>CM053026.1:29842923-29868953 GCA_028564925.1 Lithobates sylvaticus
AGAGCGTGCAGAGCCAAGAACACAGGGCAGGCAGGCTCTGTTTCTAGTGGACGTGGCCGTGGCCGTGGACGTTGTCGTGCATCGTCATCAGCACGTGGCCATGGGACACGCGCGTCTTTGTTTTCGGCAGCTGGACATGTGGAGCCGCATCATGCTGAAGGCTTGGTAGAATGGATGACCAAGCCCTCCTCATCCTCCTCATCCTCTCTCACCCAGGCTCAGGGTACTGGCAGAGCATCATCAGCCACCCCTTCCCTAGACCCACCATGTCCTCCTGAGGAGTCCCCCGAACTCTTTGAGCACAGTGTTGGGTACATGCTCCAGGAGGATGCCCAACGATTCGAAGGCTCGGATGATGATACCCAGCTTGAGAAATCTGGCAGTACTGTTCCACCAGCTGCAGCTTACTGCCAGGTTTGCTCTAGTGGTGAAGAGGGAGGGGATGATGAGGTCACTGACTCCACGTGGGTGCCTGAAGGGAGAGAGGATGAGGAGGAGGACGAGGAGGAGGAGGATGCAGCGTCACATGTCCAACGAGGCAGGATGCCCCCTGGAGGCCAGGTAGAGGCCAGCACAGCAACTGTACAACACCGCAGAGCTCCGCCTGTGCAGGGCGCTGCCTCTGCACGTTATCAGAAAAGTTCTTTGGTGTGGGCCTTTTTTGAGACGAGTGCATCAGATCGCACCACTGCTATTTGCAATATTTGTCTCAAGCGTATCTCGCGTGGCCAAAACATCAGCCGCTTGGGCACCACAAGCATGACCAGACATATGTCGACCTGCCATGCAGCTCGTTGGCAGGCACACATAAAAGACCCACACCAAAGAACTAAGCGGACCTCTCCTTGCTCCTCATCAGCTGGGATCTCCATCCCCACTACACCTTCAGTCCTCTCTGAAAGCTGCTCTGAGAGGACTGAAGGTGTAGAATTAGGTGTGTCACAACCAAGTACTTGCAGTACACCGACGTCCGATTGCAGCAGGCAAATTTCCCTGCCCCAGCTGCTGGACCGTAGAAAGAAGTACACTCCCAGCCATCCACATGCCCAGCGGTTGAATGCTAGCTTGGCTAAATTGCTAGCACTTCAACTGCTGCCTTTTCAGTTGGTAGACTCGGCCCCCTTCCGTGAGTTTGTTCAATGTGCGGTTCCTCAGTGGCAGGTTCCCAAATGCCACTTTTTCTCACGGAAGGCGATTCCGTCTCTCTACCGGCATGTGGAGGGCAATGTCCATGCCTCGCTGGACAGGGCGGTCAGCGGTAAGGTGCATATTACCGCTGACTCATGGTCCAGCAGGCATGGACAGGGACGGTACCTTTCTTTCACGGCCCATTGGGTCACTCTATTGGCAGCTGGGAGGGATGCAGGACAAGGTGCAGTAGTGTTGGAGGTTGTTCCGCCACCACGCCTCCAAAACGCTACTACTGCTACTGGTTGTGACACACCTCTCTCCTCCACCCCCTCCTCTTCTTCTTCCTCCAGTGCTCTGTCCTTGGAACCAGTGGTGCTCCGTAGGCGTACAAGGGGCTACGCAAGTACGCAGGCAAAAAGATGCCATGCCGTGCTTGCGCTGGTGTGTTTGGGGGACAGGAGCCACACTGGGCCAGAGGTTCTGGCAGCTCTGCAGGGGCAGGCCGAGAGGTGGTTGACGCCACGTCAGCTTAAGCCAGAAATGGTCGTTTCTGACAATGGCACCAACCTCCTCTCCGCCCTGCGACAGGGGCAGCTCACCCATGTGCCCTGCATGGCTCACGTCCTCAACCTGGTGGTGCAGCGGTTCTTGGGCAGGTTCCCAGGCTTACAGGATGTCCTGAGGCAGGCCAGGAAAGTCTGTGTGCATTTCCGCCGATCTTATAATGCCAGTGCTCGGCTGACTGAGCTGCAAAAGGAGCTGAACCTGCCCAAGAACCGTCTAATATGTGACATGCCCACCAGGTGGAACTCAACGTTGGCCATGCTGCAGCGACTGCACACGCAGCAGAGGGCCATCAATGAGTACCTTTGCGACTATGGCACCAGGACAGGGTCAGGGGAGCTTGGTTTTTTTCCCCACGTCAGTGGAGCATGATCAGGGATGCATGCACTGTCCTCTCACCATTTGAGGAGGCCACGAGGATGGTGAGCAGTGACAGTGCATGCATCAGTGACACTGTCCCTCTTGTCCACCTGTTGGAGCATACGCTGCGTGGGATAATGGACAGGGCACTTGAGGCAGAACAGAGGCAGGAAGAGGAGGACTTCCTTGCCTCTCAAGGCCCCCTTTATCCAGACAGTGTTCCTTCTGTCCCACCCATCACACAGGAAGAGGATGAGGAGGAGGAGGAGGAGGAGGATTGTGTGAGCATGGAGGTGGAGCCTGGCACTCAGCATCAGCAGCAGCAGTCTTTTAGGGATGATGTACAGTCCCAACAAACCAGTGGACTTGTACGTGGCTGGGAGGAGGTGGCTGGCGATCATGTCATCCTCAGTGACCCAGAAGACTCCGGACCGAATGCCTCAGCTAACCTACGCTGCATGGCCTCCCTGATCCTGCAAAGCCTGCGGAAGGATCCTCGTGTTCTTCGGATCAAGGAGAGGGACCATTACTGGCTGGCCACTCTCCTTGATCCGCGGTACAAGGGTAAGGTTGCGGACCTTATCTTGCCGTCGCAGAGGGAGCAGAGGATGAGACATCTCAGGGAGGCCTTGCAGAAAGGTCTGTGCAACGCGTTCCCAGAAACTGGGAGGCTACAAACTCCTGGTCCTGGGCGACGAGTTGCTGAGGCTTCGGTCAGTAGCAGAAGGAGCGGTGGGGAAGGTGGACGTCTGACCGATGCGTTCAGACAATTTTTTAGTCCGCAGCCCCAAGGTATGATCGGTTCCAGCAACCATCGCCAGCGTCTGATATACATGGTGCAGGAATACCTTGGGGCAAGGTCAGACTTGGACACCTTTCCCACCGAAAATCCTCTGGCTTACTGGGTCCTGAGGATGGATCACTGGCCAGAGCTTGCACAGTATGCAATTGAGCTACTGGCCTGTCCTGCCTCCAGCGTTCTTTCCGAACGCACATTCAGTGCTGCTGGAGGATTTGTCACCGATCATAGGGTGCGCCTGTCCACCGCCTCGGTTGATCGACTGACCTTCATCAAAATGAATCAGTCTTGGATCACCACCAGCTACCAGGCACCTGAGGCGGATATAACCGAATAATTTTTAATATCACATCCCTTCAAGACTGCCTATGCTGATGCTGAGTGACTGTCCTCTTATGTTCACTGACTATCCTCTTCCTCCTCCTCAATGATCCATGCCACCACACCAGTGCCTAAGGCACAATTTTTCAGCCCCTGTTTAACAGGGGCGTGTACATACAATTTTTATAAAAAAATGCTTCGCAACACGTGTGACTGCTGTGCTCCAAGTACAGTATCTGTGAGGGGTTGCAGTGTTGTGGCACCAGCACCAGTGCCTAAGGCAAATTTTTCAGCCCCTGTTTAACAGGGGCGTGTACTTACAATTTTTTAAAAAAATGCTTCGCAACACGTGTGACTGCTGTGCTCCAAGTACAGTATCTGTGAGGGGTTGCAGTGTTGTGGCACCAGCACCAGTGCCTAAGGCAAATTTTTCAGCCCCTGTTTAACAGGGGCGTGTACTTACAATTTTTAAAAAAAAAATGCTTTGCAACACGTGTGACTGCTGTGCTCCAAGTACAGTATCTGTGAGGGGTTGCAGTGTTGTGGCACCAGCACCAGTGCCTAAGGCACAATTTTCAGCCCCTGTTTAACAGGGGCGGGTAATTACAATTTTTTAAAAAAAATGCTTTGCAACACGTGTGACTGCTGTGCTCCAAGTACAGTATCTGTGAGGGGTTGCAGTGTTGTGGCACCAGCACCAGTGCCTAAGGCACAATTTTTCAGCCCCTGTTTAACAGGGGCGGGTAATTACAATTTTTTAAAAAAATGCTTCACAACACGTGTGACTGCTGTGCTCCAAGTACAGTATCTGTGAGGGGTTGCAGTGTTGTGGCACCAGCACCAGTGCCTAAGGCACAATTTTTCAGCCCCTGTTTAACAGGGGCGGGTAATTACAAATCTTGATCTAATAGTTCACAGCAGGGCCCATTCCTGCGCCCACCAAGAGTAACTATGAGGGCCTACAGTCTTGTGGCAACACCGTCCACCACCACCGCCAAAGGCCCAATTTTTCTGCCCTGTTCATCAGGTGCTTGCAATTACAAATCTTGATCTAATAACTCACAGCAGGGCCCATTCCTGCGCCCACCAAGAGTAACTGTGAGAGCTTACAGTCTTGTGGCAACACCGTCCCACCACCACCACCACCCCCAATTTTTTCTGCCCTGTTCAACAGGTGCATGCAATTACAAATCTTGATCTAATAACTCACAGCAGGGCCCATTCTTGTGCCCACCAAGAGTAACTGTGAGAGCTTACAGTCTTGTGGCAACACCGTCCACCACCACCGCCAAAGGCCCAATTTTTCTGCCCTGTTCATCAGGTGCTTGCAATTACAAATCTTTATCTAATAACTCACAGCAGGGCCCATTCCTGCGCCCACCAAGAGTAACTATGAGGGCCTACAGTCTTGTGGCAACACCGTCCACCACCACCGCCAAAGGCCCAATTTTTCTGCCCTGTTCATCAGGTGCTTGCAATTACAAATCTTGATCTAATAACTCACAGCAGGGCCCATTCCTGCGCCCAACAAGAGTAACTGTGAGAGCTTACAGTCTTGTGGCAACACCGTCCACCACCACCACCACCACCCCCAATTTTTCTGCCCTGTTCAACAGGTGCATGCAATTACAAATCTTGATCTATTAACTCACAGCAGGGCCCATTCCTGTGCCCACCAGTCTTGTGGCTACACCAACATCTAATAGGGCAAATTTCTGCAGAGTATATACGCCAGGCCCCTACTTTCAAACATCCAACTTACAAACGACTCCTACTTGCAAATGGAAAGAGAAAACAGGAAGTGAGAGGAAATCTACCCCTAGGAAGGGAAATTCTATCCTGTTAGATTTAATTTGGGAAAAAGGTATCTCCTCTCTACTGATACTTTATCACCAATCCTTGTTTCAATTAAAACCCCACTTTTTCCAAAAACATTTGTCATTGGGACGGAAAGTTAGGTGACATGTTCTGAACAGATGTGCAAAGACAGCAAATGTTACAGGGGTGATAACCCCTCCCTATGTTCTCCAAAAAGCTTAAAAATAGATTTTTTTGGGATGGAGCTACACTTCATAATGTACCTGTTCAGATTCTACTTAAGAACAAACCTAAAGCCGCAAGTGGTTTTAAATGGCTTCTTTTTTTCCTTTACAAATGTCATTTTGTGCAAGGACAGTTCTAAACACGGGAAACACATGCCACTTCACAGGCATACTTTAGACACCCCCCAGGTACCATATTTAAAGGAAAATTTCACTTTTTTTTTTTTCACTTTATGCATCATTAAAATGACTGCTCCCGAAAAAACGTTAGTTTTTAAAAGTTCTTTTTGCATTGATATATGTCCCCTGGGGCAGGACCCGGGTCCCCAAACCTTTTTATGACATTAACATGCATATTGGCCGTTGTAATTAGCACTTTTGATTTCGAACGTTCGCGTCCATTATAACGTATAGGGTTCGAAAATTCGCGCGAACTTTCGGTCGGTTCGAAGGTTCTGGTGCGAACCGAACCCGGGGGTGGTCGGCTCATCCCTAGCCAAGACCTTGAAACTGAGCTGCAGCATGGTGGCCAAGATCATACAGCGGTTTAACAGGACAGGTTCCTCTCAGAACAGGCCTAGCCATGGTCGACCAAAGAAGTTAAGTGCAAATGCTCAGCGTCATATCCAGAGGCTGTCTTTGGGAAATAGACGTATGAGTCCTGCCAGCAAAGCTGCAAAGGTTGAAGGGGTGGGGGGTCAGCCTGTCAGTGTCCAGACCATATGCCGCACACTGCATCAAAGTGGTCTGCATGGCTATGTATATACAGTATATATGCAGTATCTCACAAAAGTGAGTACACCCCTCTATCTTTTCATGTGACAGCACTGAAGAAATGACACTTTGCTACAATGTAAAATAGTGAGTGTATAGCTTCTATAACAGTGTAAATTTGCTGTCCCCTCAAAATAACTCAACACACAGCCATTAATGTCTAAACCGCTAGCAACAAAAGTGAGTACACCCCATAGTGAAAATGTCCAAATTGTGCCCAAAGTGTCAATGTTTTGTGTGGCCACCATTATTTTCCAGTACTGCCTTAACCCTCTTGGGCATGGAATTCACCAGAGCTTCACAGGTTGCCGTTGGAGTCCTCTTCCACTCCTCCATGATGACATCACAGAGCAGGTGGATGCTCCTCCACCTTCCATTTGAGGATGCCCCACAGATGCTCCGTGGAGGGGTACTTTTGTACCCCCTTACCATTTCAAACAGGGGGGGCGAGATCTGGGGGTCCCCTTGTGGGGATGAGGCCCTTGTCCCTATCAACATGGGGACATGGTGCTTTGAGGGGTCACAGACCCCCAAAGCATCCTCCCAATGTTGTGGGCATGTGGCCTGGTACGGTTCAGGTCTGGTATGGATATTTGGGGGGAACCCCACGTCCTTTCTTTTTTAATTTGACCCGGGGTTCCCCTTAATATTCATACCAGACCTGAAGGGCCTGGTAATTGAATTCGGGGGAACCCCACGTATATTTTTTTTATCAATGACTTTCAATGACTGCTCTCTGTATTATGGGGAGCCGACAATTCATTATAGCCGCGAGTGATTTTAAATGACTTTTTTCTTTTGGAAATGGCACTTTGTGCAGGGACAGTTCTAGGCACGGGAAACATGTGCCCCTTTACAGGCATACTATACACACCCCCATGTACGAAATTCAAAGGAATATTACACTTTTATTGTTTCACTTAAAGCATTATTAAAATCACTGCTCCTGAAAAAAACGTCAGTTTTTAAAACTTTTTTTGCATTGATACATGTCCCTTGGGGCCGAACCCAGGTCCCCAAACACTTTTAATGACAATAACTTTTTAAAAAGCGCCGAACACCGAACTCTAACCTGAACATACAGTAAATTGTTCGGGTTTACAGTCCGGGTTCGCTCAACCCTAGTGTTGAGTTATTTTGAGGGGACAGCAAATTTAGACTGTTATACAAGCTGTACACTCACTACTTTACATTGTAGCAAAGTGTCATTTCTTCAGTGTTGTCACATGAAAATATATCATAAAATATTTACAAACATGTGAGGGCTGTACTCACATTTTTGAGATAATGTACATATCCAAAACAAGTGGGATGAACAGCACCCCGGCAGTCTCTCTGTGCAGTGCAATCAGACCGTACCACAGGTAACTAGAGATGGGCCGAACACCCCCGGTTCAATTTGTGCCAGAACTTTCAAACATCACAAAAGTTTGGAGCCAAACCCTATTGAAGTCTATGGGACCTGAACTGGAAAAAATCAAAAGTGCCCATTTTGAGGGATTATATTCAAGTTATTGGGCATACAAAGGGTATGGGGGTCTGGGTACTGCCCTGGGGACATGTATCAATGAAAAAAAAGTTTGTAAAAAATATTTTAAAATCAGCAGTAGGGATGAGCTGAACACCCTCCGGTTTGCTTCGCACCAGAACCTGCGAACAGACCGAAAATTCATATGTACTTTAGAACCCTATTGAAGTCTATGGGACTCCAACGTTCAAAATCAAAAGTGCTAATTTTAAAGGCTAATATGCAAGTTATTGTCCTAAAAAGGGTTTGGGGACACAGGTCCTGCCCCAGGGGACATGTATTAATGCAAAAAAAGTTTTAAAAACTAAAGTTTTTTCAGGAACAGTGATTTTAATAATGCTTAAAGTGAAACAATAAAAGTGTAATATTCCTTAAAATTGTGTACCTGGGGGTGTGTATAGTATGCCTGTAAAGGGGTACATGTTTCCCATGCTTAGAGTGATCCCTGCACAAAGTGTCAGGAAAAAAAGTCATTTAAAAGCACTTGCGGCTATAATGAATCATCGGCTCCCCATAATACAGAGAACAGTCATTAAAAGTCATTGATAAAAAAAAAAAGCGTGGAGTTCCCCCCAAATTTAATTACCAGGCCCTTCAGGTCTGGTATGGATAGTAAGGGGAACCCCACATCAAATAAAAAAAAATTACGTGGGGTTCCCCCAAAATATCCATACCAGACCCTTCAGGTCTGCTATGGATTTTAAGGGAAACTCCACACCAAATTAAAAAGAAATGCTGTGGAGTTCCCCCCAAGAATTCATACCAGACCCTTTATCTGAGCACGTAACCTGGCAGGCCGCAGGAAAAGAGGGGGGACGAGAGAGCCCCCCCTCCTGAACCGTACCAGGCCACATGCCCACAACATTGGGAGGGTGCTTTGGGGGTCTGTGATGTCATGTTGATGGAGACAAGGGCCTCATCCCCACAACCCTGCCCGGTGGTTGTGGGGGTCTGTGGGTGGGGGGCTTATCGGAATCTGGAAGACCCCTTTAACAAGGGGACCCCCAGATCCCGCCCCCATGTTTAAAATGGTAACGGGTACATCGTACCCCTACCATTTCACAAAGAAAGTGTAAAAAAAAATGTAAAAAAACACACTGACACCGTTGGGATAAGTCCTTTATTAAAAATAAAAAAAAATTAAAAAAGATTCCAGTAGTGGTAATCCACTCTTGGTGTCCTGCGATGAGTGATCATCTCTCCGGGGTCCAGCGATGCATGATCTCTCCCGATGATGTCCAGCGGCCTACCAGGTTGCGTGCTCGGATAAAGGGTCTGGTATGAATTTTTGGGGGGAACTCAACGCCATTTTTTTTTAAATTTGGAGTGGAGTTCCCCTTAATATCCGTACTAGACCTGAAGGGCCTGGTAATTGGATTTTGTGGGAACCCCACTTTTTTTTCCAATGACTGTTCTCTGTATTTCGGGGAGCCGACAATTCATCATAGCCGCGAGTGCTTTTAAATGACTTTTTTTCCTGCAGAAATTACACTTTGTGCAGGGACCGTTCTAAGCACAGGAAACATACTATACACACCCCCCAGGTATACCCCCCAGGTATGAAATTTAAAGGAATATTACACTTTTATTGTTTCACTTTAAGCATTATTAAAATCACTGCTCCCGAAAAACTGCCATTTTTAAAACTTTTTTTGCATTGATACATGTCCCCTGGGGCAGGACCCAGGTCCCCAACACTTTTTATGACAATAACTTGCATATAAGCCTATAAATTAGCACTTTAGATTTCTCCCATAGACTTTTACAGGGTGTTCCACGGCTTTTCGAATTTGCCGCGAACACCCCAAATTGTTCGCTGTTCGGTGAACGGGCGAACAGGCAATGTTCGAGTCAAACATGAGTTGACTCGAACAGCTGCACATGTGCTAAAAAAAGCCAGACAGCTGAGCTGTGGCAAGTGGGCCAGGAGATAACAGCTCCACAATGTGATGAAATAGGTTGGCTGCTCTCTACTCTTCCATGATGGCTCCTCTTGAGGACATCCTGCCTCTTTGGGGTTGTGCCTCACCCTCACTTTCCTCCTCTCCTCTATCCAGCACCCAAGTCATGTCAGTGATTTCATCATCATCATCCCCTTCATCCTCATAATCACTGGAGCTAACTTGGCAATACACTGCGGCTGGGGGAACATGACTGCCAATTTGTTGTTTACCAGTGTTCTCCCCTCTCTGTAGGCTCATGTTCCTGCCTTCTTCAACCTCAGAACCAACATCAGGATCAAGTAATGGCTGTGCATAATCAAAGAGCAAGTATTTCAAATAACTCAGCTGACTCCTCCATGCATGATGCTGGGGCTATAGCAGGAATAGCTGTTGACAAGGAGGCCGAAAAAGCCACTCTGGCAGCTTTGGTGGACTGCGCATTAGTCTCTGCTTGGGTGATGGAGGATGAGGAGGATGGTTTAGTAAGCCAGTCCACCACCTCCTTCGCTTGCTGCGGCTGGATATGCTATGCTGGGCAACATCACTAAACTGCCTGACGACAGACCATGTCCACCTTTACCTGTGGACGCAGATGCTGCTGGGCCCCTCACAGTGCCATGGGAACATCTGCCTCTCCTTGTTGGCCTCCCAGACATGATGGGGGGGGACTTATTACCGAAATTTAATAGAGACGGGGAAATGTGTACTTGAATGCACTTTATTCAATTGAAAGTGGTGTTTGGTGCACTTTAACTTGAGTAGTCACTACACAGACACACTCCACTGACACACTCCAATATACTGCAGTAAACCCGCACTGCAATACATTGCAGTAAAAGTGCACTAATGCACTTCAATATACTGCAGTAAAACTGCACTAACACAATTTAATATACTGCAGTAAAACTGCACTGACACACTAAACTGACACTACAGTAAAGATTCTCTCAGAGGAATCATTATGGAGACAAAACTACCCCCCTCCGGTACAAATGGGACTTTAAGGGCAAACTTTTTAGAGGACACAAATGCTATTCAAAAAAAAATTGAAAAATGTATTAAATAAAAAGCACTGTAATAATCAAAGATAACAGTATAAAAGGATCCATGTGTAGTATATAAACAGAAAAACACTTCTCCTATTTCCCAACGTGTTTTAGGAGATTCAGGATGAATCCCTTCTTCAGGGTAACGGATGAGACAATAATTGGAGATGCTCTGAAACAGGGAAACAGATAAAGTCTAGACTTACAGAAAAAATAAAAAATAAAAATAGATGGTTAAAGATGATACGAAATGGGTGTAGAGACACATATCCAGGCAGGGGAGATGGTTACCCAAGCAAGAAATGTGAAACATGGAATCGCTAGTCTATCCTCAGCTGTTCCAGAAACACAGAGCAGAGTTGCCAGTCCAACCCTGCTGTACCAGAGACATGGGAACCACCAGTCTATCCCCAGCATTTAAGGAACACAAAGCAGGATCGCCAGCCCATCCTTGGTGTTTCACAGACACGGAACTAGATCGCCAGTCTGCCACAGCTGTTCCAGAAGGGCCAATTGGGTTCTCCGGAGTCATCACATTAGTGTATGAGGGGCCCCTCCACTGTCTGTACCTACAACTGAGTTTGGTAAGAGGGTTGTTTACCCCCATCCTTGTACTGTATAGCAGACACTAACACTCCAGTTCATTATTGCCTTACCTACCACCCTTTGGGTGTCATCCATCCTATCCAGACCATTCTCAAAGCTATTGTCTTAACACCCCAAGGCTGAACTTCTTGCTACAATACTACTCCTTTGCTAATTTCGACTCCCACCCCAAACATATTGTAGCTCCGTGACTGATTTGAGTTCCTCTTTGAGTTAAACCCCTCCAGTTACCTCTTCTACAATTACTGACTTTAAACTGGTAAGGATCATTGAGCTCCACCAATTGTGCTCCACCAAAAGGGCTTCAACCAACCCTGTTTCCCCGAAAATAAGACCTAGCGTGATTGTCAGTGATAGCTGCAATATAAGCCCTACCCCCCCAAATAAGCCCTACCCTGTTTCCAAGAAAATAAGCCCTACCCTTAAAATAAGACCTACAAGGACTTTAACTAGGGCTTATTTGGGGGGTAGGGCTTATATTGCAGCCATCACTGACAATCACGCTAGGTCTTATTTTCGGGGAAACAGGGAAGCTGTGAAAAACAAAATTATTTTCTCCCTCCTTCTCTGGGAATCTGTCTTATATACATATATATTAGGGATGAGCCGAACACCCCCCTGTTCAGTTCGTCACCAGCACCTGCGAACAGACCTAAAGTTCGTGTGAACTTTAGAACCCTATTAAAGTCTATGGGACTCGAACATTCAAAATCAAAAGTGCTAATTTTAAAGGCTAATATGCAAGTTATTGTCATAAAAAGTGTTTGGGGACCTGGGTACATGTATCAATGCAAAAAAAAAAAAAAAAAAAAATTTATTATTTTAATAATGCTTAAAGTGAAAAAATAAAAGTGTAATATTCCTTTAAATTTCGTACCTGGGGGTGTTTATAGTATAGAATAGGTAAGGAATTTTGCGCAAATAGGGATAAATAACAGTAAAGTGCACCAGTGCAATGATTGCTAGCTGATTGTAACACTAATTGAGGTTAATGATCTGGAGGTAATAAATAAATACAGTCCTAAATAGGTGTAAAGATAAATACAATCCTAAATAGATGTAAAGATCAGAAATGCATATAAATATCACAAAATGGATGTAAAAATCGCATAAAAATATAAAAATTGCATAGAAAAATTAGTGGATGTTGAATCGCAAGTAAATCGCATAAAAGATAAAAATCACGTGGGTAAAATCAACAATGGTGACAATTGGCTAAAATTGTGAGTGCCCAGTGCTAAAAGTAGCTACAAAGTGAATCGCATGAGTAGCATAATTAATATGCAAATTATCAAATAAAGTATCTAAAGGTGCATAAAGTGCATCAAAGTTATAATGCTATTGATAATAGTGAATAATGTGATAAAGAAGAGTGATAAATCAATGAATGGATGGTGTGATAAATAAATGAGTAAAAAAGTAAATAAATAGATGAATCAATGGTGTGATGAAAATAAATAAATAAATAGATGAATCCACTAGGGGCATAAAAATAGATAATATTGATATCAATAGTAGTCCAATATTGCTCCAGAGTGCTGTCAGATATTTCCGAGCATAAATTCTATGCGTTTGGCTATGTGGATAAAGCAATTAGGTTTCATCTATTTGTGGGGTATCCTTGACTGGTCTCTCTAGCCTCTCACCTCAGGTCTGATTAACATACGCCTTTCTGGGGTGTCCTGTATCCCCAATATAGCGGTATCTGGAGATTTGCAGAGCCTCAAGCGTGTTGGGTATGTGCCTTTAACGGGTATCTCCTGTCCGCACTGCTGGGGGAATCCAAAGTCTGCAGAGTCTAGTGAATGCTCCGGTCAGGTCCTTCTCCCTTTAATGCCTCTGTGCTAAGTACCTACAGTGCTTAATGTCACTGGCTCAAAAATGACATAACACCAGGGGAGGTAGAAAAGGGAACAGAGAAGCCTCCACTAGTGTAGTAAGTTTGTAAACAATTAGTTGAATTTATTTAAATAGTAAGATGTACTCGTACATTAAAGAAATTAAAACATGGCATGAAGAGTTAAACATTTTTTTTGAACATCACCGGCGTTCTCAGCGCCTCCTCGCGTCCTGTTCACTGTTGGTTTGCCTACGGCCACTCCCTATGGATTACGACACGTCACGTGTCTTCATCTGGGGAACCGGATTGGTCAGGCATTGGTGGTTTAAGTGTCATTCAACAGGAAGTCGATCATCGGCCATCTTTGTTGTGGTCGAGTGTAAGGCTATGGCGGCCATATTGTGTGTGATCCTTATGTTATTGAACGGTGGCCATTTTCCTGGATGTGCTTGTTATTTATGTGTTCTGATATGTGCGCCGCTCATTTTAAGGGTTATCCAAAGCCCTAATATTACTGCTGTCAGCAATGTATGTCTAAGTTTGCGATCCCCAATAGAGGAGGCGGAGTAAAAAACTTATGTGACAGATAATAAATGTAAAAAGGGGGAAAATAAGTCCATATATAGTGAGATGCCTATATATATATATATATATATATATATATATATATATATATATATATATATATATATATATATATATATATATATATATATATATATATATATATATATATATATATATATATATAGAGAGAGAGAGAGAGAGAGAGAGAGAGAGAGAGAGAGAGAGAGAGATGCTTAAATAGTAGATTCATTGCCGATTCTGAAGGGTCGGTGCGATGTATCTGTATAATGTGTCTACAATGGATAGGACATAAAAATATATAGTGCAGGATTGCTAATATAGTTTGGTCTATGTCAAATGAGTGATAAAAACCATTATATTAAAAGGATAATTTTAAAATAAATTAATTATTACGTCTATCCATGGTTAATTGATGTCTTTGTATTAATATTTAATTCTCGTCATGGTATGTATAGATCAGTGAGGGAAATACTCATAATATATTAATGTAAAAATAAATATAATATATTAATGTAATAAAAAAAAAAACGGGGTTATACAAGAATGGGTAAAAAATATATATAAATTATAAAATTATAATAGATATTTAATATTTTATAATTTATAATGAATGAATAGATAACAAGAGGTGGCTTGAGCAGTGCCAATCTGTAATGGTAATGAAATTTTATTTGGGATATGGCTTGATGCCTATGATCCTAATGGAGCAGGAAGAGGCCTTGAGATATCCGGTGTTAATTACAGTATGGTTGTAAGTACACAAATATGGTAAAAAATACTCAGGTCTATATAGGGTATATCTGTTATTTTGGCCTATAGGTGTTGTGCCCCCATAAAATATTAATAATATTAGGAAACAACTTTAGGTCAGTCATGGTGTCAAGGCATTTGAGGGGAGGCTTATAATAAAAGCTATTCACAATGTAAAATTATAGAATAATAAAAAAAAATTTAAATTTTTTTTTAAAAATTGCTTAAAAAACAATTGAGGTCAAACTCTACGTTCATGCCTCCTGGTACGAGGGTCCGCATAGTATGGATCCATTTGGATTCTTTTTGACTTATGCTTCTGATTTTGTGGCTCTCTCTCCATGATTTTTTATATATTTTTCGATCCCCCAAAATTGAAGTGTGGAGGGATCCTGATTATGCTTTAAAGCAAAATGCCTTGACACATTATGTTTGGGGAATCCGTTTTTAATGTTTTGGACATGTTCTTCTAGTCTGACTTTAGGGCCCTTTTTGTCCTTCCTACATATTGTAGGTTGCAACTACACTGTAATACGTACACTACTCCTTCAGTGTGGCAACCAATAAAATCTTTTATTTTATAGGTTTGGCCTGTACTTGTGGCAGTGAACTCTGTTCTTTTATTTTGAAACTTCTGTGCATGTCTACATGCATAGCAGTTACGGCAGGGGTAAAAGCCCTTTCCTGAGAAGAAAGAGTAGGTAGGTTTGGATGGTGGTTCTACTACTGTTTTTACTATGAGGTCCCTGATTGTGGGGGCTCTTTTGTAGATGATATTCGGTTTTGGAGGTAATATAGTTTTGAGGTCTTTATCTTTCTTTAGGATGTGCCAGTGTTTTTCGATCATTTTGGCTACATCTTTATGTTGTATGTTATAATAAAGTATTAGGCACGATGCTTCATTTTGGTATGTTTTTTTTGGATTACTTTTGAGCATGTTGCTTCTATCCATTTGATTGACTGATTGTATTTGTTGTTCAATCCATTGGTCATCGTATCCTTTTGTTATGAACCTTTCTCCTATTTGTTTAGCTTGTGTTTGGAAGTCTTCTTTTCTTGTGCAGTTCCGTTTAATTCTTATTAATTGTCCCTTTGGGATATTATAAAGCCAGGGTTTATGATGGCAACTGTTAATAGCTAGATAACTGTTAGTGTCCACATTCTTGAAATAGGTTTTTGTTACCACTGTGTTTCCTTCTAGGCTGCTGTTTAGATCAAGGAAGTCTACCTCTTTCGCATCAATTTTCCACACTAATTTGATGTTGTTTTCGTTCTCGTTTAATTTGTTTAGGAAATTTTCCAAGGTGTTTCTATCTCCATTCCATACGATTATGACATCATCGATATACCGTTTATATAGCGTTAATTCTGCAGGTATGTGTTTGTACACTGCATTCTCCTCCCATTGGGCCATAAACGCATTGGCTACTCCCGGTGCGAATTTAGCACCCATAGCTATTCCTATAGCTTGTTTGTAAAAAGTCTGAGTTTGCCAGAAGTAATTATACTTAAGGCAAAAATCTAGGCAATTAATGAGGTATTTTCTCTGTTTACATATATAGGTGCTATAATTTATGAGTAGCCATTTGGTCGCTGAACATGCGTCATGGTGTTGTACTATGGTGTAAAGTGATGCGACATCTGCCGTTGCTAGTAGATTTCTACCTTCTAATACTGGTGTGTTTTCCAACAGCTGTAGTATATGTTTCGTGCCTTTGAGGTAGGCTTGTGTTTGTTGTACCGCTGGTTGAATATAGTAGTCTATATATTGTCCCATTCGCGATGTTAGGGAATCTATCCCGTTTACTATTGGTCTCCCTGGGGGGGTTTTCTTTACATTTATGGATTTTCGGGACAGTGTATATTATTGGGATTCTGCAAGTTTCTGGTATTAAATATTTTGATTCTTTAGCGTTCAATATTTCTTTCTTGATTCCTAGGTTAACCAGGAGTTCCAGTTCTTTTTTGTATTTGGATGTTGGGTTTCCTAGGAGTTTGATATATGTGACTTCATCATGTAGTTGGCGATTCAGTTCATTCTGGTATTGTTCTTTGGATTGTATTACGATGGCTCCTCCCTTGTCCGCGGGTCGTATTACTAAATCTTTCCTTTCCGTTAGTTGTTTGATACCTTTCTTCATGTGTATGGGGTCTGATATTTTCTTTAGTTTTAGTGCCTCAAGGCAGGGCCGGCACAAGGGGTGGGCAGGAGGGGAGGCTGCCCCTGGCGCAATGGTATATTGCAGGGGTAGGGGGCACCCTGAGCCTAACCCTAAGGGAAAGGGGGGCGCAGTTTGGCATCTTTGCCCTGGGCACTGGATGACCTTGTCCCGGCACTGCCTCAAGGTCTTGTAGAACCAAATTCTTGAATACCTCTTGACACCGTTTGGAAAAGTCCTTTATTAAAAATAAAAAAAATTAAAAAAAGATTCCAGCGGTGGTAATCCACTCTTGCTATCCAGCGATGGGTGATCTCTTCTCTGGGGTCCAGCGATGGCTGATCTCTTCTCCGACGTCCAGCACAGCGCATCCTGTCTCCATGGAGACACTGAGGGAATCCCGTCTTAGCAGAGGAGGACAGGGGCACTCGTAAACTGACCCCGCCCGCCGCTGACGCAACGCAAGGGGGAAGCTGGGCTTCCCCAATGACATATGGGTAACCACGCCCCCCTCTGATGTAACGGAAACCTGCGTTACATCAGAGGGGGGCAGGGTCACCCATACATCACTGCGGAAGCCCAGCTTTTCCCTTGCGTCAGAGGGGGCGGGGTCACCCTTACATCACTGGGAAAGCCTGGGTTTCCCCAGTGATGTACGGGTGACTCCGCCCCCCTCTGATGTAACACAGTTTTCCGTTATATCAGAGGGGGGCGGGGTCACTCGTACATCACTGGGAGGCCCAGCTTTCCCCTTGCATTGCGTCAGAGGGGGGCGGGGTCAGGTGACGAGTGGCCCGGTCCTCCTCTGCTAAGGCGTGATTCCCTCAGTGTCTCCATGAAGACAGGATGCGCTGCACTGGACGTCGTCGGAAGAGATCAGCCATCGCTGGACCCCGGAGAAGAGATCACCCATCGCTGGATAGCAAGAGTGGATTACCACCGCTGGAATCTTTTTTTTTTATTTTTTTAATTTTTAATAAAGGACTTTTCCCAACGGTGTCTGTGTGTTTTTTAACAATTTTTTTACACTTTCTTTTTGAAATGGTAGGGGTACTTTTGTACCCCCTTACCATTTCAAACAGGGGGGGCAGGATATGGGGGTCCCCTTGTTAAACGGGGCTTCCAGATTCTGATAAGCCCCCCGTCCGCAGACCCCCACAACCACCGGGCAAGGGTTGAGGGGATGAGACCCTTCTCCTCATCAACATGGGGACATGGTGCTTTGAGGGGTCACAGACCCCCAAAGCATCCTCCCAATATTGAGGGCATGTGGCCGGGAAAGGTTCAGGAGGGGGGCACTCTCTCGTCCCCCCCTCTTTTCCTGCGACCTGCCAGGTTGCGTGCTCGGATAAGGGTCTGGTATGGATTTTGAGGAGGACCCCATGCCATATTTTTTTTAAATTTGGTGTGGAGTTCCCCTTAAAATCCATACCAGATCTGAAGGGTCTGGTATGGATATTTAGGGGGAACCCCATGTAATTTTTTTTTTTAATTTGACCCGGGGTTCCCCTTAATATCCATTCCAGACCTGAAGGGCCTGGTTATTGAATTTGGGGGGAATCCCACGCTTTTTTTTTTTATCAATGACTTTCAATGACTGTTCTCTGTATTACGAGAGCCGACAATTCATTATAGCCGCGAGTGATTTTAAAGTTATTTTTTTTCTTCAAAAATTACACTTTGTGCAGGGACAGTTCTAAGCATGGGAAACATGCGCCCCTTTACAAGCATACTATACACACCCCCCAGGTACGAAATTTAAAAGAATATTACACTTTTATTGTTTCACCTTAAGCATTATTAAAATCACTGCTCCTGAAAAAACGTCTGTTTTTAAAACTTTTTTTTGCATTGATACATGTCCCATGGGGCAGGACCCAGGTCCCCAAACACTTTTTTTATGACAATAACTTGCATATAGGCTTTTAAAATTAGCACTTTGGATTTCTCCCATATACTTCTACAGGGTGTTCATCGGCTTTTCGAACACCCCAAATTGTTCGCTGTTCGGTGAACAGGCAAACTCGAAGCTCATCCCTAATATATATATATATATATATATATATATATATATATATATATATATATAATATATATATATATATATATATATATATATATATATATATATATATATACACATACATAATTTTTTACTTTCTGCTATAAAACATAGCCAATAAAAAAATGAAAAAAATAAAATGTCTTCTTAAATTTTGATTTATTCTGCTACATATTTTTGATAACAAAAATGCCAATAAGCATATACTGATTGGTTTGGGCTAACATTATAGTGTCTAAAACAATAGTATATATACAATTCTTTTTAATCTTGTAATACTAGTAATGGTGGTGATCAGTAGGGATGAGCCAAACACCCTCCTGTTCGGTTCGCAGCAGAACATGCGAATAGGCAAAACATTTGTTCGAACACCATTAAAGTCTATGGGACACGAACGTGGAAAATCAAAAGTGATAATTTTAAGGGCCACCCGTTTATGTAAACGGGTGGCCCCGCCCCCTCTGATGCCACAGGGAAGACATTGGGAAGTCCCCGTGAATCAGAGGGGGTCATGGGGAATTCCCCGTGCATCAGAGGGGGGTGGGGTCACTCGGGAATGTCACAGTGTGGCCTCGCCCTCAGTTATAAAAGAACTGTCAAAGCCAAATACTACCTACCGGGAGAATCTCCCATGGCGGTGGGTCAGTACGGCTTTTTTTTTTCTTTTTCAGTCCTTCAGCGGAGCGAGAGAAGAAGAAGAATGGACTTCATGGGACATTTATATTTATTTTTTAATAAAGGCCGTGTCTTGTAATCTTTACCATTTTAACACTTTTTTGTGAAATGGTAGGGGTACATTTGTACAAAAAAGGGGGAGGGGGTCCCCTTGTCAAAGGTGACTTCCAGATTCCAATAAGCCCCCCACCCGCAGACCCCCACAACCACCGGGCAAGGGTTGTGGGGATGAGGCCCTTGTCCCCATAAACATGGGGACATCCTCCCCATGTTGAGGGCATGTGGCCTGGTACGGTCCCCCCTGCACCCTGCCAGGTTGCGTGCTCGGATAAGTATGGATTTTTGGGGGAACCCCCACGCCAGTCTTTTATTTTGGCGCGGGTTCCCCTTAAAATCCATACCAGACCTGAAGGGTCTGGTATGGATTTTGAGGGGGACCCCTGCGCCATTTATTTTTAAAAAATTGGCGCAGGGTTCCCCTTAATATCCATACCAGACCTGAAGGGCGCCACACAATTTTTTTTTTTAAATTTTGGTTCAGGATTTCCCTTAATATTCATACCAGACCCAAAGGGCCTGGTAATGGACTGGGAGAGATCCCATGTAATTTTTTTCAATGACTTTTATCTGTATTGCCGAGACCCGACAATTCATTATAGCCGCGAGTACTTTTTAAATTACTTTTTTTGCTTTTAGAAATGTCATTTTGGGCAGGGACTGTTCTAAACATGGGAAACATGCGCCACTTTACAGGCATACTATAGGCACCCCCCAGGTAAGAAATTTAAAGGAATATTTCACTTTTATTGTTTCACTTTGAGCATTATTAAAATCACTGCTCCCGAAAAAACTGCAATTTTTAAAAAACTTTTTTTTGCATAGATACATGTCCCCTGGGGCAGGACCCAGGTCTTCAAACACTTTTATTTGTTATGTTGTTTGTTATTTGTTATATATTTATTTCTAATGGATCTAGTTTATTATTTACTTATTGAGCTTTTATTGTGTAACTTCACCATTGAGCCCCACCGACCAGCCGAGTATATTTGGTCTGGGTCAAACATACATGTCACCATCGGCCCCGGTGAGTCTAGGCTTATGCTCTGTCATCCAGGGGCACACTACATTTCCACCCGGCCTTTGCGCGCACCGGCCTACCCATTATTGCCCGTCGTATGGAATTTTGCGATGTCTCCAATGCGCATGCACCGATTTTTCAACCTATTGCACATGCGCAGAAAAGTAACCGCGCATGCGCCAAATCGACAAGATATGAGGATAGGGGTAGGAGCCGATGGTCGCACAGGACATGCCGTCATTATATGATGTTTCATGGTGCGCCATCGGCTCACTATTTAAACATGACCGGGACGCACACAGATCAGGCAGCACAACGCAAACGGATGGCGGAGAATTCTCTCTCTTTTTCTCTGGATCACCAGTTGGGGTAAGCCACCTATTTAAATCTGATCATTCAAAAGCAATGTTTTGTGGACATTTAATTACATTATTCTGCTTATTTTCATAGGTCATTGTACCCATAAAAAAGTCTCCTATCCCCCCTCTTCTTTGGACATTGATCCTATTTGGAGAATACTTGGTGAGCCACATTGGGGGCTCACCTCATTTTCCCTTGGGGGGTTTTGGATATTATCTGTCTAACTTTGCCCGTTTGGGTAAGTTGATCTCTTTTAGTGTGGCTTGCAACACTGGTTCCTGGTGATAAGTTTTTGGCATAAACTTCAGGTGTTCTCTTATGGGTACCGCGGTGGCCCTTGTGTTTTTTGTGTGTGTTTTCTGCCCCCCCTCTTTTTACTTGTATTTTTCTTTGCTGCGATTCATTGGTAATGGGTCTATGCCTTTGGGTGCTACACTGACACTAACTATGGGGTGCTCTAGGTAGATAAGTCCCCTCCTTCTGGGACCTCTCTCTCCCCTCCCTTTCTCCTCTTCATATGATGGGGGGTGGTTATGTGTGTGGGGCGGAGCTACTAATTATTTCCCCCTTTTCCTTACATATCAATATAGGTCCCATATTGTTCCTCTGACTTATAGGAGCAATAGTGGGTCCCCATGGGGCATATACATATATATAATAATAAAGAAATTGGTCCATTGGTCATATATCAGAGTCTTAACACCAAGATTACAGCTGCACCCATGATCTATATTCTCCCTTCTATCAATCTCATCTTGCACTGAGTGTCTGCTCCATCATGGTATGTCGAAAAGTATTCTTGTATGACATTTTTATATGCATAAATATTTGTATGCATGTGGGTTTTTTGTCATTTTATTATTTTTTCAGGGCATGGTGTGTGTGTGTGTGTGTGGGGGGGGGGGGGGTCCTTCATGCCATCAATTTTTGCTTTCTTATCTTTATCTTTATTTCTATATATGTTATCTTATTTTCTGATTTGTCTGTTTTTACATTTTAGAGCGATAATTATATTACAAATCTACTTATTCTCTACCCCTGATGAAAGTTCTCCCATCAAAAGAACTGGGAACACGTCGGGTTTTGGGGGCAACCCAACCTCCACAAGAGCTTCAGTGCTATCTACCTGTTTTCTGTCCTGTTATGTTTTGTTTTGGTATTTTTGTATTGTAAATATTGCATTGTGTACTCTGTCCCTGACGTAAGGCGTTTATGTTTTACTATTTAAATAAAATATTTTTTTTTATATATCCTTGTTCATTATGGTGGTCTGATTAAAGTCCCAACCTAGGGGGTCTTTTTTGGTCCATACCAGACCTGAAGGGTCTGGTATGAATTTTTAGGGGGACCCCTGCGCCATTTGTTTTTAAAAAATTGGCGCAGGGTTCCCCTTAATATCCATACCAGACCTGAAGGGTGCCACACAATTTTTTTTTTTTTAATTTTGGTTCAGGGTTTCCCTTAATATTCATACCAGACCCAAAGGGCCTGGTAATGGACTGGGAGGGATCCCATGTCATTTTTTTCAATGACTTTTATCTGTATTGCCGAGACTCGACAATTCATTATAGCCGCGAGTACTTTTAAATAACTTTTTTTCCTTTAGAAATGTCATTTTGGGCAGGGACTGTTCTAAACATGGGAAACATGCAACCACTTTACAGGCATACTATAGACACCCCCGCAGGTAAGAAATTTAAAGGGATATTTCACTTTTATTGTTTCACTTTAAGCATTATTAAAATCACTGCTCCAGAAAAAACTGCAATTTTTAAAACTTTTTTTGCATAGATACATGTCCCCTGGGGCAGGACCCAGGTCCCCAAACACTTTTTATGACAATAACTTGCATATTAACCTTTAAAATTAGCACTTTTTCCCCATAGACTTTTAAAGGGTGTTCCGCGGCTTTTGAATTTGCATGCGAACACCCCAAATTGTTCGCTATTCGGTGAACAGCCAATGTTCGAGTCAAACTCATGTTTGACCCGAACATAAAGCTCATCCCTAGTGATTAGCAACTTATAGCAGGACTGTGATAGTACGGTGGGCAGTCAGACACTAACTTACACTTTGTTGGGAACCAGTAACACTGATACAGTGATCAGTGCTAAAAATATACACAGACACTGTACTAATGACACTGGCAGGGAAGGGATTAACATATAGGGCAATCATAGGGTTAAATGTGTGCCTAACAGAGCTTTGTACATTCACTGTGAGATGCTTTTACTAAAGGATGTGCCGGTTTTTATTCCCTGCTTTGCAGAGAAATAAAAACTGGCACATCCCCACTGATAGGACAGAGCTCTGTATTGCTTACAGTCAGAGAGCTCTGTTCTGTCATCTTCTTTGCTGATCAGCAGGTGCCAACAGTCATCCATTGACCGGGATCCACTGATCGGCTTGTGCTGTGACTAATGACAGAATAGCCAAAGCGGCTGTCATGCACTCACACGGCCCCTACCTGGAAGTGCTGGATTACCTATCTAATAATGTGATCCAGTGCAGGAGAACCACTGTGCTGCCATACTCCTACGTGAGGCGGTCAGCAAGCTGTGAAGCTGATCTGAGTGGTTTGTGGTAATACAACTACAGACTCAACTCAAGTTGGTGTCTTCTAACTCATTGTCAGGAGACTGGCAGAGTGGTTAAATTGATAATATGAATAGCCCATACACCAGATTAGTCTCAGGGGGCTTATTTACTCAGTAGCTCCTTCAGGTGTGTCCTGCATATGTACAAATTACATCCCCACTGCTCCTCCAAAAATGTTTAATTAATTAGAATAAAAATTAATCTGTGTTATATGTATTACTCTTGGCAGACAGTGAGAACTGTATGAATTGTCCAGAGGAAGAATGGCCCAATGAGAAGAAAGATCGGTGTATTGCAAAACAACTGGAATTCCTTTCCTACACTGATGGCATTTCTAAAGTATTCCTAGCAGTTTCTGCTGTACTCTGCATTGTGACTGTTTTAATAAAGGGGATTTTTATTTCCTATCTGAACACCCCGATCGTCAAAGCTAATAACAGAAATCTGAGTTTTGTTCTTCTTGTCTCCATTTTGTTGAGCTTCCTCTGTGTGTTCTTGTTTCTTGGTCAGCCACTGGATATAACCTGTATATTGCGTGTCATGACATTTGGAGTCATCTTCTCCATAGCTGTCTCCTCTCTTCTTGCTAAAACAATCATGGTTTATATCGCTTTCAAAGCCACCAAACCTGGCAGCTACTGGAGGAAATGGATTGGAAGCAAACTGGCCAATTCCATAGTATCAGTGTGTTCATCCATTCAAGTAATAATATGTATTAATTGGTTGTGCTCTTCTCACCCTTTTAAGGAAATGGACACTCACTCTTATCAGGACAAGATCATTATTCAGTGTAATGAAGGGTCCGTTATCGGGTTCTACTCTGTGTTGGGTTATATGGGGTTTCTGGCAGCTGTGAGTTTTGTTCTGGCTTTCATGGTGAGGACATTACCGGACAGTTTTAATGAGGCCAAATGCATCACCTTCAGCATGCTGGTTTTCTGCAGTGTCTGGATTTCCATGATCCCGGCCTATCTGAGCACTAAAGGGAAATACATGGTGGCTGTGGAAATATTTGCCATATTGGCCTCAAGTGCTGGACTTCTAAGCTGTATATTTTTTCCAAAATGTTTCATTATCTTATTTAAACCTGAATTGAATACACAATCATGTTTACTTGATAGCAAAAATAGACATGAATAACTACTCTTAGGAATATGTTCATAAATGTTTTCACACAAGATTCAAATAGTATATTTGCTTGAAAATCTAATGTTCAAATGCCAATATGAAAAAAGTAGCGTAGATCTAGATACCACTGATTGGTCAAAACACAGTATAAGAGAATTCAAAGCACTACGTGACCTAACACTTCTATTTCAGGAGAGCAATACATTGAATCAAATAGACCAATTAGATCTTTATAAACTATTTGAGGAAGTAAATAAATCAACACAATACCCTACGAGTTTATTTAAAAAAACTTCAATGAAATTTCCATCTTTAAATTCAAATCCAAGTGTTGCTATCTTCTTAAAGCAGACAATTTAAGATATTTGCAAACTATCCATTAGGAAGAACACTCTAATCTGTCCTTGGAAGAAAACCGAGCTTTACAATCACTATGTAATAATGAAACAATTATAATCAATCCATCAGATAAGGGAAGCAATGTTGTTCCAATGGATAACAAGGCCTATATTCTGATGTGCAAGAAAATTCTGGATAATACTAGTTGGTATCGTCTGATTTCTATTACACTCATAAACAAGTACAATCAAGATTTTTAAGAGATAGTGGATCAAGCCTATGAAGATGGGATTATATTTAAAGATCTTTTTGAGTTTATTAGGACCAAGCATTCTAGGGAACCTACCTTCTACAGTTTACCCAAAATTCACAAAAATTCAATCTCACTTACAGGTAGACCGATTATCTCAGACAACGGAGGTATTACAGAAAATTTGAGTAGAGTTTTTGATTCCTATTTACAGCACTATGTCATCTCCCTGCCTTCCTTTGTCAAGGACACAATACATTTTTTACAATTAATCAATGAATTTATCATTTCAAAGGACTCTCTTCTCATCACAATTGATGTTGAAGCTCTGTTCAGCTCCATTCCCCACTTGTGTGGTTTGGCAGTTGTACAGAAAGTCCTACAACAGGGGTCAAGAAATGATGAGGCTCTAACTGACTTCATCCTAAAAGGATTGGATTACATTCCTAACCACAACTATTTCCTATTTGACTGCTTCCACTACCTCCAGGTGCAGGGCATAGCGATGGGGACATGTCGTGCCCCATCCTACGCCAATCTGTACCTGGGGGAGTGGGAGCAGTATATCTCTATGCATGAGGATCTTGTCAAGTACCTGGGCCCTATATTTATGTGGCTCAGGTACATCAATGACATTTTCATCATATGGGAGGGATCGGAAGATACCTTAAAAGAGTTCTTCCAAAAAAAAATCAACATTAATGAGTACAATCTAACATTTACAATGGCATATTACATACAAATCATCACCTTCTTGAATGTCCAAATAATTTATGACTCAGAGGGGAGATTAGGCAGTACCTTATATCGAAAATGCACTGCTGGTAATACAGTATTGCATGCTGAAAGTTTTCATCCTATCCCTCTATAAGACTTGATTCCCTATGGACAGTATCTTCAACTGTGAAGAAACTGTTCTAATAATGACTTGTTTCAACAAGAAGCGGGTAAACTCCAGGACAGATTACTAGCACGGGGATATAGGTGTTCATGTCTACGGAAGGCTTACAATAAAACTATTGGTCAGTCACATCAAAATCTCTTATTCCAACCAAAATCCAAAAATAATTTTAATTTTTACCCCCATGA
>CM053026.1:29869423-30157824 GCA_028564925.1 Lithobates sylvaticus
TACTTAGAAATCAATGTTTAAGAATCATTTATGGAGCAGTCATTAAACCATATCTTTGTACAGTACATACATGACTACCAAGGTAACCAGTGTAACTGTGCTTCAACCCTATCCTTAATTTGTGTAGAAATTAGGGTAATGCGAAATGAACCTTTATATGCTAATACTTAGCCAATTATACACCCACGGCCACTTTATTAGGTACACCTGTTCAATTGCTTGGTAACACAAATTGCCAATCACAGTGGCGGAATTATAGGGGTCGCAACAGTCGCAAGTGCGACTGGGCCCTGTAGTTCTCCGCCACCTCAGGGGGCCCACCGGCCGCCCGCCCGCCGGACTGAGGGGCCCACCCACCTGACTGTCCGAGCCCCAGGGTGTGTGCGGCGTGATTCATTGTAAAGTCTGTATAACCGTGGACGCTGGAGACATGCCATGGGGAGGGGGGCTTTCACCCACTGCGAGGGGAGAGACAGCTTGAGAAGCGCTGAGACTGTGTGTGGGCTCCGCCCCCGCCTATCCTGAGCCAGAGACAATGTAAGGGTGGCGGGGCGGACACTAAAAGAAAAACTCCAAAGACCAATACAGTGAAGGCGGGGGAGGAGCTTTCTGACTCTGAGGCAAGGCATTCTGGAGGAGCCTCGAGGCACGCTTGTGGAGGAACTTTGCGACCGCGACGTAAAGGATACTTACTGAGGGGGAATCGATCGATTGATTGGCGGTAAGTCACCGTTTTGCATTGCAATCGATCGATCCCAACCTCCACCACCTCTGCGGCACTGCCTCTTACTGATCCCACCCCCTCCAGTGCCACCACCCCCCCTGCAGACTGTGCCACCACCCCCCGCCAGACTGTGCCACCACCCCCCCCTGCCAGACCCCCCCCCCAGTGCCACACCCCCCCTCCAGACTGTGCCACCACCCCCCCTCCAGACTGTGCCATCCACCACCCCCCTCCAGACTGTGCCACCACCCCCCCTCCAGACTGTGCCATCACCCCCCCCCAGACTGTGCCATCCCCCCCCTCCAGACTGTGCCACCACCCCCCCCAGACTGTGCCATCACCCCCCCTCCAGACTCCAGACTGTGCCCCACCCCCCCTCCAGACTGTGCCATCACCTCCCCTCCAGACTGTGCCATCACCCCCCCTCCAGACTGTGCCATCACCCCCCCCCAGACTGTGCCATCACCCCCCTCCAGACTGTGCCACCACCCCCCCTCCAGACTGTGCCATCCCCCCCCTCCAGACTGTGCCACCCCCCCCCTCCAGACTGTGCCACCACCCCCCTCCAGACTGTGCCACCACCCCCCCTCCAGACTGTGCCATCACCCCCCCCCCTCCAGACTGTGCCATCACCTCCCCTCCAGACTGTGCCATCACCCCCTCCAGACTGTGCCATCACCCCCCTCCAGACTGTGCCATCACCTCCCCTCCAGACTGTGCCATCACCTCCCCTCCAGACTGTGCCATCACCTCCCCTCCAGACTGTGCCACACCCCCCCTCCAGACTGTGCCATCACCTCCCCTCCAGACTGTGCCATCACCCCCCTCCAGACTGTGCCATCACCCCCCCTCCAGACTGTGCCATCACCTCCCCTCCAGACTGTGCCATCACCCCCCTCCAGACTGTGCCATCACCCCCCCTCCAGACTGTGCCATCACCCCCCCTCCAGACTGTGCCATCACCCCCCTCCAGACTGTGCCATCACCCCCCAGTGCCACCACCCCCCTCCAGACTGTGCCATCACCTCCCCTCCAGACTGTGCCATCACCCCCCTCCAGACTGTGCCATCACCACCCCCTCCAGACTGTGCCATCACCCCCCTCCAGACTGTGCCATCACCCCCCTCCAGACTGTGCCATCACCTCCCCTCCAGACTGTGCCATCACCCCCCCTCCAGACTGTGCCATCACCTCCCCTCCAGACTGTGCCATCACCTCCCCTCCAGACTGTGCCATCACCTCCCCTCCAGACTGTGCCATCACCCCCCTCCAGACTGTGCCATCACCTCCCCTCCAGACTGTGCCATCACCTCCCCTCCAGACTGTGCCATCACCTCCCCTCCAGACTGTGCCATCACCTCCCCTCCAGACTGTGCCATCACCTCCCCCCCAGACTGTGCCATCACCTCCCTCCAGACTGTGCCATCACCTCCCCTCCAGACTGTGCCATCACCTCCCCTCCAGACTGTGCCATCACCTCCCCTCCAGACTGTGCCATCACCTCCCCTCCAGACTGTGCCATCACCTCCCCTCCAGACTGTGCCATCACCTCCCCTCCAGACTGTGCTATCACCTCCCCTCCAGACTGTGCCATCACCTCCCCTCCAGACTGTGCCATCACCTCCCCTCCAGACTGTGCCATCACCTCCCCTCCAGACTGTGCCATCACCTCCCCTCCAGACTGTGCCATCACCTCCCCTCCAGACTGTGCCATCACCTCCCCTCCAGACTGTGCCATCACCTCCCCTCCAGACTGTGCCATCACCTCCCCTCCAGACTGTGCCATCACCTCCCCTCCAGACTGTGCCATCACCTCCCCTCCAGACTGTGCCATCACCTCCCCTCCAGACTGTGCCATCACCTCCCCTCCAGACTGTGCCATCACCTCCCTCCAGACTGTGCCATCACCTCCCCTCCAGACTGTGCCATCACCTCCCCTCCAGACTGTGCCATCACCTCCCCTCCAGACTGTGCCATCACCTCCCCTCCAGACTGTGCCATCACCTCCCCTCCAGACTGTGCCATCACCCCCCTCCAGACTGTGCCATCACCTCCCCTCCAGACTGTGCCATCACCTCCCCTCCAGACTGTGCCACCACCCCCCTCCAGACTGTGCCATCACCTCCCTCCAGACTGTGCCATCACCTCCCCTCCAGACTGTGCCATCACCTCCCCTCCAGACTGTGCCATCACCTCCCCTCCAGACTGTGCCATCACCTCCCCTCCAGACTGTGCCATCACCTCCCCTCCAGACTGTGCCATCACCTCCCCTCCAGACTGTGCCATCACCTCCCCTCCAGACTGTGCCATCACCCCCCTCCAGACTGTGCCATCACCTCCCCTCCAGACTGTGCCATCACCCCCCTCCAGACTGTGCCATCACCTCCCCTCCAGACTGTGCCATCACCTCCCCTCCAGACTGTGCCATCACCTCCCCTCCAGACTGTGCCATCACCTCCCCTCCAGACTGTGCCATCACCTCCCCTCCAGACTGTGCCACCACCTCCCCTCCAGACTGTGCCATCACCTCCCCTCCAGACTGTGCCATCACCCCCCTCCAGACTGTGCCATCACCTCCCCTCCAGACTGTGCCATCACCTCCCCTCCAGACTGTGCCATCACCTCCCCTCCAGACTGTGCCATCACCTCCCCTCCAGACTGTGCCATCACCTCCCTCCAGACTGTGCCATCACCCCCCCTCCAGACTGTGCCATCACCCCCCTCCAGACTGTGCCATCACCTCCCCTCCAGACTGTGCCATCACCTCCCCTCCAGACTGTGCCATCACCTCCCCTCCAGACTGTGCCATCACCTCCCCTCCAGACTGTGCCATCACCTCCCCTCCAGACTGTGCCATCACCTCCCCTCCAGTGTGCCATCACCTCCCCTCCAGACTGTGCCATCCCCTCCCCTCCAGACTGTGCCATCACCCTCCCCTCCAGACTGTGCCATCACCTCCCCTCCAGACTGTGCCATCACCTCCCCTCCAGACTGTGCCATCACCTCCCCTCCAGACTGTGCCACCACCCCTCCAGACTGTGCCATCACCCCCCTCCAGACTGTGCCACCACCCCCCCCCCCCCCCTCCAGACTGTGCCATCACCCCCCCTCCAGACTGTGCCACCACCCCCCCCAGACTGTGCCACCACCCCCTCCAGACTGTGCCATCACCCCCCCTCCAGACTGTGCCATCACCCCCCTCCAGACTGTGCCATCACCTCCCCTCCAGACTGTGCCACCACCCCCCTCCAGACTGTGCCATCACCTCCCCTCCAGACTGTGCCATCACCTCCCCTCCAGACTGTGCCATCACCTCCCCTCCAGACTGTGCCATCACCTCCCCTCCAGACTGTGCCATCACCTCCCCTCCAGACTGTGCCATCACCTCCCCTCCAGACTGTGCCATCACCTCCCCTCCAGACTGTGCCACCACCCCCCCCCCCAGACTGTGCCACCACCCCCCCTCCAGACTGTGCCACCACCCCCCTCCAGTGTGCCACCACCCCCCCTCCAGACTGTGCCATCACCACCCCCCCCCAGACTGTGCCATCCCCCCCCCCTGTGCCCACCCCCAGACTGTGTGCACCACCCCCCCTCCAGACTGTGCCACCACCCCCCTCCAGACTGTGCCACCACCCCCCCCAGACTGTGCCACCACCCCCCCCTCCAGACTGTGTCACCCCCCCTCCAGTGCCACCACCCCCCCTTCCAGACTGTGCTAACCACCCCCCCTCCAGACTCTGCCACCCCCCCCCTCCAGTGCCACCACCCCCCCTCCAGTGCCACCGCCCCCCTCCAGTACCACCGCCCCCCTCCAGTGACACCACCCCTTCCCCTTCAGTACCACCACCCTCCCCTCCAGCACTGTGTCACCACCCCCCCTCCAGACTGTGTCACCACCCCCCTCCAGACTGTGCCACCACCCCCCCTCCAGACTGTGTCACCCCCCCCCTCCAGTGCCACCACCCCCCCTCCAGACTGTGCTAACCACACCCTCCAGTGCCACCACCCCCCACCAGTGCCACCAGTCCACCACCCCCCCTCCAGTACCACCGCCCCCCTCCAGTACCACCGCCCCCCTCCAGTGACACCACCCCTTCCCCTCCAGTACCACCACCCTCCCCTCCAGCACCACCCCCCCTCCAGTACCACCACTGCATTGGTGACACCGGCTGCACTGGGGACACAGGTTGCATTGGGGACACAGGTTGCACTGGGGACACAGGCTGCACTGGGGACACAGGCTGCATTGGTGACACCGGTTGCACTGGGGACACAGGCTGCATTGGTGACACAGGCTGCACAGGGGGGGGGGCCACAGGCTGCACCGGGGGGGGGGGGCCCTTTCCGGATTTCTTGCACCGGGGCCCTGAGGTTTCTAGTTACGCCTCTGAGGTGTGTGTAGCTACGTATCGGAAATGATATCAAATATGTGTGCCCCCTGTGTCTGCCAAGCCTTTCGGCTCTCCGTTCGTAGTGTACAGGCATATTCGTGTATTTGCTCTCTTTACACACGCTTGTTCTCTGAACGAACGGACAGAAGTAATGCAGGACCCAGAACTTCCAATTGCCATGTTGGGGATATTGGCTGTACATAATGTCATGAAAATGAAAAAAAAAAAAAAGGAGGACATGGTCCAAGCAATGGCTACAGGACCGTCAGAAATACTCCCATATGTCTCTTCTCAAAGAGTTGCAAGAGAACAATCCAGAGGATTATATACATTTTTTAAGGATGAATGATGACATTTTCCAAAATCTGCTGCAAGCTGTCACACCATTGATCATCAAAAAGGATACACCAATGCGGGAATCTATTACGAACATATATACAAACATCTCCTTCTGGATTATTTTCGTGTTTCCGATCATGCGTGGTGTTTGTCTATCAACTTTTAGCATACGCATACTGTACTGATTACACGATTGTCGTACGATGGGCTGTCGTCCGAGCAAAGTTTTCCCCTTCGGATTTGGTTGGACGGACTGTCGTGATCGGCTGTAGAAAGCTGTGTACTGACGCTGAGATTATCGAACGATCGATCCGAAAGCGATTTTTATCATCCGATCGGAACGTGTGTACAGGGCATAACTCTTTAATATTTCCCTGCTTAAATTCTGCTTTTCTTATTTTGTTCAGATGTCCTTTGCATCCCAGGTATTGTAATCCCATACTTCACATACTCTAGCTTCTATGATTCTTTGATCAAACGGGCAGCCATAATGCTCATCCCATCTTCCCTATCTGACAACATATAAAGTATTCTGTTTTAACCCTCATTTCTCTGTTTTGACTTTACTAGTTGTAGTGCCTGACCCCAAATTCATCCCACAACTTAACATCAAAATGTCCCCTTCTGTCTAGTGTTCACCCTTGATCCATAGATCACATGGATAGCTGTTTCTCTAGCTATTTACTCTGCATGATTCGTAACTTTGCATAAATTTGTAACAGCCAAATTTGAAAGGAAATTCCAATACCTATAATTTAATAGTTAAGTTACTATTAGTTAGTTATTATTTCAGATTTTCGAGTTTATTGGTTTTTGAAGTTTCGGATTTTTGATATTTTTTCTGATTTTTGTTCTTTAGAATTTTTCGGATTTTCATTCTTATTTTTAGATTTGCGAATTTCCGAATTTTCAATTTTCTGGATTTTTGAATTCAGAATTTCTTAATTTCAGAATTTTCAAAATTCGGAAATTCCAATTTTTCACATTTCCGAATCTCTGAATTTCCAAAATTTTGAATTTTCGAATTTAAAAATTTTCGAATTTCAAATATCCCAATTTCTGAATTTTTGGAATTTCCGAATATTCGAATTTATGAATATTCGAAAAAATTCGGAAATTCGACAATTTGCAAATTCGGATATTTACGAAATAGCGTTAAGAAATGAATTTGGAATGAAACGAATTACACATGTCTAGTACATAATAAAAACAGAAAAGGTTTGTATATATATATATATATATATTAAAAAAAAAATATATATATATATATATATATATATACAGGCATACCCCACTTTTAAGTACGCAATGGTGTTTATTTACTAAAGCTGGAAAGTGCAAAATCAGGCTCACTTCTGTCTAGGTTTTATTACCAAAGCTTAATTGAACAAGCTGGGGTTAGAAGCTCATTGGTTTCTATGCAACAGTGTGCCTGATTTTGCACTTTTCAGCTTTAGTAAATAAACATTGTGTAATTAAAAGTGGGGTATGCCTGTATATATACTGTATATTGCGTTGATAAAGGGAGATGGAGAAACAAGGGAAAGCAACATATAAATTGTTTAACCTTCAGTTTTAACTTGTTTGAGGTTTTTCTGTCCTCCAGTTGCATAAATATGTGAAACAAATAAAAAATCCACATAAGACGGCAGACAGAATTAACTTCTTTGATGAAAATGGTGAATTTCCTTTCCACTACAAAATAGTAAATTGGATGAAGTCTAACAGCTACCTTAGAATAAAGTCTACCGATGTTGGTTTGTACACACCATGGGCTAAAGAGGAAGACCAACTTCATATTGACCCCAACAATATAACATGGAATGAAGACAATAATACGGTGAGGAGGAGAACATGTGGCTCTCACTTTTCATGACATTGGCCGCCCATTGTACAGTTTTCTCACCAGATGTGTAACAATTACAGTCATTCAATGACATTTCATAACTTTATTGCTTCAAATATTATATAAGCCTTATCTGCTCTTCACATATAAGTATAAATAACACAGACATTAACTACTTGCCTACTAGACACTTTTACCCCCTCCTGCCCAGGCCATTTTTCAGCTTTCAGCGCTGTCACATTTTGAATGACAATTGCGCGGTCATGCTAGACTGTACCCATATGAAGATGTTATAATTTTTTTTCATACAAATAGAGCTTTCTTTTGGTGGTATTTAATCACCACTGGGATTTTATTTTTTGCTAAATAAACAAAAAAAATAAAACATTTGAAAACAAACAAAACAAAAAAAACATTTTCATAGTTTGTTATAAAATTTTGCAAACAGGTAATTTTTCTCCTTCACTGATGTGCGCTGATGAGGCTACACTGATGGGCACTAATGGGTGGCACTGACGGACACCGATATAGCAGCACTGGTAAGCGGCACTGATGGGCACTGATAGGTGGCACTGATGGGCTCTGATAGGTGCCACTGATGGGCACTGATGAGGTGGCACTGATGGGCACTGGTAGGTGGCACTGATTGGCACTGATAGGCACTGGTAGGCAGCACTGATGGGCACTGATAGGCAGCACTGATACGTGACACTGATGAGGAGGCACTGATAGGCAGCACTGAAAAGTGACACTGATGAGGAGGCACTGATGGGCACTGATAGGTGGCATTGATGAGCACTGATGAGGCGGCACTGATGGGCACTGATAGGTGGTACTCATGAGCACTGATGAGGCGGTACTGATGGGCATTGATAGGTAGAACTGATGAGCACTGATGAGGCGGCACTGATGAACACTGGTAGGTGGCACTGATGGGCACTGATAGGCAGCACTGATGAGGAGGCACTGATGGGCACTGATTGGCAGCACTGATGAGTGACATTGATGAGGAGGCACTGATGGGCACTGACTGACAGCACTGATTGGTAGCACTGATGAGCATTGATTGACAGCACTGATGGGCACTGATTTAAAGCACTGATGAGCATTGATTGGCAGCACTGTTGGGCACTGGTTGACAGCCCTGATTATAAGTGCTGATGCCTCTTTAACACAAGCCGGTTATTGTCTTTCTTCTTCTCTCTTCACAATGTCAGTATGAGGAAAGAAAAGCCCATAACCAGCTTGTGTTTACATCCTGTGATCAGCTGTCATTGAACCCAGCTGAGCACATGGTAAAGGGCCACTGTGATTGGCCCTTTACCCCGATCTATGATCATCTGAGTGCCATGGACTCAGTGATCACAGAGGATGATCCCAGGAGGATGTCCATAGATGCCCTCCCAGCAAAGTAAGCCTGCGCTGTAGCCATCTATAGTGCGGGCAGGACTGGTTAAAAAAAGAAAGTAAAATATTTTTAGGGATTATTTCTTACTCTTCCTCGTAGACTATGGGGTTCTCCATGGTGAATGACTTCTGCCCCTCCAGGTTAAAATAGTTAACATGCATGTTAACCGTAAGAATTAACCACTTTCAGACCGGACCAATTTGCAGCCAAAGGACCAGGCCCCTTTTTGCGATTTGGCACTGCGTCGCTTTAACTGACAATTGCGCGGTCGTGCGACGTGGCTCCCAAACAAAATTGACGTACTTTTTTTTCCTACAAATAGAGCTTTCTTTTGGTGATATTTGATCGCCCCTGCGTTTTTATTTTTTGTGCTATAAACAAAAAAGAGCGACAATTTTGAAAAAAAAAAAAAAAAAACGCATTATTTTTTAGTTTTTGCTATAATAAATATCCCCCAAAAATATATTAAAAAACTATTTTTTTCCTCAGTTCAGGCTGATACGTATTCTTCTACATATTTTTGGTAAAAAAATCGCAATAAGCGATTATTGATTGGTTTGCGCAGAAGTTATAGCGTTTACAAGATAGGGGATAGTTTTATAGCAGTTTTATTAATAATTTTTTTTTATTAGTAATGGCAGCGATCAGCGATTTTTATTGTGACTACGACATTATGGCGGACACATCGGACATTTTTGACACATTTTTGGGACCATTGTCATTTATACAGCAATCAATGCTATTTAAATGCATTGATTCCTGTATAAATGACACTGGCAGTGAAGGGGTTAACCACAAGGGGGCAGTGTAGGGGTTAAGCATGACTAGGGGTGTGTTTCTTACTGTGGGGGGGCGTGGCTGTCAGCTAGTGAATGCTGATCTCTGCTCCAATCACAGGGAGCAGAGATCGACTTCACTAGTTGCTAGGCAGAACGGGGAGATGCTGTCTATTTCCGCATCTCCCCGTTCTGCCTTCCCGTGAGACGATCGCGGGTGTCCCCGCGGCGATCGAGTCCGCGGGACCCGCGACCGGCCTCACGGGGGTCCCGACTGGCGCGGGAGCACGCCGCTCCCGGCGCGCTCCCGATGGCACGGACGGCATTAAGGAAGGACTTATATATACGCCCTCCTGCCTGTCCGTGTCATTCTGCCGACATATATCGTTGTGCGCCGGTCGGGAACCGGTTAAATTCTTTTTTTTCTCATTTTTCCTCCTGTTTGCTCTATTAAACATACAATTGCAAGCATTTTGTTATACCTGTTCAAATTACAAAATAAAAAATAGGACAAGGCTATATATATATATATTTTTTTTCTTTTTCTATTTATATATATATATATTTTTTTTTTCAATATGTTAGGCATCACTATATCATTGTATTCAGTTTGCATTTTTTGTGAATCCTTTGCAGTTTCTTACCCGGAGATCACACCAGTAGCAGCACTTCCTATAGCAGGCTGACAACACTAATCAACTTCCTCAATATTATCCTCAGCATTGTAAGTCTGCCATGAGTATTCCCCCAGTGTGAGGCGGTGGCTTAGTGTGGTCAGCCTGAAATAAGAGTTGTTCCTGGCATGATCTCCAGACTGTACACTGAGAGACTTGCTGGCAGCCCTACTGAAAAATAGAAATAATATGCAATGGAAGACACAGATAAGGAGATACCATTTTCAACACACACTTATTTAATGTCCAATGTTACTTCACAGAAGTAAATACATTTTTTTTTTCACTTACTTGTAGAAGCTGGAGTCTCGGTGTGTGGACTTTTGTTTGCCCGGATACAGAAAAAAGCCAGGATCTTCAATCCACTCTTGCTGCTATGACTGTGTCCCATGTTCAGAAGGGCAGATATCCAATATGCCTGGTATACCTTATATCTTTAAATACATACTGTATATACAGTATAAATATGCATATACTATGTTTTTTATATTAATTGTTTTTAAATTTAATGTGAAATTCACAGATGTGCAAAAGCTGTAACATATGTGTATATATATATATAATAATATATTTACAAAAGTGTGCGCTATGCATGTGTAAATTTAGTTTCCAGAACTGTAACAGAGTTCTGGGGGTTAATTGTACAGGAATTACTTTGGCTTCAGTCTGGCTGGGCTGTACTAAGGTTACGCCTGGTCATAGGTGCAGTGAGGCACCTGTGACAGGCTGAGAACCAAGCCTGATTGGATGTGTTAGGTACCAATCTTTCCTGGAGCCAATCAGTGGGCGCATCTAGCCCCGCTGCATAGTCTGGGAAGGGGTATTTAAGATGCTGAAGTCACGTGTTCAGGGTTCGGCTGCTGCTTTGATTCCTGGTTCCGGTCCGGGTCAGCCCCATGAGGGGTCCCGGACCCAGGAGCGTCTGCCATCCCCGCAAGCATGGTCACCCTGACCAGCCCTAGAGGCCCTAATGGTCTGGGATGGGGATTCGTCCGTTCCCGAGCCTCGGAACTGGCTAGTTCGAGGCCCAGTAACTGAAGGAGGATTCGGAGGCTTCTCAGTGTGCTCTCGGTATTGGAGAGACACGGCAACTCGTACAAGCGACCAGGGGAGGACTCTTCGGAGGAGGGCCAAGAAGCTGGCTGCTCGGTAAGAGCCTGGGAGCTGAGTTGTATGGACACTAAAGAATCCACACTTCCCACAGTATCGCCAAGAAGGCTGAGAGATCCAGGTACTGTGGGAAAGGTTCCTACTTATCTTCAGTTACAATCTAGTCTGTGGCAGAGACTTTGCTAAGTTTCCGGATCTGCTAAATCTCTGGTTAGAGGTTTATCCAGCAGTGAAGGGCCCAGTTGCGAGTGGCTACTCTCTGGGCTAACTAAGAGACATTCAGTGGATGTCAGCAGTTCAAAGTGCCTTAGTATTATCACCCGTGCCCTCTATTCCCACCTGAGACTGTGTAATGTTGGATGTTACCCCTGCAAAATAAAAATCCTCAAAATGACTTTTGTGTGTCAGCTTCTGAAGTTACTGGGTACTAATCCTGGGAACCCCTAGACAACGAAAGACGAGCTACGAGGAGGTAATTGGTAAGTCCAGAAAAGTCAAGGCCGCCCCTAGGGGTTATGGCCGCTACATATATATATATATATATATTTATATACAGGGCTCAAATTTTCCACTCGCCTACTTGCATTTTGCGAGTGGAAAATCGTTTCTGGCGAGGAGCTGGGCTGCCAGGGAGTGGGGGGCAAGTGGGGGCGAGTACCGCCGGCATGCGGGGTTAAACAGGAGCCTTTCTACCATGGATCGGTCCGGGAGAAGAGAGCACAGATCACAGAACGATAGCCTTCTGTTAGTTTACATTGGAATTGCCTCCGCTCATGATTACATGACCCCGCACCTGTGATAGACAGAACGCCGGTACAATTCTGGGACGCGTTCTGTCTATCACAGTGTCTATAACAGGCGCGGGGTCAGGAGGGGGCGGGGCTGTGGGTAATCATGAGCGGAGGCAATTCCAATGTAAACAGCAGGCTATCGCTCTGTGATCTGTGCTCTCTCCCCCCTGACCGATCAATGGTAGAACGGCTCCTGTTTAACCCTGCATGCAGGTGGTACTCGCCCCCCACTCCCTGGCAGCCTAGCTGTGGAGGCAATTACAATGTAACAGCAGGCTATCGTGATCCGGCGGCTTTCCTCTTCCCCATGATGATCCTCTGCACAGGTGAGACTGCAGTGGTGGGCACAGGTGAGGTGAGGTTGCAGTGGTGGGCACAGGTGAGGTGAGGGGAGGCTGCAATGGTGGGCACAGGTGAGGTGAGACTGCAATGGTGGGCACAGGTGAGGTGAGGGGAGGCGTCAATGGTGGGCACAGGTGAGGGGAGGCTGCAATGGTGGGCACAGGTGAGGTAAGGGGAGGCTGCAATGGTGGGCACAGGTGAGGTGAGGGGGGGCTGCAATGGTGGGCACAGGTGAGGTGAGGCGAGGCTGCAATGGTGGGTACAGTGAGGCGAGGCTGCAATGGCGGGCACAGTGAGGCGAGGCTGCAATGGCGGGCACAGTGAGGCGGGCTACAATGGTGGGTACAGTGAGCTGAGGCTGCAATGGTGGGCAAGGGTGAGGTGAGGCTGCAATGGTGGGCACAGGTGAGGTGAAGCTGCAATGGTAGGCACAGGTGAGGTGAGCTGAGGCTGCAATGGTGGGCACAGGTGAGGTGAGGCTGCAATGGTGGGCACAGTTGAGGCGAGGCTGCAATGGTGGGCACAGGTGAGCTGAGGCTGCAATGGTGGGCACAGGTGAGCTGAGGCTGCAATAGTGGGCAAAGGTGAGCTGAGGCGAGGCTGCAATGGTGGGCACAGTGAGGCGAGGCTGCATGAGTGGGCACAGTGAGGTGAGGCTGCAATGGTGGGCACAGTGAGCTGAGGCTGCAATGGTGGGCACAGGTGAGGCTGCAATGGTGGGCACAGGTGAGGCTGCAATGGTGGGCACAGGTGAGGCTTCAATGGTGGGCACAGGTGAGGCTGCAATGGTTGGCACTGATAAAGTTGTAATATTTATTTTTGCAACTTAATTCTGCATGGAACATTTAAGTGTAATTTCATGAGATCATTTATGAGGGCGTGTATAGGGGCGGAATTAGGGGCAGTGCATGGTAGGGATTGGGTTAGGCAAATGGTGGCGAGTAAGGCCTGGCTGGTAGCTCAGGACTTGAAATTTTGAGCCCTGTATATATATATATATATAGTATACTGTATTTGTATATACTGTATATATGCAGTATCTCACAAAAGCGAGTATATCTTTTCATGTGATAACACTGAAGAAATGACACTTTGCTACAATGTAAAGTAGTGAGTGTCCCCTCAAAATAACTCAACACACAGCCATTAATGTCTAAACCACTGGAAACAAAATTTAGTACACCCCTAAGGGAAAATGTCCAAATTGGGCCCAAAGTGTCAATGTTTTGTGTGGCCACCATTATTTTCCAGTACTGCCTTAACCCTCTTGGGCATGGAATTCACCAGAGCTTCACAGGTTGCCATTGGAGTCCTCTTCCACTCCTCCATGACGACATCACAGAGCAGGTGGATGTTAGAGACCTTGTACTCCTCCACCTTCCATTTGAGGATGCCCCACAGATGCTCCGTGGAGGGGTACGAAATTCAAAGGAATATTACACTTTTATTGTTTCACTTTAAGCATTATTAAAATCACTGCTCCTGAAAAAAACGTCCATTTTTAAAACTTCTTTTGCATTGATACATGTCCCCTGGGGCCGAACCCAGGTCCCCAAACACTTTTTATGACAATAACTTTTTAAAAAGCGTCGAACACCGAACTCTAACCTGAACGAACAGTAAATTGTTCGGGTCCGGGACCCAAAAACCCAAAAGTCCGGTACGAACCCAAACTATACAGTCCGGGTTCGCTCAACCCTAGTGTTGAGTTATTTTGAGGGGACAGCAAATTTAGACTGTTATACAAGCTGTACACTCACTACTTTACATTGTAGCAAAGTGTAATTACTTCAGTGTTGTCACATGAAAATATATCATAAAATATTTACAAACATGTGAGGGGTGTACTCACATTTTTGAGATATCCAAAACAAGTGGTGTGAACTGCACCTCGGCAGTCTCTCTATGCAGTGCAATCAGAACATCCCACAGGTAACTAGAGATGGGCCAAACACCCCCGGTTCAGTTTGTGCCAGAACTTTCGAACATCGCAAAAGTTTGGAGCCGAACCCTATTGAAGTCTATGGGACCCGAACTGGAAAAAAATCAAAAGTGCCCATTTTGAGGGATTATATTCAAGTTATTGGGCAAACAAAGGGTATGGGGGGTCTGGGTACTGCCCTGGGGACATGTATCAATGAAAAAAAAGTTTGTAAAATATATTTTTAAATGAGCAGTAGGGATGAGGCGAACACCCTCCGGTTTGGTTCACACCAGAACCTGCGAACACACCGAAAATTTGTGTGAACTTTAGAACCCTCTTAAAGTCTATGGGACTCAAACGTTGAAAATCAAAAGTGCTAATATTTTTTTTTTTTATTTGTTTTTATTGAAAACTATTTTTTTTGTATAAACAGAGTACAAACATTGTATAGTAAACATAGAAGAAGAAAAATAGTAGTGGTTACATAATATGATAAGTCACTATCAGAATTACAATCAAAATGTCGTCGTGTAGATACAGTAGTTATACATCAGAGATGGGTAGGGAAGACCCTCCCAGAGATACCTGTGCTTCAATTATAACCGTAAGTGGGTAGAATAGAAAGTAGAGGGGAGGGTGGGGGGGGGGAGAGGATGGGGAGGGGGGGGATGGATAGTGTCAGAGGTGGTTCAAGAGCGTATTATCAGACACTAATATAGTACAATTGTACACTTATCTTTTATACCAGGAAGTCAAGATATTCCAATGGTTATGCAGTAATTGGTTTCTGCCTTCCTTTTTTGCTATAATTGATTCAAAGATGTAGTTAGTATGCGTGATATCTAAAACTTCAGATACATTGGGAGATACATTTGACTTCCAATTTTTGGTTATGACTGATCTAGCAGCAAGAAAAATGTGCGTTACCACAGTGCGGTAGTTAGGAGGAAATTTCTCAATATTGAGGTTTAGTAGTGCCATTCCAGGATCAGGAGACAGGAGAATTACAGTGATAAGAGAGATACATGTAAAAATACGGTTCCAGAAACTAACTAAATTTTTACATTTCCAGAATATATGTAATATATTTCCTACTTCCACACCAGTAGTCCCTCCAGCATAAGGGGGAGTTGTTGTGGTAACATTTGGACATTCTGTATGGGGTGAGGTACCATCTTTGAGCTATTTTTAGTGAGAGTTCCCAGTGATTAAAACATCTAGAAGCTTTGTATAATGATTTGAATGCCACTTTCCATTGTGTGGTTGTGAAGGATTCTCCTATCTCCTGCTCCCATTTGTGAAATGGCGGTAGTTTGGTAAATTAAAATTTACTTTGGAAGTGGTTGTAAAAAAGCGTTATGCCTTTTAAAGAGCTGGATTCGCTACTAAAGAATTTCCATAAGTCGTCTTGTATAGGGACATGGATATTCTTCAGGGAATTCAGGAAATGAGAGAGTTGAAGGTATTTGTAGTGGTCAGACTGTGGGATAGAGTATTCTGTAACTAAAATATCGAAGGACTTAAGCGAGTTGTTGTCATATAAGTCAGATATTAAGGTGATACCCTGAGTCACTCATTTAGAGTAGTTTGCGTGTAGGATTGCGCTATTCATTATTTCTAATGGTATCAGGAGGTGAGTATCCATGGGGGGTGTTATATTACGTTTGTTAAGGTCCCTCCACACTATGAGTGAGGCCCTAATGGTAAGTGGTAGGGTCCGAAGTGGGAATGGTTTCCAAGCGTTTATAAGTAAGAGGTGATATAGATTATGCGTCGGGCATAATGCTTGTTCTAGTCTGCACCAGGGGTTGGTTGACTGTGCAGGGAACCAACATTTAGATTGGGTAAGTTAGGCTGCTCTATAGTAGTCTTTTAGGTCCACTAATCCCATACCTCCAGCCAGTCTGTGTTTAACAAGCAGGTTTTTTGAGCATCTTGGTCGTTTAGAGCCCCAAATATATTGTTTGAGTTGAAGATTAAGTGCTTTGAGATAGGTTGGTTTGAGTGGGATAGGGAGAGTGCGAAAAACATATAAAATTTGGGGGAGGAGTAGCATCTTGAAGGATGCCAGGCGGCCAGACCATGTTAGGTCAGTTTTAGTTAATCGCTGTATTTATAATGCTAGTTTGGCTATTAAGGGAGCATAGTTGGCTTCTGCTAGTTTATTAGGGTCTGCTGTAAGATGAAGTCCTAGGTATGGTATACTAGATGAACTCCAAGTGTAAGGGAAGTCATTCTGTAGTCGTCGTTGGAGATGGGTGGGAAGGTTGAGTCCTAGAATGAGGGATTTTGTAAAATTGACTTTATAATAAGATAATTGACTAAAGTTGACTAGGATGTTATGGGCTTGAGATAGGGAGGTCTGTGGGAGGTCAAAAGTAGGTTAATGTCGTCCGCGAAGAGATTTATGTTGTGGGATTCTCCTAGTAGGTTAAAACCTGGGGTCCCTGAGTGGGCTCTAATTTTTTCAGCTAATGGCTCTATAATGAGATTGAAAATTGAGGGAGAGAGGGGGCATCCCTGTCTAGTCCCATTGGTAATGGAAAAAGGGCGGGATAACATGTTAGAGGTGTACACTTGTGCGCAGGGGGAGGAGTATAAAGCTAAGATAGCCGATAGAATGGGGCCAATGAAACCAAATTTTTTCAGAGTTTGTGGCATGTAACCCCAGTGGACCCTGTCAAATGCCTTCTCTGCATCCAAGGACAGCAGCAGAGAAGGCACCCGACAGGAGTCCGCATGTTGTAAGATGTTGATAACCCTTCTAGTGGCATCGGCTGCCTGTCTACCCTTAGTGAACCCGGCCTGGTCAGGGCCAATTAACGTTGGTAGTATTGATAGAAGTCTGTGAGAAAGAATTTTGGCATACAATTTTACATCTGTATTCAGAAGAGAGATGGGCCTGAAATTAGGAGTGTCAGGTGATTTGCCAGGTTTCGGAATGGTAACGATATAAGCGTTTAACATTTTGGTTGGGAAAGAGGCAGAGGACGCCGCTACTGAGTATACTTCTTGAAGGAGGAGAAGTAGGGTTTCTGAAAAAGTTTTGTAATAACCATTCGGTAAGCCATCCGGGCCTGGAGATTTACCGTTGGGGAGTGTTCGAATGGCTTTGCGGATCTCAGACTCAGTGAAGGGGGAATTTAGTGTTTCAAGTTGTGATTCCGTTAAGGAAGGAAGAGATAAGTCATTCAGGAATTTGCTGATTTGCTGATGGGTCATTTACTAAGTTGTAAAGGGAGGAGTAATACTCAGCGAAGGAATCAGCAATGTTTTGTGGGTTGTAAATTTTGTTGCCATCTGTAGGGTTTGTGAGGAAGGGGATTCTAGCTTTGGCTTTATGTTCTTTTAGTTTTTGAGCCAGGAGCTTTCCTGCTCTATTACCAGCCGAATAGTGATTCGTTTTAAGGTATAGTATATGCTTGTTGGGTTGTTCTAGCATCATGAGTCTGAGATCTGCTCGTAGGCCGTCTAGTTGGTTTGCTACTGTAGGATCAGGGATGGTTTTATTTTGGGATTCTAGAAGTTTGGTTTGGGATAAAAGTGAGTAAATTTTTCGCGTCTTCTGCCTTTTTGCCCTGGAGCACAGTTGTATTAAAATGCCTCTAATATATGCCTTATGGGCGCACCATAAGGAAAAAGGGTTAGATACTGAGTTTCTGTTAAGAGCAAAATGCTCGGTTAGGTGTTTCCTCACTAGAGCCACCTGGTCTGGCTGCTGTAGTAAGAAAGTGTTAGCTCGCCAGATATAGGCTGGCGAAGGAGAATGTCTCTCCTCCACCACAACTGAGACAGGCGCATGTTATGTTGTGTATGGTGGAGGAGGAGATTCTTTGCAACAGGTTCTTGTCAACTAGGATAAAGTCTATCCGGGAGTAGGTATTATGCCTGGAGGAATGAAAAGTATAGTCTCGTTCCGTGGAAGTTTGACATCTCCAGACATCAAACAGTTCCTCAGTGTGTAGGATGCGTTGAAGGGACGGTGGAGGACGTTTAGCTTTAGAAGTGGTGTCGATCTTGTGGTCTATCGTTGCCTTGAAGTCTCCACACACAACAACTGCCCCCTTTTTAAGAGAGTTAATTTTGTAGAATAGTTTTTTCAAAAACCGTACTTGGTGCGTGTTAGGAGCATATATATTTATTAGGGTATAGAGGCGGTTGTTAAGTGTGCCAATCACAATAAATAGCGACCTTCAGGGTCTGCATGGGATTCTTGGAGAGAAAATGTCACAGAGTCTTTGATGGCTATTACTACTCCTTTTTGTTTCTTGGTTGATGAGGCATGGAAGATATGGGGGAAATTCCTATGGTGGAAAGAAGGGGCAGATATAGAGGACCAGTGAGATTCCTGCAGACATAAGACATCAGCATGAAGCTTAAGGGCTTTCTTCCAAACTGATGATCTTTTGGTTGGGTGGTTCAAGCCATGAACATTGAAGGAGGTTACTGTGATAGCCATATGTGGTGTGGTAAGAAGAGAGAAAAGTACCTTAAGTGCTTCATATGTCGAGACTCCGGGTCCAGGCAGCAGAGTGCGGTAGTAGAGGTGTCGTAGGAGAACAGTTGGTTCCATAGTGTGCGATCCATCAGGGTGTGGCATGGAGGGGGAGAGGAGGGTGGAGGAGGGGGAAGAGAAAACAGAGTGTCAATATTCAAACAAAACAAAAACATTTGTATTAAGAAAGTAGATTCCTTTTGGGATCTGATGGCAGTTATACTGCACATAGCTTGTATAGGGGAGCTAAGTGGGTTTTCCGCTCCAGCTTTGCAGGGAAACTAGTTGGCTTGGGTTGGTAATTATATACGAGGCGCAGTGGATTTGTGTGATTTCTTCTTGTGTGACACAAGTTGCCACTCTTCCAGTGTATTCGTCTTGGGTGACGAGCGTTCTCATCAGAGGTATGTTCAGGGAGGATGTCCCATTCTCGCAATAATGCTAAGCCTTCATTTAGGCAGGTAATCACTGACATCTTCCCGTCGTAGGTGACAGTGAGTTTTGTTGGGTACCCCCAACGGTAAGCAATGTTGTGGTTGCGCAGAGCTTTGGTCACAGTAATGAGAGATTTACGTTTCTGCATAGTATATTGTGACAAGTCTGCAAAGACCTGTATGTTAGCGTAGTGGTCGAGAGGTTGAGCACACTTCCTGAAGGCAGACATGAATTGGTCTTTTACATGGAAGAAGTGTACACTCATTAATACGTCCCTGGGAATGTTGTCAGGGAGGTGAGATGGCTCGGGGAGGCGGTGAATTCTGTCTATCACCAGGTCTGATGCGGTCAGTGTTGGCAGGTATGCTGATAAGAGTTCTTGGGCATATTGTTGCAGTTCTGCAGGTTGTATGGATTCTAGGACCCCTCTGACCTTCACGTTATTCATTCTTGACCTATCTTCAAGGTCAGCGACCTTTGCCTTCAGCCATGTGACCTCATCTGATTGATCATTATGAGAGTCCACTAATGTGTTATAGGAGGCAGCATATTCCCCCATTTTTGTTTCCACGTGGTCTACTCTGGTCCCCAGCTCCCCTATTTCAGACTTAAAGTTGCGCATGCATTCCATCATGTCAGTATGCATGGAGCTGCGTTGGGAGACACGCATGTCTTTTAAAGTTGTATCTGACACTGGCTGGTTGGAGGTGGGGAAGGAGTTAATGGTGTCAGCTAGTTCTCTAGTGTCCTCTAGGGATGTAGCTGCGTCACTGACCTTATGGCCGCCTGGGCCTTCTGTCATCCGGGGTCTTGATTTAGCTGGACTGCCCGATATAGGGGTCGATGCATCTGGTGATCGCTGCTGGGGATTCGCCTCCGGACTCTGGCTGGGTGATGTGAGCTAGGAGTCACGCGATGAGGCCAGAGAGCAGTCGCCGGCGCCATATTGGACTGGGCTGCGGGCCTTAGGAGGAAAGAAATCGTTCAGCCGTTTCGGCTGATTTGGGTTTTGTCGCTTCCTGGCCATCCCTGGGGGTGGAGGGGACCTTTAGGGCTCGGGTGTGAGCGTTGGTGGCTGTCAGATTCGCCTGGGTTCTGCTAAGTATCCGTCGCTGGAGCTGAGCTCTCGGTCTATGCGTCCATCAGTTAGCGCGGTAGCCACGCCCCCCAAAAGTGCTAATTTTAAAGGCTAATATGCAAGTTATTGTCCTAAAAAGGGTTTGGGACCCGATTCCTGCACCAGGGGACATGTATCAATGCAAAAAAAAGTTTTAAAAACTAACGTTTTTTCGGGAACAGTGATTTTAATAATGCTTAAAGTGAAACAATAAAAGTGTAATATTCCTTTAAATTTTGTACCTGGGGTTGTGTATAGTATGCCTGTAAAGGGGTGCATGTTTCCCATGCGTAGAGTGATCCCTGCACAAAGTGTCAGGAAAAAAAGTAATTTAAAAGCACTCTATAATGAATCGTTGGCTCCCCATAATACAGAGAACAGTCATTGAAAGTCATTGATAAAAAAAAAGGGTGGGGTTCCCCCCAAATTTAATTGCCAGGCCCTTTAGGTCTGGTATGGATATTAAGGGGAACCCCCGCGTTAAATTAAAAAAAAATGAAGAGGGGTTCCCCCCAAATATCCATACCAGACCCTTTATCCGAGCATGCAACCTGGCAGGCCGCAGAAAAAGAGGGGGGATGAGAGAGCCCCCCCTCCTGAACCGTACCAGGCCACATGCCCTCAACATTGGGAGGGTGCTTTTGGGGTCTGTGACCCCTCAAAGCACCATGTCCCCATGTTAAAGGGGACAAGGGCCTCATCCCCACAACCCTGCCTGGCGATTGTGGGGGTCTGTGGGTGGGGGGCTTATCGGAATCTGGAAGCCCCCTTTAACAAGGGGACCCCCAGATCCCACCCCCCATGTTTAAAATGGTAACGGGTACATTGTACCCCTACCATTTCACAAAGAAAGTGTAAAAACCCAATGACACCGTTGGGATAAGTCCTTTATTAAAAATAAAAAAAAAATAAAAAAAGATTCCAGCGGTGGTAATCCACTCTTGGTGTCCTGCGATGGGTGATCATCTCTCCGGGGTCCAGCGATGCATGATCTCTCCCGATGATGTCCAGCGGCCTGCCAGTTTGCGTGCTCGGATAAAGGGTCTGGTATGAATTGTTGGGGGGAACTCAACACCATTTTTTTTAATTTTAAATTTGGAGAATTTTGGTTCCCCTTAATATCCATACTAGACCTGAAGGGCCTGGTAATTGGATTTTGTGGGAACCCCACGCTTTTTTTTTTCAATGACTGTTCTCTGTATTTCGGGGAGCCGACAATTCATTATAGCCGAGAGTGCTTTTAAATGACTTTTTTTCCTGCAGAAATTACACTTTGTGCAGGGACCGTTCTAAGCACAGGAAACATACTATACACACCCCCAGGTACAAAATTTAAAGGAATATTACACTTTTATTGTTTCACTTTAAGCATTTAAAATCACTGCTCCTGAAAAAAATGCAGTTTTTAAAACTTTTTTTGCATTGATACATGTCCCCCGGGGCAGGTCCCCAAACACTTTTTATGACAATAACTTGCATATAAGCCTTTAAAATTAGCATGAGGTCATGAGATATAGCCTGGGACCCAAAGGTCAAACAAACCTTTTATGAAAATAACTTGCATATTAACCTTTAAAATTAGCACTTTTATCCCATAGACTTTTAAAGGGTGTTCCGCGGCTTTTGAATTTGCCGCGAACACCCCAAATTGTTTGCTATTCGGCAAACAGCCAATGTTCGAGTCGAGTTTAACGAGTCGACCCGAACATAAAGCTCATCCCTAGGGATTAGCAACTTATAGCAGGACTGTGATAGTATTGTGGGCAGTCAGACACTAACTGACACTTTGTTGGGAACCAGTAACACTAATACAAAGATCAGCGCTAAAAATATACACAGACACTGTACTAATGACACTGGCAGGAAAGGGATTAACATATAGGGCGATCATAGGGTTAAACGTGTGCCTAACAGAGCTTTGTACATTCACTGTGAGATGCTTTTACTAAAAGATGTGCCGGTTTTTATTCCCTGCTTTGCAGAGAAACAAAAACTGGCACATCCCCACTAATAGGACAGAGCTCTGTATTGCTTACAGCCAGAGAGCTCTGTCATGTCATCTTCTTCGCTGATCAGCAGGTGCCAACCGTCATCCATTGGCCGGGATCCACTGCTCGCGCGACCCCTACCCGGAAGTGCTGGATTACCTATCTAATAATGTGATCCAGTGCAGGAGAGCCACTGTGGCGCCATACTCCTACATGAGGCATTCAGCAAGCTGTTAAGCTGATCTGAGTGGTTTGTGGTAATATAACTACAGACTCAACTCAAGTTGGTGTCTTCTCATTTTCAGGAGTGTGGCAGAGTGGTTAAATTGATAATATGAATAGCCCATACACCAGATTAGTCTCAGGGGGCTTATTCACTCAGTAGCTCCTTCAGGTGTGTCCTGCATATGTACAAATTACATCCCCACTGCTCCTCCAAAAATGTTTAATTAATTAGAATAAAAATTAATCTGTATTATATGTATTACTCTTGGCAGACAGTGAGAACTGTATGAATTGTCCAGAGGAAGAATGGCCCAATGAGAAGAAAGATCGGTGTATTGCAAAACAACTGGAATTCCTTTCCTACACTGATGGCATTTCTAAAGTATTTCTAATGCCGCGTACACACGTACGGACTTTTGCCGGCGGACCTAAGTCCAGCAGAATACCTGCATGCGGCAAGCCATCAGTGCGGAGCAGAGGCTAGTCGCCACGTTGCGTTACTTGGCGACGGGGAGAAGCTTGCAGGACCTCAAGTTCACGACAGGCATCTCCCCCAGGCTCTGGGGCTCATTATTCCAGAGACCTGTTCTGCCATTATCCACGTCCTGCAGGAGGAATACATTAAGGTAAGTCTTCTCTTTTAAAATTACCTATGTCTTGTATGTTTGTTAATGTAGTGCATCAATGTCATCATTAGCTAATTACCATGATAGGACTATTCTATGAATGTCCCCTATTCCTTTTTTTTTTGGATTTTGTTTTTTTGTCTAGTATTTTATGTTTGACTTCTCGAAATAGTTTTAAGAATGTATTATTTAGTGGGTCACATGCATATTTGCTTGCACCAACCTCCCCAGCATGGAAGCTTGGCCCCCTAAACACCCCTAGCCTAGTCACTTTGTTTGGTTAAAAATGTATATTACCAGCTCCATTGTACAGCTTTACTCACCCCCCCTTTCACCCCCCTTGACCCTCATTTTTAAATTGATTGCATGTGTTTTTGGTCAGCTTGTAATTATCCCCACCCCCCCCACACCCCCTGATAATTAATATCATGTGTTTTTGGTCAGCTTGTAATTATCCCCACCCCCCCACACCCCCTGATAATTAATATCATGTGTTTTTGGTCAGCTTGTAATTATCCCCACCCCCCCACACCCCCTGATAATTAATATCATGTGTTTTTGGTCAGCTTGTAATTATCCCCCCCCCACCCCCCACACCCCCTGATAATTAATATCATGTGTTTTTGGTCAGCTTGTAATTATCCCCACCCCCCCACACCCCTGATAATTAATATCATGTGTTTTTGGTCAGCTTGTAATTATCCCCACCCCCCCACACCCCCTGATAATTAATATCATGTGTTTTTGGTCAGCTTGTAATTATCCCCACCCCCCCACACCCCCTGATAATTAATATCATGTGTTTTTGGTCAGCTTGTAATTATCCCCACCCCCCCACACCCCCTGATAATTAATATCATGTGTTTTTGGTCAGCTTGTAATTATCCCCACCCCCCCCACACACACCTTTAATTAATTGCATGTGTATTGTGTGACCTTACCATTATTTACTCCCCACCCACATCCCCATTATTATCTTCTCTGGTACATCAGAGGGGTCATCAATCAGAGATTTGTCCCTTTTATCCTTAATCTTTTGGCTTTATTTCAAGGATTTACAAAATAAATACATATGTTCTTCCAAATTGTTTTTTAATTTGTTGCATTTAGTTTGGTGTTTTGGCTGGTTTATAATTTCAATTGTATCTTTCTGTTTGACTTCACAGTGTCCCTCCACGCCACAGGAATGGCAGACTGTGGCTTCCCAGTTTGCTGCCCGTTGGGACTTTCCCAACTGCGGAGGGGCGATTGACGGCAAACACGTGCGAATTGTGCCCCCACCCCATTCGGGGTCATACTATTGGAATTATAAGGGGTTCCATAGTATCGTGTTGATGGCGGTGGTGTCGGCACACTATGAATTTCTGTATGTGGATGTGGGGAAAAACGGCCGGATGTCGGACGGAGGAGTCTTCAACCACACGGAGTTCGGTCATCGTCTCCAAACTGGTGGGCTGGAGCTGCCACCAGATGAAGATAATGTGGAGGGACTCCCGTTCGTCTTCATTGCCGACGAGGCGTTCGGTCTGGGTGACCATCTGATGAGGCCATTTCCCCAACGATCCCTCACCCCTGAGAGGAGGATTTTTAATTATCGGTTGGCCAGAGCAAGAAGGGTGGTGGAAAATGCCTTTGGTATTATGGCCAACCGTTTCCGATTGCTCCTTACATCGCTACATCTGGCAGAGTACAAACTCAATACTATTATTCTGGCATGCTGTGTCATGCACAATTATTTACGGAAACATTCAGGAACATACTCCTTACCAATTGGCCCTGAGGCCGGAGTGGAAGGCAACATGACAGGGCTGGATAATCGCCCTCTTGGTTCCGCACCACAATCAGCCCAGCAAGTGCGGGACCTTTATTTACAGTATTTTAATGGTAGGGGGGCCATTGAAATGGCAGCAGACCCTTAAACCATCTTTTTCATTTACAATGAATAAATACAGTTATTTATGTTTGAAATATTGGTTGTTTCGTATTGTTTGGCTTTTAATTTGGCCTGTTTTATATGTTGTCCTAGTGCACATCTTAATAGTGGCAAACTTGTTTAGCGTTTAGTAAATAAGCCCCTTTGTCAATGAACCACAACATGTTTTTGTCAAACTGGTAGTATTTAAAAAGAAGAAGCCACACATTTTTGAATTTGTGCAAACATTATTTTTTTTATTATAGTGCACATCCAAAATTTTTTTTTTTTTTTATTTTTTTTTTTTTTTTTTGTTTTGGTTTTTTTTTTTTTTTTTTTTTTTTTTTGGTATATTTTTTTTTTTTTTTTTTTTTTTTTTTTTTTTTTTTTTTTTTGGAACATGAATTTTATTTTTTTTTTTTTTTATGAAAAAAAAAAAAGAAAGAGGAGAAAAAAAAAAAAGAAAAAAAAGAAGAAAAATTTGATCTTTTTTTTTTTTTTTTTTTTTTTTATGTTATCTTTTTGATTTTTTTGGTGTTTTTCTCACAACATATTGTTTTTTTTTTTTGGGAGTGATTTTTTAAAACAAACATAAAAACATGTTTAAAATTGATTAAAAATTTTGGCTTAGCATTTGAAATTATTTACACAATGTAAAAGTCCAGAACTTACAAAGTTCAACAGGTAACCCATGAACAGAAGAAGCCAAATTTTGAATATGCACACTAATTTAACTGGAAAATGGGTAATGTCAACATGTGCTATGTTCCATCATGGGGAATCAATGGACGTGTTTTGTGTGTGAAACCCCTTCCCTCTCACCTACTAGCATTAGGGGTTGCAAACACAAAATGCGTCCATTGAGATCCCCTGATGGCACATAGCACATGTTGACATACCGTGTGCATATTTAAAATTTGGCCTCTAAAATTAGTTAAACAGCGCTTCAAAAGGGGAATGAAGGACATGATTGATGTTAAGAAATGTAAAAGGGGTCTTTAGATTCTCCCCAAAACATCAATCATGTCCTTCATTCCCTGCTGCATGGTGGCCATCTCCTTCTGCATGTTTTCCAGCTGCAGATTCCAGGCCATGATCTGCCCAATAAGCCTGTGGGCACTGTCAGTGGTAAATGGCTCCGCAGCTTGTCGTTCCACAAACAGATCAGCATCACCTAAAAGTTGGGTAGAGAAAACACAAGAAAAAAAGTGTCAAAAACATGCAGACCTTAATTTATTAGCTCAATCTGTGTTCTGAGACACTCACTTGGTGGGGTGCAGATTTCATCCACTTCAACCACCTGTTCCGCCACATCCACGCGTGGGCTTGGGCTAACTGCCCAATTAGTCTGGTGAGGCCGGGAGGTCCTCGTAGGTTCGGACTGACGTCTGAGTCTTTTGCCCCCTATGGTAATGGAACACAAAAAGGTACACTTTTGAATCACACTGATATTTGAGTGCCAAAATAGGATTAGTAAACATTGTTTAAAAGTCTTGCCAATTATTAGCAGTTTGTTAGAAGATCCTACTTGAAGACAGAATTGAAATGTCTATCTAATGAAACTCCAATACTTAAAGCGCCCTTCAACCCTAAATTTGAACTTCCGCTCATTGGATCCCTGCACCCCTGTGGTGTCTTATTTTGAACGTTTTAGGGGGGATGGGTTGCAGATACCTGTGTAAGGCAGGTATTTGCACACACATCCGGCCCTAGACTCCCACAGAAGTATACGCCACATCCCGTCCCACCGTGCTGTCTGCTGGGACACACAGGGGTCCCCGAGCTTGCGCGGACCAGTCCTATTGCATTGCGCAACTGGCGCATGCCCAATAGTGACCCGGGAAGTGAAGCCGCAAACATTAATTTCATGATTGCAAGATCAGAGATTGTAGCTGCACCATCCAAGGGACAGGTGAGTGTACTTCTTTGAAAAGTCACCACCTACAGTATTTAGAGATGATGAGCATTTTTTGGGAATTGTGAGCATGAGACCCTGCTTAACATATTTATCCCCCCCCCCCAAAACAGCCTCTGGAGTCCCTGTGTAAGTTACCAGTAACACCCTTACTACAGCAGTAATTGTATAGATAGTGACAATAATAAACAACCTTACAACTCCAACAACCCAAAGCCAGGTAAACTCAATAAACGTTATGAAGACAAACGGAACTTTCATCAAATATGCGCAAGTTTCAGGTACGAATGGTAATTACATCTGCGCAAGTTTCACGAACGAATGGTAATAACATCTGCGCAAGTTTCAGGTACGAATGGTAATTACATCTGCGCAAGTTTCAGGTACGAATGGTAATTACATCTGCGCAAGTTTCACGGACGAATGGTAATTACATCTGCGCAAGTTTCACGGACGAATGGTAATAACATCTGCGCAAGTTTCAGGTACGAATGGTAATTACATCTGCGCAAGTTTCACGAACGAATGGTAATTACATCTGCGCAAGATTAGACATATCAAGTATAACCATAGTAGCGCACGTGCTTGACTTACTTTTTTTGATGGCTTTTCGAATTCTCCTGTATTGATCGTGCTCCCTGGATTTGATGTCGGACCATCGTTTGCGCAGTTGATCCTTGCCCCCTTCGTACGCCGAATTTCTGCTCCAGGGTGCTGACGATTGTATTGAGAATCTTGTCCTTGCGCAAGTTGGGACGAGGGTACGGGCCATTTTCCCCGTCGTAATCTTCCCTTTGGAGGATGTCCACCATCTCCACCATCTCTTCAAAGGCCATATTGGTGGCCTTATATCTGCTGCTGGATGCAGATGTGTTCGCTTCTTGGCTTTCCTCCGCGCTACTGGCTGATAATGTGTCCGCCATATTCATCAATTAATTCACCAACAATGCAACGAGGGGAAGCGGGGCGGGGAATACTCGTCATGAGGAACGTCATGGGCGGGCGACGCGGAGGACGCAGGCGGACTTCGACGCGTGCGCAGTGTATATAAGGCTGTTTGAGGGGCCCACGTGTTCCCGAACGGAAGTAGCGAGCGCTCTGTACGAAGGTAAGTGTTTTCTAGGATGCATTACTGTGTTTTTTTTTGGGTTTTGGGCCAGCATTTTTTAAGGATATGTGTGTGTTGCTGCCTGTGTGTAGGGGTTGCTGCCTGTGTGTAGGGGTTGCTGCCTGTGTGTAGGGGTTGCTGCCTGTGTGTAGGGGTTGCTGCCTGTGTGTAGGGGTTGCTGCCTGTGTGTAGGGGTTGCTGCCTGTGTGTAGGGGTTGCTGCCTGTGTGTAGGGGTTGCTGCCTGTGTGGATGTGTTGCTGCCTGTGTGTGGGTGTGTTGTGTAATGTTTGTTAAGAAAAACTGGTTGTGCGTTTTAAGTAACATTTGTGTTTTTGGTCTTTTGTATTGCCATTACTAACAAAACAGAAACAAACATGTCATCACCCCAGTTGAATCCATTCAAGGACCAGCAGTTCATGTCCGAATTCATTGCCCTGTACAGAAAAAATACCAACCTGTGGCAGCTCAAGAACCCTTTGTATGGCAATAGGGATGTCCGGAAGGCAACACTGGGGCCACTTGTGGCTTTTGTGAAGACTAAAGTCCCCAACGCAAACACCAAGTTTGTGGAAGCCAGAATTGCAAGTTTAAGGCACATGTACAAGCGGGAGCGCAAGAAGATTGAGGAATCAGTCAGATCAGGAGCAGCAGCAGAGATGGTTTATGTACCGAAGCTGTGGTACTACAACCAACTGACTTTTATAGGTGACCAGATGGAACCCAGGGAATCACTGTCGACTCTTCCCTCCACCCTTCCCTCCACTCTTCCCTCCACTCTTCCCTCCACCCCAGCTGAGGCTTCCACGGAAGGAGAAGACCCCTCCACCTTGGAGCAGGCTGATGCGCCCAGCTGGAGCCAGGTATATATTTAGTAGCCTAAATTGTGATTGTGTGAATATTAATGCTGTCAACGTTAAAATGTGAAACAATTAACACCCTGAACTCAGAATTGTGAAAAAAACTGACAAAAATTATGCACACTTCTAAAAAGTGTTGGTGCAACATATCGATACATATATAGTGTATACATACATCCAGTAGTGGCAAAAAAAGCGTTAGACAACATTGGTGATCTGCTTGGAAAATGCAGGGGTCCAAATGATAGCCTTTTGGATCTTTTGGAAAATTTAGATGCTCGTTCCTAGGTTTACAATTGGATGATTGAGTAGGCCAGAAACCACAAAACAGGTGTTTGATTTTTGTTTTTATTTGCACACAGGATGAGCTGACCCAGGATGATGCCGGGACAAGTGGTATGGAGGAGGAGGAGGACATGCCCAGCGAGAGCCAGGAGGTGGCTGGGCCCAGCACGAGCCAGAGTGACAGCCAGACCCAATTAAGAAGTCTACCTCGACCCCTGCCCTTACCCCCAAGAAGGCCCAGGAGGATGACCATTGTGGAGGAGGAATCACTGGAACTGATTCGGAAGGCGAGTGCGATTCTCGACAAACCCCCCCTTCCAGAAGAGGGCTATGCCAGCTACGTGTCCAGCAGGTTGCTGGAAATGGAGAGGGGCCAACGGCACCTGTGTGAGGGCCTAATTTCTGAGGCAATTAGGGGGGGTTTGAGGGGTGAATTACGAGAATCCACCCGCCTGACCCATGAAGGCCCGACACCAACTTCTCCTCCTCCTCCTCCTCGTCTTCCTTCTCCTCCTCCTCCTCCTCCTCCTCCTCCTACTCCTCCTCCTACCACAAGTCAGCCTCCAAGGAAGCGTGCAGGGAAGACTGCAGGGAAGAGTGCAGGGAAGCGTGGTGCGAAGAGTCGGAAGTGATTGCCTGGCTTCAGTCTGGTCTCACAGAAGACACAGGCTGTTGTAGTGCCACAGCTTGGGGACATAGATGTCATCTGCTGCTGTTCCTGGTCTGTCTGATTCCTGGTCAATCTTCTTGTGCTCCCTATATTGTATGAAATGTGCCCAAGCTTAATTTTTGGCTTCACAAACTTGGTGTCTGCCGTTGGGGCAAAAAGTCTTCACAAAATCTACAAGTGGCTCCAGTGTTGCCTTCCTATTTTGTTTTGCCTTGTTTGTTTTAACCAGAATAAATGGTCATTTAATTTTCATCAAATAATGATATACGTGCTTGTTATTCAAAAACATAGTTTCTTTAGGAGTAGGCAGGTACATGTCTAAACATTCATTTGACAATACAAGTGTAAAGTGCAAGTTCAATGGAACTGCAAGTGCAGTCGCTGGAAAGGTGAGGTTTAAGATCGGAATTAAGGGCAAGCTCTGCTGACTCCACAATTGTATCATGTGTAATAACTAATCCTTTTGATAACCAACAAATAATAAAAAAAATATCTATATAGAGATATATTTACATATATAATATATAGATATATATATATATATATATATATATATAATTTTATTTTTATACACGTATAGATCTATATATCTATATATATTTATATATATATATATATATATATATGTAGATATCGATATATATTTTTTTGCGCTTATTGAGAAATATAGATATATTTTTCATTTGGTGATTTGGATATCTATATCTATATCTATATCTATATATATATATATATATATATATATATATATATATATATATATATATATATATATATATATATATAATATATATATATATATATATATATATATATATATATATATATATACAAATATATAACTTCACTAAAGAATGCTGAAGAAAAAACGTTCGGGAGTACTCTGCGTGAATATACAAGCAGCAAGGCAAAATCATTCTTCAAGTACGATACCATACAAATCCCGCTGTCAGAAAAAAAAAAAAAAAAAATTTTAAACAGCGTGACGATTGTGCGAGCTTCATAACAGTTTCTGCTGTACTCTGCATTGTGACTGTTTTAATAAAGGGAATTTTTATTTCCTATCTGAACACCCCAATCGTCAAAGCTAATAACAGAAATCTGAGTTTTGTTCTTCTTGTCTCCATTTTGTTGAGCTTCCTCTGTGTGTTCTTTTTTCTTGGTCAGCCATTGGACATAACCTGTATATTGCGTGTCATGACATTTGGAGTCATCTTCTCCATAGCTGTCTCCTCTCTTCTTGCTAAAACAATCATGGTTTGCATCGCTTTCAAAGCCACCAAACCTGGCAGCTACTGGAGGAAATGGATTGGAAGCAAACTGGCCAGTTCCATAGTATCAGTGTGTTCATCCATTCAAGTAATAATATGTATTAATTGGTTGTGCTCTTCTCACCCTTTTAAGGAAATGGACACTCACTCTTATCAGGACAGGATTATTATTCAGTGTAATGAAGGGTCCGTTATCGGGTTCTACTCTGTGTTGGGTTATATGGGGTTTCTGGCAGCTGTGAGTTTTGTTCTGGCTTTCATGGTGAGGACATTACCGGACAGTTTTAATGAGGCCAAATGCATCACCTTCAGCATGCTGGTTTTCTGCAGTGTCTGGATTTCCATGATCCCGGCCTATCTGAGCACTAAAGGGAAATACATGGTGGCTGTGGAAATATTTGCCATATTGGCCTCAAGTGCTGGACTTCTAAGCTGTATATTTTTTCCAAAATGTTTCATTATCTTATTTAAACCTGAATTGAATACACAATCATGTTTACTTGATAGCAAAAATAGACATGAATAACTACTCTTAGGAATATGTTTATAAGTGTTTTCACACAAGATTCAAATAGCATATTTGCTCGTAAACTAATGTTGAAATGCCAATATGAAAAAAGTAGCGTAGATCTAGATACCACTGATTGGTCAAAACACAGTATGAGAGAATTCAAAGCACTACGTGATAGACATGGGAGCCGTCAAAAAATTTGTTTCGTTCTGTTCCGTTTCGTATTAAAAAAAAATCCTTATTTCGTAATTCGTGTACGAAATTCAATTCGGATTCGTACGAAATACGAATTTCGTACGAATCGTTACAAATCGTTAATATCGTTACGAATCGTTATGAATATCGACACTCTACAAATAATTACGAATTATCCGAAAACGCATTAACGTTACATAAGTAACACAAGTCTATTGTCTATTGTTCACCAATCACTCAAAGGAAGTACGAAATCCGAAATTTTATTATTAATTATTCGTAGAGTGTCGATATTCGTTATACTGAATCTCGAATTCATTTGAATCATTCGTTATATCCGCTATAATTTCTTTCATATTAGTTGAAATTCATCATTTGGTTGTTCGGATTCGGATAATTTGGATCTGAAATTCGTAAACGAAATGTCGTATTTCGTACAGAATTCGTATTCGTAAAAATTCGTAATTCGGATTCGTACGAATGTACGAATTTAGAAAAATTTGTACGAATTTTCGATTCGTACGAAACTAATCGCACATGTCTATTACGTGACCTAACACTCCTATTTCAGGAGAGCAATACATTGAATCTAATAGACCAATTAGATCTTGATAAACTATTTGAGGAAGTAAATAAATGAACACAAAACCCTACGAGTTTATTTAAAAAAACTTCAATGAAATTTCCATCTTTAAATTCGAATCCAAGTGTTGCTACCTTCTTAAAGCAGACAATTTAAGATATTTGCAAACTATCCGTTAGGAAGAACACTCCCTCTAATCTGTCCTTGGAAGAAAACCGAGCTTTACAATCACTATGTAATAATGAAACAATTATAATCAAGCCATCAGATAAGGGAGGCAATGTTGTTCCAATGGATAACAAGGCCTATATTCTGATGTGCAAGAAAATTCTGGATAATACTAGTTGGTATTGTATAATTTCTATTACACTCATAAACAAGTACAATCAAGATTTTTATGAGATAGTGGATCAAGCCTATGAAGATGGGAATATATTTAAAGATCTTTTTGAGTTTATTAGGACCAAGCATTCTAGGGAACCTACTTTCTACAGTTTACCCAAAATTCACAAAAATTCAATATCACTTACAGGTAGACCGATTATCTCAGACAACGGAGGTATTACAGAAAATTTGAGTAGAGTTTTTGATTCCTATTTACAGCCCTATGTCATTTCCCTGCCTTCCTTTGTCAAGGACACAATACATTTTTTTTTACAATTAATCAATAAATGTATCATTTCAAAGGACTCTCTTCTCATCACAATTGATGTTGAAGCTCTGTTCAGCTCCATTCCCCACTTGTGTGGTTTGGCTGCTGTACAGAAAGTCCTACAACAGGGGTCAGGACATGATGGGGCTCTAACTGAGTTAATCCTAAAAGGATTGGATTATATTCCTAACCACAACTATTTCCTATTTGACTGCTCCCACTACCTCCAGGTGCAGGGCATAGTGATGGGGACATGTCGTGCCCCATTCTACACCAATCTGTACCTGGGGGAGTGGGAGCAGTATATCTCTATGCATGAGGATCTTGTCGAGTACCTGGGCCACATATTTATGTGGCTCAGGTACATCGATGACATTTTCATCATATGGGAGGGATCGGAAGATACCATAAAAGAGTTCTTCCAAAAAAATAAACATAAAAAATTAGTACAATCAAACATTTGCATTGGCATATTACAAACAAATCATCACCTTCTTGAATGTCCAAATAATTTGTGAATCATAACGGAGATTAGACAGTACCTTATATTGAAAAGGCACTGCTGGTAATACAGTATTGCATGCTGAAAGTTTTCATCCTATCCCTCTAAAAGACTTGATTCCCTATGGACAGTATCTTCGACTGTGAAGGAACTGTTCTAATAATGACTTGTTCAGACAACAAGCGGGTAAACTCCAGGACAGATTACTAGCACGGGATATAGGTGTTCATGTCTACGGAAGGCTTACAATAAAACTATTGGTCAGTCACATCAAAATCTCTTATTCCAACCAAAATCAAAAAATAATTTTAATTTTTAGCTCCATGAGGATCATTATGCGCTATTCAAGTCAACACACATCAAAAAATATTGGTTGATTCATACAGATGACCAGAGAATACAGAAATTCATATCAACTAATCCCTTGATCACTTACAAACGTGCTTCTTCGATTAAAGACAAATTGGTTCAGAGCGAATACAAGGTTAAATCCATTTAAAAAAAACATTGTACTTCTATACACGGTTCCTTCCCCTGTGGACATTGCTCATATTGTTACCTTATTAGGAGAGAGAAGTCTTTTTCTACTTCTCAATGGCGAAATGTTTGACCCCAAGCATTTTGACAACCGCCAAACATCTGGGGTTGTCTATATGATGTCTTGCAAATGTGGGGCATACTATGTAGGCAAGAAAAACTATTTTGGTGTCAAATCTCTCACCACATATATAGTATGGAAATTGGAAACAGACATCTACCAGTGGGTAGACATGTAGTCTTACATCATCATTACCAAATGCCAAAAGTTACCTTTGTTGCCCTTGACCTGGACATTTTATAGATAGGCAACTCCTATCTTTATATTGATTAGTGGTTCTAAATTAATAACTACTGCAGTAGGGAACAGACACAAAAGATACACTCCGCATCTTGCCAAATAACTGTTCTTCTTTATTATGACGCAATTGAAGGTTTTTATACACATGATTACGTAGGTATCACATTAATATTACAATCGTACGTTTATGGTAACAAGGGGCGTAACATAGGCAGAATAATTCTAATCAGGACTCGAAAGAATGCAAGCATATTAGTGCCGTGTGCACAGTGAGGGCAGTGTGCAATACATATAAAATAGAATACAATTATATACAGAACTTACAAATTTCCTTTACAGTCTCCTCTCTTTTGATCAATATTTTGATCACTAACCATACCTGCTATCACCTTTAAGTTGGAACCTCCACACGCTTAGGTGAAGGTAGTCCTGGCCAAAGAGGCAACAACTCCATTGTGGAGAATATAATAGCTGAGCAGCTTTTTTCATTACAAAATGACATTTCATTGTGAAAAATAAATGATTGATAAGAGATATTTACAGAGTACTGGCTGTTCACTCCTGTGGCCAGAATGGCCTTCTAACTTAATTGTTGGCATGCTGACTTATCTGCATATGTAAACACAGACAATTCTACATAAAATGGAAGATGTACAAAAGACAAATATGACTTCAACATGGTTAAACTACTTTTCAAATCACAATATATATATATATATATATATATATATATATATATATATATATATATATATATATATATATATATATATATATATATATATATATATATATATATATATCCCTTACAATTAAAATATTTGAATAAATAGTACCTTAGACTGTGATTCCAAAAGGTAAACAAATCAACACAGAGATTTAATTTTTGCAGTGTCTGGTGAGGATCCAGATGACATTTCCTTCAAGTTTTGCACAACTGTACATTAAATAGATGCTGTATTGAGTTTCCAAACATTTCCTTATATATAAATGTCTCTTAACAATCTACAAGTCACCTGGCTTTAGTTTTAGATCCTTCCAAACTTTTAGGATCTGGAATTGGGGAGAAAACACATAAATGAGTTTGTCAAAAACCTTAAAAAATCAGCAGTATTCTCTGCGAGATCCAAATGGAGGACTTCAGCTGCTGAGACAAAATATAAGCAAGTGAGTAACACACTCCCAAACCAAATCCCATAGGGAAAGAGTCCAACATACCCTTAGGGGCTTGATAAAATATAAGAAAACATTCAGGCAAAAGTTTTCTAGTTTCTTACTTTACTTTTTCCGCTACATTGTAGACAGTAGGGAGAGTAAAAGTAAAACCTCAATTTCTAGTAAAAAATTATTTCCTCTGTTACTCTCTGTAGATTCTGCACTCTGCACTTACAAACTACTTCTGATAACACTTTTTACTTCTTTTCCAAGTAGCATTTGCCACTGGACATCCAGAAAACATGTCCATACAGACAAAATGCATACTCATAAGATCCTGACTTGGGCATCTGGATATATCTTTTTGTAATCTCTGGAAGGGATGTTCAGCTTTTGGTAACACCTTTGGTAACAGGTAAAACAAGAAGTAGTATGTTCTAAAAACAGCTGTGGTGGTTCCTGGCTCTATCCCATGCTCATTTACTAAGGCAGCCATAACTGCTTGTCACTGATGACACGGCCCATCTGTCAAGCTGGAGGGAAAAGAGTGACTGGCAGACATAAAAGATAACCTTTTCCAAAGTCCTGTTTCATAAGAAGTTGCCCCCTGTGGACCATTTGTTCTTCTAGTCCTTAAAGTTGAATTATTAATTCCAGCTATACTGGGCCAGAACTAGGGTGGAATCTGTGAGTTGCACAGACCCAGCAAGTGTCCGGGGCTGTAATGCAGCATCTTTAGTAACCTGGTCTGCTTCCATGTGTGAATTTTAAAGTTAATATGGCTACCTCAGCAAGATGCTGGAAGGCTGAAAACAGCCAATCGATTAACTTGGCATGCTTGATTGGTTTACCTGTTGAAGTAAAAACAAACTTCTGGCCCTGCAAATGGAACCAAAAGATCTTTAATTCTCTAATGTCTATATGAATATATACTATTTTTATAGCTCACAGACTTTGCTAAAACATGGAGCTTTGCTACTTGAGCTGGGGAAAAAGGGTCCAATGACTCTGAATACAGATTATCCTTCTGGGTGATAAACTGTATACTCAGTATAAAACCGGGAATAACTCTATAAAAAATTAAATATCTGGGTCTTCAGGGAGTGTGTCCTGCACTGGGCTCACCGCAGCTGATTCCTACGTCATCAATGTAACACGTGTGGCTTCCTTTGTCTCCAGCCTTCTCCAATAGAGGCAATAAGGTGGCTGCATTCAAATACATGCATTTTTCATTGTTATATAATATGTACATAAACAAACAAAACAAATTCATATGTTGAACCTTTTATTAGACAAACATTTAGTTAGCTGTATATTTGCTATGCAGAATGTGGGACCATTAAAAATTGAATATTTGACCAAAATAATGTCTGTAACTTTGTCTAATGCCCCGTACACATGGTCGGAAAATCCGACCACAAAATCCATCGGATTTTTTCAGATGGATTTTGTCCGACACTGGTGTTGCATACACACGGTCGGACAAAGTTGTCGGAAAATCCGATCATTCTGAACATGGTGACGTTTGTTGCCTATGACGGGGCTACGTTGGCTAGTAGCCAATAGCTTTGGTCTTGTAATGTGATCTGAGCATGCATGGCACTTTGTCCATCGGAATTCACTACACACGATCGGAAAAAGTCCGATAGGACTTTGTTGTCGGAAAGTTTGAGAGCAGGAGATAAAACTTTGTCCGTTGGAAAAAATCCGACAGAAAAAGTCCTATGGAGCCTACACACGGTCGGAATTTCCGACAACATTGTCCGATAGGACATTATCCGTCGGAAAATCCGACCGTGTGTACGGGGCATTATAGTACCTTTGCATAAAGCTACAGCTCTGATATATTGGGGTAAACCCTTCATTACTGGGTCCAGCTTGCATACATGTATTACAATGGCTTGTTTGCTATCATGCTGTTTGTGTAAGAACTCCAGTTTCATGCTTCAAAAAGACAACTTTTTTCCTGGTAATATTATACATTTCTCATTGCTTGCTCTGTTGTTAGTTTTTAGCTAGATAACACAAATCCTTAGTTTCCATTTGACATTATTTTCCTGATGTCATAACATAATAAATGATAACAATACCCTGTGGTCATGCAGAGATGTCCATAAATCCAAAGTATTCTTCTGCTTATAACACGGCACTTACAAGGAAAAGGGGCACATCATTTCACAATCCACACATTCTGCTTTGGATTTCAAAAATAAAAATAAATAAAAACAAAAGGACCAACAATCTGTATATGACAGAACAGAAAGCTCTGAGCCAGATCAAAAACTATAAAACAACTGGCTGCATGTAGCATCTATCCTAACAGGGTGTGTGGACTTGATGTGATGGGTCTGTTATATTTACATTTTATTTATTATTGCTCTCACATCATGGACTGCACATGAAATTATTATCAGACCTTTAGATTTCATTTTTGTAGAAAAACTTCTCAGGTATCCCATCCATCTTGGCTTTGTTAAATATTATGGCAGCTGTATTTAAAATAACAATCTAGGGGCGGAGCCGGCAGCCGGAGTGCATGGAGGTCTGAGAGGAGAGCTCTCCTACAGCGGTCGATACACAGTGGCTCACTGCGAGCCTAACGCATTATAAATAGCCCCACAGGCACGGGTACACCCCCTGGCACCTACCGCTCACGATGAGCAAACGAAAGGACCGCGAAGGACCCAAGAGATTGACAGATTTATTCCCCCTGGCCGCCGGCCGAGATATCCAAGATGGCGCCCGCACTGTGCGGATCGCCTCAGCCGCCCCTGCACACACTGACATTCATGCTGCATCTCAGGGTGAGTCAAATCCCTCGGCACATCCACTGCCACAATCACCCTTTGTCAGCCCTGTGAAGCAGAAAAGAAGGCTGGGGGGAGGACAGAGAACAACTGACAGACACAGATTCAGGGGGGGAAGGAATGGAGGAGGCCTCATCTTATGCACAGCAACTAGATGCATTCCCCACAGCAGGCCAGCCCATATTAGACTCCACTATGAAGGAGATGCTACAGACACTGAGGGGGGGCCTCCAGCAGGATATATCAGCCTTTATGTATGGCACTAAAGTGGAAATGGCAGCGTTTAACACACGAGTGCAGCATGTAAAAAGTACAATGGAAGAATTCACGTTTGCACACAATGAACTTGTAGATGCACATTTTGCTATGGATGACGAAATTAAGGCAATGCGCCTCAAAATGGCGGACATTGAGGACCACGCACGCAGAAACAACATTAAATTCAGGGGGATCCCTGAATCCGTCAAACCGGCGGAACTAACTACCTACCTCCTAAAGCTTATGACCACTGCCCTGCCGTCCCTAGGCCCTGCAGATGTCATCATAGACAGAGCACATAGATTACCTAAGCCATCCTTTCTACCTGACCAAATCCCCAGAGACGTCATCGCCAGGATTCACTTTTACCACGTAAAAGACCAACTAATGCGCTATGCTAGACAGCACCCTGCACTCCAAGATCCGTACGCAGGAATCGCACTGTATGCAGACCTATCGCAAGCTACGCTGCAAGCCAGACATAACCTGGTCCCTATTACCAAAATTCTGAGAAATCACAAGATCCTGTATAAATGGGGATTCCCAGCTAAACTGCTGCTTGAAATGCACAACGCACCCCACACAATCTCCTCTCTAGAAAAAGGAATGGATCTCCTCAGGAAATGGCGACTTCTCCCTGCAGATGGTGAAGCAGCAGATCCTAAACCCCTGCAAGACAGACAAATCTACAACCGTCAAAACGGACGAACCAAAGGATGGCTGACACTATCCGCTCGTATGCGATTATTTTCACTGTGCGACTGTTTGTACTCTCTTGACTACAGCCTATTCAAGTTGTCTGCACATCCAGTTGCTAGAATACGTCCAAATAGGAATGGTACCCCATTGTGCAGAACCTCTTCCACCCTCAACCGTTCCTATGAAAAGACACAGCTTGTACCTAACAGCAATACAGCTATATCACTGTTTGATGGTTTACTTCACTGTTATCGAGGTTTGCATAATGCTGGTTATATTTTCAATCATTACTGCCTTACTATATCTATGGTTGCGTGGCCTAGCACCGGGAGAAGATGGCAGCATAATCCCAGAGCTCCGCCGCCCAGAGCCTCTATAGAGCAACAATCAGCGGGATAAACACGCCAGATCGCGGTAAAAATGACCGGGAGAAGCTCGTCAGCGACCCGGACCTTACAGGACACCTCCACGCAACTTAGCCGCAATATACCGGCGATGTTCTGCTCCCAGCACGCGGACACGCAGGCCCCATCTCAGGCCTCGGACCGGAGTTATGCCGCCGTCGCGGCCGACATCCCTGGAGCCTCTGCAACAGCAGGTACGACCAACGCACATCCCCAACACTCCCTGAGCCTAGCAGACCTACACCTTGTGGCCTCAGATATCAAAAACACGCTATTTGCGGCAATAACAGATCTAAAAACTGACATTAGAGCAGTAGCCTCAAGGCTGGAGCATGTGGAGGCAGCGGCCATTACTCACGGAGCAGCCATCCAGCAAGTGCAGCAGGTCACCAGTGTGCATGCACAACATTTAATAGACATGCATAGACATATGGAGGACCTCAATAATAGGGGTCGCAGGCGGAACCTGCGGGTGAGAGGAATTCCAGAGTCAGTAGAAGGACCCCATCTGCAGACCACCATTTGGGCGATTTTTAACACGCTGCTTGGCAGACCGCCTGATGCGCCAGTGGAGATGGAGAGGTGCCACAGAGCCCTGAGACCTAGGGGTAGAGACACTGATCCCCCCAGAGACGCAGTATGCTGCTTAGTGAGTTTCACCCAAAAAGAAGAGATACTGCGACTTGCACGCACTCAGGAGCACTTGGAACATGAGGGAGCGCGTATCCAACTGTTTCAGGACTTGTCTGCAATCACCCCGCAACATAGAAGAGATCTCTGTCCCCTGCTACAAGCCCTGCGTGACAGATGTATCCCCTATAGGTGGGAATTCCCCTTCTGCCTCCAGGCCACTGCAGGAAATCGCACCGCACACTTGAGAACCCCGGCCGATCTGCAGCCATTCTGCGACACTCTGGGAATACCTGCAGTAGAGGTACCAGATTGGTACAGTGCATTTATTCAAGCTGAACCCTGGATCCCCACTCAACCAGACGCCACACCAAGATCACAGAGACAGAGACAGAGGAGACGCAGACTCTCTGCTGCCTCACCGCCGAGGATGCGAGGTGACATGGAAACCGATGAGAGCCCACATGTATCCCCATCATCAGTCCGACGCAGAACCGACCGCTAAAGCCCAGGACAGCACAGCACAGAAGTGATGAGTAAGCAGAAACTACAACACCCTGTTCTACACTGATGCTACTCTCTTCTTTATGGCCTGATCGCCCCTATAAGGGAGGCTCTCTTTTCCCTTTTCTGTTGTCTTTGATTTTTTTTTCTTCTTGCTTGACGTCAAGCTTTGATATGCTTCCCCAACACGGAGTAGAAACCAGCGCTCACAAGCTACTCTGACATTTCAGCCAATCGAACACCTGGCAACTGTTTTAGAGGTGGACAACAGGTAATGCCCCCAAGCATGGGGAGACCAACTCTCTTACGCATCAGCCTGACCCACCTTGAATGCAAGACCGCTAAACAGGCAAGTTACCTAGAGGCAGAACTTGGTATCACAAAACATGGAGGGGAGCGTTCCCCTGTTATTAGGGAATAACTTATTAACACACACTAATGCTCCAGTGATGCTTTCTTGACAGTTTGCATGTTTAGATAATCCAAAGTTGCATTAGTTGTTTGGGAACTGTCAAGCTCTCCCCTTGGAGCATGGTAAACTTGCCAGAAGATGGTCGATTGCACCATTAAAGGATCTCCCCCTGGTGTACAGCAATGTCAACTAATTAGAAGTACCTGGCTGCTCACGAGAGTTGCGGTTCCCCCCTGTGAACAGGGGCTGATCTGCGGCTCACGGGAATCAGTAGGGTGCTGGTGCATTTTCATTTAAATTTAAATTTAAACCTAGGATCACATGAGCCTAGCTGACGAAAATGTTTATGTCTACTCAGGTATCCAGCAGGCCCTCTGTTTAAAGACACCTAGCTAAATATGTGACTGTTTTGGTTATGTTGTTGTTTACCAAGTTCATCTTAATGTCACTCTAAAGGTGCTTTGTGCCTTACCAGAAATGAAGTGTGCCCTTGGAAACCAGGAGTCATCTGCTCTGGTATGTTTCTACAGAGCGGAGACCTGAAACTCCTGATCTCCAGGGCTAACTGTCATTGTAGAGGGGGGTTCCCTCGCGCATGGAAATCTTGCTAGATAGGCTTGGATGTCCATTCAAGAGAGAAGCTGGGGATACAATGTGGCCAGTGTTAGTGAGGGGTGTGTTCTCACACACCTCCCCATGGGCCACGGATGCCGGGGACCCCATTCCCTCTAGACATACAAGTTGTGATATGGCTGGGAAGTGGGCCCTACGGCAGCCGTGGAGACCAATACATCACATCCTGTGAGAACTAAAGCTGTTTTAAAGCGATAGGTCACAGGGACTAGGGTCATTATAGGTTATGAATGCCTCATATATCTTAATTGTATACAAGTTGTGTAGAAAGTATTGTTCATAAAGCTCGGGTTACATGTTAAGAGTTTACCAGAAATGCTGCAACCCCAATCCCCACAGACTGCCACTCAACAAGGGTGGGAGGGGGGAGAGGGGAAAGATACCATGAAAAGTCCATCTAAGATAGCCCATGAGACGGTTTCAACGGGAATGTTCTAATTCCTATAGAAGAGATTTATCCCATTTAGGCTCCAACCCAAATTAGAGGCTTCTGGGTGGTGATAGCTTCCAGACTCACCCAGGTGTTAGGCTTTTTTCCCACCTCAAGGAGGCTGGTTACCCCCTTAACCACATCCGGATTAGTTTATCCCCATACCCGTACCCCTATAGTACTCTCAGTAGGTGGGTAAGCAGGACTGTACCCACCCCTGGAAATAAAAAAAAAAAAAAAAAAAAACTTTTTTGTGTGTCCCCCCCCCCCCCTTTTTTTTTTTTTTTTTTTTCTTTTCTTTCTCCTTTATTCTGGTCATCATCTTAATCTTCTTCCTCAGCATTCTAGCACCTTCTCTTTGCCCCCTCCTCTCACCCCCGCTCTAATCCTTCTTCCCTACCCTCTTCCCCCACCCCTCTGCTATCAGTGCTCTTCTCCTTATTGTTCGCTCACTTCCTCCTCCATATCCCACCGGTGCACGCGTACGGACAGGCTGCACTACCCAGCTCGTCCCGAACGAACCCTCTCCGTCTGTTGAAACTTGACAGACTTAAGCGAACATACACCACTCTGCAATGTCCTCTGCGGTGCACTCCTCAGCTCCTCTATCGCTCAAGGTATATTCTCTAAACGCCAAAGGCCTAAATGTCCCAGAAAAACGCAGTAGTGTACTGGCGGAAGCCCACAGACATAAAGCCCAAGTGGTCTTCTTACAAGAAACCCACTTTAAGTCAAGCTCTAGCCCACGCTTAACAGATAAACGCTATCCGGAAGTATTCCACGCGACCTGTTCTGAATCCAAAACCAAAGGAGTCTCCATCTTACTAGCCAAATCCCTGGCGTTCCGCCTTACTGACCAACTCACAGACCCGGAAGGCAGATTTCTTTTTTGAAAGGCACTTGGAAAGACAAACCCGTGACGTTAGCGAATGTTTACTGTCCCAATGCAAACAGGGTACCCTTCCTTAGAAACCTTATTTCTAAATTAGCTTCATTCCAGACAGGCCTTCTGATACTGGGAGGAGACTTTAACATGGCCTTGGACCCACTAATAGACACCTCCACAGGCACCTCTTCATTCCCATACTCAGGGTTGCGCCAAGTAAAGCTCCAACTAGCATCTCTCACCCTACACGACACATGGCGTACACTTAACCCACGTGAGAAAGACTACACATTTTATTCGATTCCACACAACCGATACTCAAGACTAGACTACATTTTCATTCACCAAGCTGACCTATCATACCTGAAAAGCGCCACGATTGAAAATATGATGCTTTCTGACCATCACCCTGTCACAATAACCCTACAATTTCCACAGAGAGAGGGATATACTAGAATGTGGAGACTAGATGCCTCCATCCTGGCAGACCCGATAGACGCAGAATTTATCAAAAAGACAATACAGGACTACTTCCAGAACAATGACACTCCAGATACGACACCCGTGGTACAATGGGAGGCACACAAGTGTGTCATACGGGGACACCTTTTAGCTATCGCAGCGAGGAAAAAAAGAGAACACCAAAAACTGATACTTGCTCTCTCTAGCAAGATAACCACTTTAGAGACGCAACACAAACGCACGGGGGCGGCCCAAGTAGCACAAGAGTTGGCAGACACCCGAGCCCTATTTATCGAGGAACTGTACAGGAGGGCACGAAAGTGTCATATCTTGTCCCAGAAGCTGTTCTATGAACAGGGCAATAAGCCCGGAAAGCTGCTGGCCAGATGCCTACAGAAACGCACTCTAGCATCCACTGTTCATCATATCACTGACCAGTCAGGGAAACACTACACAAAAAATGAGGACATTACACAAAATTCCTTCTCTACTACAGCAAACTGTATAACCTAAATTACACGGCCCGCAGTCCCAGGGAGGATGAGGCACGTTCTAACATGGTGAAGGAATTCTTGTGTAATTTCTGCCCAAGAGCTCTGTCAGAGGAGGACTGTGCGGAACTAGAAGCTCCCTTGTCTTCTGAAGAATGGGTAGCGGCCCTGAAGACCATGAAACCGGGTAAGAGTCCTGGCCCAGACGGCTTCACGGCTCAATACTATAAATCCTACACAGAACTATTGGCCCCACGCTTTCTTAAAGCCTTCAACACACTATCGTCGGTACCCTGCTCATCAGACTCGCTGTTAGAAGCGTACATTACAGTAATTCCTAAAAATGATAAAGACCCGGCGGACGTGACTAGCTACCGACCAATCTCTCTCCTAAATGTGGATGTTAAGCTCTTCTCAAAAATCATAGCCACTCGTTTAGCGCACCACATACCGGCTTGGATAGGAAAGGATCAGGTAGGATTTGTCCCAGGCAGGGAAGCCAGGGACAACACTATTAAAGCCCTGAACTTACATCACTGGCTGACCTCCACCCAACGTGAGGGGTTCTTTCTAGCGATGGATGCGGAGAAGGCGTTCGATAGGGTGACCTGGGACTATATGGATGAGGTTCTGAATGCCCTGGGTATGGGGAGACGCATGCGTGCATTTATTGGGGCACTATATGTAAACCCCAGAGCCAGAGTTAAGGTCAATGGTCGCCTATCGAACCCCTTCCCCATCCATAACGGCACAAGACAGGGATGCCCTCTTTCGCCCCTGCTATACATCCTCACTCTTGAGCCTCTCCTGCGCAGTATCAGGGCCAACCCAAACATAAAAGGTGTAGAGGTGCACGGTAGGGAGTACAAGATTGCTGCCTTTGCGGATGACATCTTGCTCTTCCTATCGGCACCACTGACGTCCCTACCAAATCTTATGCCAGTCCTCGAACAATTTAGGCACATTTCGAACCTAAAAATCAATTATTCCAAGTCATTTGCACTGAACATCTCCCTACCCAACAACCTGGTACAGCAATGTCAATCCAATTTCCCCTTTAAGTGGAAAACGGAAGCCATCACGTATCTGGGAATCCAACTCCCCAATAAGCTAGACACCTTGTATGAAAAAATTTTTGCAGCAGAACTAAAAAGTCTACAGCAAGACTTAAAAAAATGGGATGTTCCTACTCTGTCCTGGTTCGGCCGGGCATCGGCTCTGAAAATGACAGTGCTCCCACGCATTCTTTACAAAATGCAAACGGTACCAATTCACCTACCTCCGAACTTCTTTGCAGCCTACAAAAGGCTATGTAGATCCTTTCTCTGGGGCTCTAAACAGGCACGCATCGGGTGGGGGAAATTAGTCCTACCTAAAACCAAAGGTGGAATAGGCCTCCCTGACTTGCAGCGCTACTACTGGGTGACGCATGGGACTAGAGTGGTAGACTGGAAAATTCATGCCCGTTATAAGGACTGGGTGGATTTCGAACGAGCGGTCGCGGGACATGATCTTCACCTCCTCCCCTGGTTCTCCAGGAAGCACATAAATACCCAACTGCTCTCACACCCCCTCATTGGAGCGACTCTCCAGGAATTTCATAGGGCCTGTAAGGTTCACGCTCTGTCGACCCCTGAGTGCCCAATCACCCCCATTAGAGGCAATCCAGACTTTCCCCCGGGACTAGAGAGTACATTCCTGGCACAGGAATGGCCTTATGCAGAGATGCTGGCAAAACATTTCTTTCATAGGGGCAAATTCGCCCGACAGGGCGACCTAGCAACAGTATCGAACACCAAATCCTTCCCCTTCTGGCCCTACATCCAACTAAAACACTTCTTGGACAACCCAGAGAGAAAGAAAGGGTTCACGACAATGCCAACAGTATTTGAATCGCTGTGCTCGAGCTCAGTCCCTCAGGGTCATGTAATCTCAACGCTTTACGCCTCCATGTTCAAAGAACCCTATGCTGAACTACGTGCAGATCATGCCTTCTGGGAGGCGGCGATGGGCAGGGAGATTGGAGATAAGGAATGGGATCATGTTCACCTAGCTATTCATAAAGGGTCCCTTAACGTGAACACTCAGGAAAACGGATATAAAATCAAGACAAGATGGTATAAAACCCCTGAAATACTCCACAAAATATTCCCTACAGTGTCCGACCAGTGTTGGAGATGCGAAAGGGAAACTGGGACTTTCCTCCACATCTGGTGGACTTGTGCATTAATCCAACCTTTTTGGAGGAAAGTACACGAACTGACTACTGCCACATCCACATTACCCCTGGAATTTTCGCCAGAGCAATACCTTCTGCATCTGTCTAAAATCCCCCCAAAAAAATACTTCAAATCAATAGCCATGCACTTGATAAATGCGGCCAGGCTATGTATTCCAGTACATTGGAAATCTAAATCCCCACCCTCAATCAAACATTGGATAAGGCGTATCGATCGCATTGAAACGATGGAGGAGCTGATACACACCTCTCAGGATAGAGTTGCCAGCTATACAGCCACTTGGGAGATGTGGCTCACATTTAAAAAGTCGCAACAATACCAGACTCTGATTCAGAATAATGAGTGACTCGGGAGCCACAAACAAGGTCGCTGTGACTGACAAACGACTTAGGGAACAAACCACGAGACGCACTGTCCCAGGCATACCTGGGACGTCAGGTAACCGGAGATCATAGAAATACGAGGCTTCTAACAGACGGAGAGGGTAGCTGGTGGGACATCCCACCCCCTCTCTGCCTGATAACCTACGGATATGCACATAAACCCCCTCCCCCTCCCTTCTTCCTTCATCTCCCTCCTCTTCCTCTACCCCCCCTCTTCTCTCCCCTTCTTACTCACCCTTTCTCTATCCCCTTTTACTAAGATATATTCTACGTTTTTCTTTTTCCTTTTTTTTTATTATTTATTTTTCTGGGCGTTACCTCCCTCCTTAGGCCTATTTGGCCCCTCCCGGTTTTACTGGGTGAAGTAATAAGTGAGTTGAAAAAGGAGTGGAAGTGAAAACATTAGCCACAAGGATAGATGAAACACACACCCAGTGTACGTGGATAGTAGAGACGAGTCCACCCCCGTTCAACAAAGTGAATGCAACTATTTACGAGATACTAGGGACAGGGGGACCTGACAGTTGACCGTGTCATAAGTTCTTTTCCATATGTTTTATTGGCAACAGGTCTGTTGCATCTCTCATAAAGCTACACACGTATCTAGTAGCACTGCCATGAGAAATTTGAATTGTTGATATTCTGTAATGTTGGTTATATGTACGATTATACCATGTATGCTGTTAACTTTTGTCAATAAAAAAAAAAATATATCTATATTATTAATAAAATTGTTTTTGGAAAAAAAATAAAAATTATCTTTTTTAAATGCATTCCACTATCAAAGGATATTCAATTTGTGTAATACAAGGTTAAATGTAACCTTCATTTTACCATGTTTGAAAAACAGATTCAAAAATAATTGTGATCACATTGTTTATCATTAGATAACCCGGCACATTTTGTTAAATGTTTTGTCTAAAAAACTGAAATTGGCATGGTTTCCTTCCAGCTTATGACTAATCTCTCATCAAAGCACAGTGGTGTAGTGGCTAGCACTCTCACCTAGCAGTAATAGGATCACTGTTTCAAATCCCGACCACGACACCTTCTGACTGGAGTTTGCATGTTCTCCCTGTGCCTGCGTGGGTTTCCTCCCACACTCCAAAGACATGCTGGTAGGTTAATTAGATCCTGTTGATAAAAATTGGCTAAATATGTGTTTGTAAACATGTCGGGACCCCACAGGGCAAGGACCGCACTATACCACAGATGGACACCAGTGGCAAAAAGTGCCCTGAGGTGATTCAGTTTGCATAGGTAGTGCTATAGAAGTCATTCATCCCAGCTACATTCTTTCATGAGAGCACAAAGAAGGGGGTCACATCTGCATACATGACACACACAAGAGATGGCAACTAAAGGTTCCAGCATTCACACACATACATGAATATCTCTCTAAAATTGCTTACATTTGTACACAACACATGCATATCATTCTCTCTCTTTCTTTTAACTCTTTAATATTTCCCTGCTTAAATTCTGCTTTCCTTATTTTGTTCTGATATCCTTTGCATCCCATGTATTGTAATCCCATACTTCACATACTCTAGCTTCTATGATTCTGTGATCAGACGGGCAGCCATAGTGCTCATCCCATCTTCCCTCTCTAAAAACATATAAAGTATTCTGTTTTGACTCTCATTTCTCTGTTTTGACTTTACTAGTTGTAGTGCCTGACCCCAAATTCATCCCACAACTTAACATCAAAATGCCCCTTTCTGTCTAATGTTAATTGTCACCCTTGGTCCATCCTGCTCACATAGATAGCTGTTTCTCTATCTGTTTACTCTGCATGATTCTTAGTCCCTTTGGACTTTGATAACCCAGTTACCCATTGTAGATCCCCGTCAACTCTAACCATTAATCTAGGGGCTCAGTATAGGTGGAACTGCACCTTCGGTTCATATATTTTATAGCCCTCCTCTTGCGCTTAGCGTTTTTGAGGGTCTCTTACCCTTCATTCGCTTACTTCATTTAATGCCCATAATGACTGGCCAGTCTTCACTCTTCTCTACTTGTGCCTATACCCTCTTGCCTGTAAACTACTTTATCTAGCAAATGTACTACATATACCTGTGAACAGCACTATTCTTCCCTTTCTTATCTAGAACAACATAATATATAACCACCAATCAATACAGTTTGATTAAGGGGAGTAAAATAGGTACCCTTTGTCCCGAAAATACCTTACCGATCAAGGATTTCTGATAACTCAAATGTAAGCAAAAGGCTTACCTTATCCGGCGGATTATCAGAAATTCCCGGATCGTCTCAAGCTCCTCGTTTCAGATTCTCAGGGTCACCTGTAACCATCTGACCTGGACATTTTATAGATAGGCAACTCCTATCCTCATATTGATTAGTGGTTCCAAATTAATAATAACTACAGTGGCAGCACAGTGGTGTAGTGGTTAGCACTTTGACCTAGCAGTAATAGGGTCGCTGGTTCAAATCCCAACCACGACACCTTCGGCCTGGAGTTTGCATGTTCTCCCTGTGCCTGCGTGGGTTTCCTCCCACACTCCAAAGACATGCTGGTAGGTTAATTAGATCCTGTCAATACAAATTGGCCAAATATGTGTATGTGTTTGTAAGCATGTCGGGACCCCACAGGGCAAGGACCGCACTATACCACAGATGGACACCAGTGGCAAAAGCGCCCTGAGGTGATTCAGTTTGCATAGGTTGCGCTATACAAGTCATTCATTCATTCATTCATACTGCAGTAGGGAACAGACACAAAAGATACGCTCAGCATCTTTCCAAATAACTGTTCTGCTTTATTATGAGACAATTGAATGTTTTTATACACATGATTACATAGGTATCACATTAATATTACAATTGTACTTTTATGGTAACAAGGGGCGTAACATAGGCAGACTAACTCTAATCAGGACTCAAAAGAATGCAAACATGTAATGAAAACATTAATAGTGCCATGTGCACAGTGAGGGCAGTGTGCAATACATACAAAATAGAATACAATTATATACAGAACTTACAAATTTCCTTTACACACCAAAAGTTATTCACGTCAGCTATATTTTACAATGCTAAAACATTTAATGTGAACAGCTTAATCACTTACCGACCGCAACACGCAGATTTACATTGGCACAATGGCAGCAGTGGGCAAATGGGTGTATCTGTACGTCCCCTTTAAGAGCCAGGGCTAGCAGGCGCGCTCCCGTCGCGGACAGCGTGACCGTGTCGGCTGGAACGACGGACTCGATGTTCGCCGATCTCCTGGCAATCTATGTAAACAAGGCATTTTCCTGTTCTGCCTTGTATCATGACAGAGATCACTGCTCTCTGTCATCGAGAGCAGTGATCGCTGTCATGTGAGTTGAAGCTCATCCCCCCACAGTTAGAATCTCTCCCTAGGACACACTTAACCCCTTCATCGCCCCTTCACTGCCAGTGTCATTTACACAGTAATCAGTGCATTTTTATAGCACTGATCGCTGTATAAATTACAATGGTCCCAAAATAGTGTCAAAAGTGTCCAATGTGTCATATTGTCGCAGCCCCGATTAAAATCGCAGATCGCCGCCATTACTAATAAAAAAAAATTATAATAAAAATGCCATAAAACTATTCCCTATTTTGTAGACGCTAAAACTTTTGTGCAAACCAATCAATATTAATCAATTATTGCAATTTTTTTTTACAAAAAATATGTAGAAAAATACATATTGGCCTAAACTGAGGAAAAAAAAAATTTTTTAAATATTTTTGGGGAATATTTATTATAGCCAAATGTAAAAAATATTGAGTTTTTTTTTAAATTGTCGCACTTTTTTTTGTTTATAGCGCGAAAAAATAAAACCGCAGAAATTATCAAATACCACCAAAAAGAAAGCTCTATTTGTGGGGAAAAAAGGAACATCAATTTTGTTTGGGTGCAACATCACACGACCGCAAAATTGTCAGTTAAAGTGACGCAGTGCCGAATCACAAAAAGTGCTCTGGTCAGGAAGGGGGTATATTCTTCCGGGGCTGAATTGGTTAATGTAAAAAGAGCTCAATGTACCATAATGTGCCTTAACCTCAATCAATTGTCTTGAAACTTTGCACAGCCTAAGATCTCAACTGCCCAAACCCATCCAAGAAGTTTCATGCGATTCAGTGTTCCACAAGGCAAACTAGGGACATTAAGCTTGTTTTTTAGGGAGCTTAATGTGGCTTAACATACAAAAAAGACGTTAAATGTTAACCAATTTCTCCCAAACTTCACACAATAGAAGACTCTATCCATGCCAACATATTCTGAAATTTTCAGCTCATTTGGTTAATCACACTAAAAGTTATTCACGCTAAGCTATATTTTACAATGCTAAAACATTTAATGTGAATAGCTTAATGTAAAAAGAGTGTAATGAACCATAATGTGCCTAATCCTCAATCAATTGTCTTGAACCTTTTCACCGCCTAAGTTCTCAATTTCCCAAACCTATACTATAAGTTGCATGCGATTCAGTGTTCCACAAGGAAAACTAGGGACATTAAGCTTGTTTTTTGGGGAGCTTCATGTGGCTTAACATACAAAAAGACCTTTAATGTTAACCAATTTTCCCCAATCTTTACACAATAGAAGACTCTATCCATGTCAACTAATTCAGAAATTTTCAGCTCATTTTGTTAATCACACCAAATGTTATTCACATTAAGCTATATTTTACAATGCTAAAACATTTAATATGAACAGCTTAATGTAAAAAGAGCTTAATGAACCATAATGTGCCTAAACCTCAATTAATTGTTTTGAAACTTTGCACAGTCTAAGTTCCCAATTTCCCAAACCTATCCGATAGGTTTCATGGGTTTTAGTCTCCTACAAGGTAAACTAGGGACATTAAGCTTGTTTTTTGGGGAGCTTAATGTGGCTTAACATACAAAAAAGAGCTTAGATGTTAACCAATTTTACCCAAACTTTACATAAAAGAAAACTCTATCTGTGCCAACATATTTTGAAAATCTCAGATCATTTAATAAATCACCCCAAAAGTTATTCACATTTAACATTTTTTTTTACAATCCTTAACCAGTTGCAGACTTTGTGCATACTAGACATGCCCAAAAACATGTCATCTCACCAGTGTATAGAGGGTGTGTCTAGTACATCCAGTCCTTCTGCTCTGCTGCTGGGACCCTTCCCTGTCTCAGTACCCAACAATTCAGCAGGAGCTGTCAAAAAAAGAAGCAGCTGGCAATGTTTATCAACAACCGCATCACAGAAAGCTACATTGAAACATTGTATCAATTGTAACTTTCTGTGTTTTGGATCTACAGATCAAAGGGATGAACTTCTATTTGCAGGTGAAGAGAGTTAAAGCAACCTTGACAAGTAAAAAATACATTTTTTTTTCTAATTAAATGTTCCTCCTCCCCTTATTAACCCTTTAGTTTTTTTCTAATCGGCACTGATTAACTCTATATTCTCCTTCTCTATTCAATTGTAATTTTCCTGGTGATTTTTTATTTTCTATTTTATTAACTGTCCCAGAAATGATCATATAAAAAGTCCCAGAATAAAGTGCAAGTGCAGAAAACTATTGCAACTTCAAGTGGGGTGATGGTAATAATCCAATGACAGATCTCAGTGATAGTGATCCCTTCACCTAAAAGTAAGGGTGGCCTATCACCTCCCTGCTTCAAGCTACAATAGGTCACAAAGCAGTATGCTGTGGGTTAAAACTTTGCTCTCTCACACCGTCAGGAACTCGTCTCCAACTGGGAGGAACCTCACCAATTTCCAGCAGTAACCAGCATATATATGTAAAATTAAAAGAGGACAATCTAGTTCTCTCTGCTTATAAAGAAATTTTAATATGCACAAGAATCGATACAAATTACACTCACATTGTATTGCACTCAGTCCCGAGTGCTGGCGCTGTGTGTGTTTCCATATGAGAAATCCAAAATGGCCGCGGGTGACGTCACTCGTGCTCCCTGACCCTCATACGCGTTACGTCCAGGCAGGACTTCCTCAGCATGGGACAGGGTAGCGATGGGGCGGCCCGCTAGTTGTATTTATTGCCATGGTATCTGCAAGGGACCAATCGGATCCCGCGGCGCTAATCACCAATCACAGCGCTAATGACTAAAGACACTGGGAGAGTGTGTGGAATGAATACCGCTACAACACAGTTAATTTAACCAGTTCAATACCGGGCCATAGTCATATGACGCCCACAAGGTGGATCTACCATCCTGGGTGGGCGTCATATGACGTCCTCGGATTCCCGGCCGCCTGGGTGCGAGTGCCCGGCGGCCGCGATGTCCGCCGGGCACCCGCGATTGCCCGTTAAAACAACGGGACCGGGCGGGACCGTGGAGCTGTGTGTGTAAAAACACAGCTCCACGTCCTGTCAGCGGGGAGGAGACCGATCATGTGATCCCAGTACAGAGGATCACATGATCGGTCTCCTCCCCTTAAGTCCCCTCCCCCTACAGTTAGAATCACTCCTATTAGGGACACACATTAACCCCTCCAGCGCCCTCTAGTGTTAACCCCTTCCCTGACAGTCACATTTACACAGTAATCATTGCAATTTTATAGCAACGATCGCTGTGTAAATGTGAATGGTTCCAAAAATGTGTCAAAAGTGTCCGAAGTGTCCGCCGCAATGTCGCAGTCACGAAAAAAAAAATCGCAAATCGCCGCCATTACTAGTAAAAAAAATAAAAATAAAATTCAATAAATCTATCCCCTATTTTGTAGACGCTATAACTTTTGCGCAAACCGATCAATATACGCTTATTGCGATTTTTTTTACCAAAAATATGTAGAAGAATACGTATCGGCCTAAACTGAGGAAAAAAATTGTTTTTTTTTTAAAAAAAAAATGGGATATTTATTATAGCAAAAAGTAAAAAATATTGTGTTTTTTTTCAAAATTGTCGCTCTTCTTTTGTTTATAGCGCAAAAAATAAAAACCGCAGGGGCGATCAAATACCACCAAAAGAAAGCTCTATTTGTGGGAAAAAAAGGACGTCAATTTTGTTTGGGTGTAACGTCGCACGACTGCGCAATTGTTAGTTAAAGCGACGCAGTGCCGAATCGCAAAAAGTGCTCTGGTAAGGAAGGGTGTTTAAAAGCCCTGTATTGAAGCGGTTAAAAGGGGGATGGACAGTGCAAGCATTTAAAACTATGCAAATTAAAAACCTAATGGCAAGAAAATACATTTAGATACATAATCAGAGGGATTGGTATATAAAGACCGCATTGAGTGTCTGCCAATGGTTAAATTTTTTTATATATGTAACAGTGAGGCATAATTTAAAGGGGCACTCTACCCTTATGAAAACCACACATATCATGGACAATAAAAAATACATAAAATATAAAAGAATAATTCACTCTTATTATATAAGTGGATAAAACTATATATATATAAAAATATATGCGCAAAAAGTGACGTCATTAAGCGGCCATCTTGGAATTCAACACCATAAAAATACATAAAATAAAATAAATAATACTAACAATTTTAAGTAATGACCATAATAAAAACAGATAAAAAATATGGTCGATAAAATGGATACAAACATATATAAAAGAGGATGTGTGTCACATAATTATATATATAAAAAAATTATATATATAAAAAAATAAAAAATATACATAAAAAATACTACATACTTTAAAATAGATTATCTATTAGAAATAAATCAGTTTAAATCAAAGTCAACGTTCAACCCTGCAGGTGCCATAACTTTTGTTTCATATATCCAGAAAGACTCTCTGCGACTTAGTTGACGTATATAATGCCCCCCTCTCCAATGTTTCGGGACTTTTTCAACTCCCCAAAATTTGAGACATTTTGGGTCTCTCTGGTGACAGTTTCTAAAATGTCTGGAAACACTATGTGTTTTAATACCTCGTTTAATGTTACTTATGTGTTCTCCAATTTGTACGTGTAAAGCTTGTGATGTGCGGCCCACATATTGCATGCCGCAATCGCATTCCAACATGTACACGACTCCTACTGTAGTACATGTAATGAGATCCTTAATGGTATATTGTTTCTCTGTAGAGTTGGAAATAAAAACTTTGCGCTTTTTAATATTGTTTTTAGCATGCTTGCAAGTCGCACACCTGCCGCATGCGTAAAAACCTGATAAGAAATTAAAAAGCTTACTTTCACTTATTTTTGGAGGATCTATAACACCAGGTGCCAGACTATCTCTCAGGGAGGGGGCCTTACGGTAGATAAACTGGGGACGGTCAGGAAGAGAGGGTCCCAATACCTGATCGTATTTGAGAATAGGCCAATGCTTGGCAACAATTCTTTCAAATTTTTTGTGCTGAATGCTGTAATCCATGATCATTTTAAAACCTTGTGTATTATCATTTTTGTCAGGAATTTTCACCTTATCAGCCACAATAAGATTCCTGTCTATGTTCCTTGCCCTTTCAATCTCAGAATCGATCTCTGAATGGGTATAGCCTTTCTGCTTAAAACGTTCAGATAAAATCTTAGACTGGGTTAAAAATGTATTTTCTGCAATTCCTGCGAAGACGGATAAATTGTCCCCTGGGGATATTGCAAAGCCAGAGACGGTGGTGACAGCTGCTCAAGGGAATATAGGCATTACGATCAGTAAGTTTAAAATGATTCCTGGTGTGAAACTTATTATCTTTCTTGAATATCTCCAGGTCAAGAAAGGTGACCTGTTGGTTATCTAGTGTCCAGGTAAGTTCAATATTTTTGTTATTATTAATGAGTTCATCCATAAAGTACTGCAGGCTAGACATGTCACCTTCCCATAACATTATAATATTGTCTATATAACATTTGTAACATAATAACTGTGGTGGGTGATCCTGAAATACTGCCTGTTCCTCCCAGTGGGCCATGAATAGGTTGGCCACACTGGGAGCAAATTATCCAAATTTATCCGTCTTCGCAGGAATTGCACAGAGGAAAATGAATTTTTAACCCAGTCTAAGATTTTATCTGAACGTTTTAAGCAGAAAGGCTATACCCATTCAGAGATCGATTCTGAGATTGAAAGGGCAAGGAACATAGACAGGAATCTTATTGTGGCTGACAAGGTGAAAATTCCTGACACAAATGATAATACACAAGGTTTTAAAATGATCATGTATTACAGCATTCAGCACAAAAAAATTGAAAGAATTGCTGCCAAGCATTGGCCTATTCTCAAATACGATCGGGTATTGGGACCCTCTCTTCCTGACCGTCCCCAGTTTATCTACCGTAAGGCCCCCTCCCTGAGAGATAGTCTGGCACCTGGTGTTATAGATCCTCCAAAAATAAGTGAAAGTAAGCTTTTTAATTCCTTATCAGGTTTTTACGCATGCGGCAGGTGTGCGACTTGCAAGCATGCTAAAAACAATATTAAAAAATGCAAAGTTTTTATTTCCAACTCTACAGAGAAACAATATACCATTAAAGCGGTTCTGCACTGTGTTTTTTTTTTGGGGGGTAATATGCTAAGGATTAATAGCTAAATTGGGGGACTCACCTGTTCCATCTTCCATCTCGATCGCAGCCGGTTTTCCTCTGATAAAATTCTTTATATGCTGCTTTTCTGCTGGGGGCCATCTTGCCTGTGGGCATGTGAAACCCCACAGGCACTTTAGATGGCCCAGCATGCACCGCCGTTACTGCGCCGAGCTCGCGCGTGCGCAGTAACGGCAAAGTGCAGCTCACGTTCACGTGCAGTGTGACGTGTTGTATTTTTTTTTACACTAGGGGGGCGTGGCTGTACGTCTGACGTCATTGATCGGCTTTCCCGATGACAGGGAACAGCCGATCAATGACAGGCAGAGTAGGAAGCGCGGGGAGAGGTTTGTTTACACATACCTCTCCCCGTTCTTCAGCTCCGTAACCCGATCGCGGGATACCAGCGGCGATCGGGTCCGCTGGTCCCGCGGCCGGGGTCACGGAGCTCCCGACCGGGTCGCGAGCGCGCCGCTGGCGGCGCACGCGACCCACAGGCAGGCACATGCACGATCACGTACAGGTACGTGATTTTGCCTGCCCGTGCCATTTTGACGACGTATATCGGCGTTAGGCGGTCGGGAAGCGGTTAATTGTCTAAGGATTACAAAAAAAGTTATTGTTGCAGGACAATATTCACAAAAAGAAAGCCTTGTTTGTCCTTAAAAAAAATGCATGCATTACGATGTTATCTTAAGTCAGGGGTAGGCAAGCTCGGCACTCCAGCTGTGGTGAAACTACAAATCCCGTCATGCCTGTGATTGTCAGGGACTTGCAATGTCATTGCTGGATCTAGATAGGAATCAGGGTAGTGTTAGGGGGCTGGGGGGGACTGCTGCACACAGAAGGCTTTTTATCTTAATGCATATAATGCATTAAGATAAATAAACCTTCTGACTTTACAATCCCTTTAAGCTTGTTTTTTGGGGAACTTAATGCTTTAGTGCTTTAAAGTGATTGTAAAGGCAGAAGGTGCATTCTATGCATTAAGATAAAAAGTTAAAAAAAAACTTCTGTGTGCAGCAACTTCCCTCAGCTCCCCCAATGCTTACCTGAGCCCCCTCTCTATCCAGTGATGTGCATGAGTGCCTCGACCGTCTGGTCCCTCCTGATTGGCTGAGACATAGCAGTGGCGCCATTGACTCCCGCTGATGTCAATCAAAGTCAGGTAGCCAAACAGGAGAGAGAGAGGGTGGGGCCAAACCATGGCTCTGTGTCTAAATGGACACACAGAGCTGCGGCTTGGCTTGAGTGCCCCATAGCAAGCTGCTTGCTGTGGGGGCACATGGCAGGAGAGAGCAGCCAGGAGTGCCAGCGAGGGAACTGAGAAGAGGAGGAGCAGGGCTGCTCTGTGAAAAAACACTGCACAGAGGAGGTAAAGTGTCTCACAAAAGTGAATACACCCCATCTTTGTAAATATTTTATTATTACTTTTCATGTGACAACACTGAAGAAATGTCCTCTAAGAGCCATAGCAGGTGCGTGCCCACTGCGTGGTGGGGGACCCAATGTGCATGGCCGACAGACCCGGACAACCAATGGCCAGGGTTGTCGGGAAAAGGCCCTTGTCCTCATCAACATGGGGACAAGGTGCTTTGGGTGTGGGGGGCCGCAGCAAGCAACCCCCATGTTGAGGGCACGTGGCCTGGTACGGTTCAGGAGGGGGGCGCTCGCTCGTCCCCACCCCCTTTTCTGACCGACCGGGCCGCGTGCTCGGATTAGGGTCTGCTATGGACTTTGGGGGGACCCCCACGCCGTTTTTTCAGTGGAGGCAGCGACATTCACTTCCTTCGATAGTCCCGTCTATAGAATATTAAAAAAAAATAAGTCACAGTTAATTTGCTGAGTAACTAATTACTTTTCCAATGTAGTAACTGAGTTACTAACACAATTACTTTTTTAGAAGATGACCAACACTGCCATTGACACAGACAGCAGGATTCGGCCCTGCCCCTGTCTCCTGCATCATTGGATTTGATTGACAGCATTGGGAGCCAATGGCTGCACTGCTATCAATCTATTCAATCATGACCTGAGACAGCGGCCGGAGCTGGAAAGACCGGGTTCAGGTAAGGAAAATGAGGGCTCTGGGAGGCTGCTACACCACAGGAGGTTTTTCACCCTAATGCATAGGATGCATTAAGGTGAAAAACATTGAGGGTTTACAATCCCTTTCATTTTTGGGAGCTTAATGTGGTTTATTGTACACAAAAAGCAAAGTTCTGTGCAATGTTACAAGGCAATTGATTGAGATTTAAGCTAGAGCTACACGATTCTGGCTAAAATGAGAATCACAATTCTTTTGCTTAGAATAAAGATCATGATTCTTGCGGTGTAACAACTTTCACATTATACATAAAAAAAATTGGGCTAACTTTACTGTTTATTTTTTTTTAATACATTTAAGTGTATTTTTTTCCAAAAAAATGCATTTGAAAAAACGCTGCACAGATACAGTGTGACATAAAATATTGCAACAACCATAATTTTATTCTCTAGGGTTTCTGCTAAAAAACAATATATCATGTTTGGGTGTTCCAAGTAATTTTCTAGCAGAATTTTTTTTTTTTTACTTGTAAGCAACAGATGTCAGAAAAGGTTTGGTCTTTAAATGGACTAAATATGTTTGTAGATTCATGTTTTAAGGAATATACTGTGTATTCCTTCATGTAATTCTCTTATTTTAACCTAATATTTTCTTCCTTGGTGTAGACTATAGATAGATGGTTGTGTATTATGTCACGTACACACGATCAGACTTTTCCGCCAGTCTATCCGGCGGACTTAGTCAAACTTTCCGAACGTGCGGACACGCCCGGACTTTTCCAGTGGACAATCCGCCAGAGTTTTGGCGGAGGTCCGCCGGACTTTTACAGTAAAAGTAAAGTAAAGTCCGTTCATTTAGAACGTGACTCCAGGTAGACGAGACTAGCGAAGGAAGCCAATGCCGCCACCTCGATCGGCGAGATTGACACCTCGCTAGCCCCGTCACCTGGTATGGATTTAAAGGAGAATCCCTACGCCGAAAAAACGGCGTGGGGGTCCCCCCGAATCCATATCAGACCCTTATCCATGCAGCCCGGCCGGTCAGGAAAGGGGGTGGGGACGAGCGAGCGCCCCCCCTCCTGAGCCGTACCAGGCCGCGTGCCCTCAACATGGGGGGGTGCCTTGGGGAAAGGGGGGCCCTGCGGCCCCCCCCACCCCAAAGCACCTTATCCCCATGTTGATGAAGACAAGGGCCTTTTCCCAACAACCCTGGACGTTGATTGTTGGGGTCTGCGGGGGGGGCTTATCGGAACCTGGGAGCTCCTTCAATAAAGGGGCCCCCAGATCCCGGCCCCCCACCCTATGTGAATAAGTATGGGGTACGATGTACCCCTACCCATTCATCTGGTGAAAAAAGTGTAAATAAAAACACAACACAAGTTTTTAAAATACTTTATTACACAGCTCCAGGGGTCTTCTTCCATCTTGGGGGGTCTTCTCGCCGGACTCCTCCGCTATCTTCTGCTAGCTCTTTTACTAGCGGAGGAGCCCGGCTTTCTCCTTCGTCGTCGCAGCCACCGTCTGGGGGTATTGTGCCGCTCTTCGGGTTCTTCTTGCTGGGCCTCTGCTTTCTTCTTGCAGCTCTTTTACTAGTGGTGGCCTGGTCTTCTGTCGCCGTCGCCGCCTTTTGCTTCTTGTTCTTCTTTCTTCATCCGATGTTGACACAACGCTGTCTCCGCTTCTAATGGCCCAGACGTGTTGTGCGGCCAGTTATATAGGGACAAGGGGCGGGGCCACCGGCTCATGTCACATGGTGACCACGCCCCCTTATGATGTCACAGTCCCAGCATCCTCCGGGACTTTGACAACATAGGGGGCGGGGTCACCATGTGACAAGAATCGGTGGCCCCGCCCCTTGTCCCTATATAACTGGCTACGCAACACGTTTGGGCCCCCAAGGTCAGAACAAGACCCCCAGACGGCGGCGGCGACGAAGGAGAAAGCCGGGCTCCTCCGCTAGTAAAAGAGCTAGCAGAAGATAGTGGAGGAGTTCGGCGAGAAGGCCCCCCCAAAACGGAAGAAGACCCCCGGAGCTGTGTAATAAAGTATTTTAAAAACTTGCATTGTCTTTCTATTTACACTTTTTTCACCAGGTGAATGGGTAGGGGTACATCGTACCCCATACTCATTCACATAGGGTGGGGGACCAGGATCTAGGGGCCCCCTTATTGAAGGGAGCTCCCAGGTTCCGATAAGCCCCCCTGCCCGCAGACCCCAACAACCAACGGCCAGGGTTGTCCATCAACATGGGGACAAGGTGCTTTGGGGTGGGGGGCTGCAGGGCCCCCTTTCCCCAAGGCACCCCCCATGTTAAGGGCATGCGGCCTGGTACAGCTCAGGAGGGGGGGCTCGCTCGCTCGTCCCCATCCCCTTTCCTGACCGGCCGGGCTGCGTGCTCGGATAAGGGTCTGATATGGATTTGGGGGGGACCCCACGCTGTTTTTTCGGCGTAGGGATTCCCCTTTAATCCATACCAGGTGACGGGGCTAGCGAGTTGTCAATCTCGCCAATCGAGGCGGCGGCATTGACTTCCTTCGCTAGTCCAATCTACATGGGGTCACGTTCTAAATGAACGGACTTTACTCCGTGTGTGGGCAAGTCCGTTCATTTCAAAAGTCCCGCGGAGTAGCACACAGACGGCCGAATTGTCTGCCGTACTGCTGAGTCCGGCGGACAATTTTGAGTCAAAACTTCTTACTAAGTCCGCCGGACTTTTGGAAAGAAAAAGTCTGCGGAAGCCCACACATGGTCGGATTGTCCGGCGGACTCTAATCTGGCTGACAGTCCCGTCGGATAGTCCGATCGTGTGTACTGGGCATTAGATAGGCTTTCAACTACTTACCAATAAATGTTGTTATTGTGTTAAAGCTTTCACTCTTGGTCAAAGAACTCTCATTTAACCCACATCATATCTTTGAGATATTAAATATTAAATATAATATGTAATACTTCCCTGCCTTTGGGTGTCCATGCTAAACTTCCCTTATTTACATGCCGGAGTTCTTTCCTTTGATAAAAGAACGAAAAGATACTTTGTTTCTACTTATTCATGGTGTTGTGATAAAACTGTGCAGGCTGCCTGGATTTTTTTTATATTTTTTTTACCAGCTGTGAGAACTCTCTGCACTTGTTAGAAAGAATCGTGACATGCTGTTTTGAAGACCGTGAAGGGAAAAAGATTGCAATTGTGATTCTTAACGATTAATCTCACAGCTCTTATTTAGGCACTTTATTACACATAGTGCCCCTTTTACATAAACCACTTACCCACTGGGCACCTAAACCCCCTTCCTAACCAGACCAATTTTCAGCTTTCTGTGCTCTCACACTTTGAATGACAATTACTCAGTCATGCAACACTGTACCCAAATGAATTTTGTGTTCTTTTTCACACAAATAGAGCTTTCTTTTGGTGGTATTTAATCACCGCTGGGTTTTTTATTTTTTGCGCTATAAATCAAAAAATACTGAAAATTCTGTAAAAAAAAAAAAAAAATTCTTTGTTTCTATTAAAAATTATTGCAGAGTATTGGCGAGTATTGTCAGAGTATTGGCGAGTATTGGCAGAGTATTGGCAAGTATTGGCAGAGTATTGGCGAGTATTGGCAGAGTATTGGCAAGTATTGGCAGAGTATTGCAGTGTTGCAGTGTTGCACAGTATTGGTAGAGTATTGCACAGTGGTGGCAAAGCATTGCACAGTGGTGGCAGAGCATTGCACAGTAGTGGCAGAGCATTGCACAGTGGTTGCAGAGTATTTCACAGTGGTTGCAGAGCATTGCACAGTGGTTGCAGAGCATTGCACAGTGGGGGCAGAGCATTGCACAGTGGTTGTAGAGTATTGCACAGTGGTGGCAGAGTATTGCACAGTGGTGGCAGTGTATTGCAAATTGCTGTCACTGACCAGCGCTGTGGGCACTACCCATCCAGCCCACAGCACTGGTCCCATCTCCCCCCTTTCCGCTTCTCCCCTCTCACTGTACCGATCGGTACAGAGAGGGGAGGGAGGAATCGGCGTCACGACATGACGCCGGTCTGTGTACATGTGATCGCTCCGTCATTTGACGGAGCGATCACGTGGTAAACGGCCGCTATTAGCGGTTGTTTACCGTGATCCGTGACCCGGCGGTCACGGATTTACCCGAGTGCGCGCCCCAGGGGGGCGCGCGGGAGCAAGTTTCTGGGAGGACGTCCGTAGGAGGTCCACCCAGGATAAGCCGACTGTGCTGTAGCCGTCTTTCGGCTATGGCCCGGTCGGCATGTGGTTAAATTTTAAGTTCACCTTTACAGAAAATCTGTAAGGTGAACTTACACTGGACCCCCTCCCCATCCCCTCCAGTCCCGCTAACCTGGAGTCCAGTCATCACCTGCTGTGACACATCAGGTTGCTGCTTTACCGGTCCAGGGCTTTGAAATCCCCATGTCTTTCTCTCCTCTTCTCCAGCGCTGACAAGATGGGCTAGGCGGGTCCTGATTGGTCGGCTCCATCCATGTGACGGCGCCAACCAATTAGAATGCCTCCTATACATACATTTACGAGGTACATTTAGGAGATCAAGCCACAGGGATTTCAAATACCCTGACCAGTGAAGCCGTGACCAGTTGTGTCACTGCCGGTGACTGTGGGGCTCCAGGTCAGCTGGACCCGGGAGGATGGGGAGGGGGTCCAGTGTAGGTTCACCTTACAGATGTTCTGTAAAGGTGAACTTACCATTTAAGCTATTCCAATTAATGTTTCAGAAATATAATAAAATTGTTACAAGTCAATAACCTTTGGTCTGTTTTACCAAACAACCTGAGATTTTTAGAATTTGCTGACATAGATACAGTCTTCTATTGTGTGAATTTTGGGGAAATTGGATAACATAAGTCCTTTTTTGTACATTAAGCCACAATAAACTCCCAAAAGAAAAACAAGTACAGCACCCCCTGACCCCCAGAGGCATAGCATGGACACCCAAAGGCAGGGAAGTGTTACCAGTTTATTATATTTAAGATTTAATATCTCAAAGATATGATGTGGGTTAAATGAGAGTTCTTTGACCAAGAGTAAAAGCTTTAACACAATATCAACATTTATTGGTAAGTAGTTGAAAGTCTATCTAATACACCATCTATCTATAGTCTACACCAAGGAAGAAAATATTAGGTTAAAATAAGAAAATTACATGAAGGAATACACATTATATTCCTTAAAACATTAATCTACAAACATATTTAGTTACAAGTAAAAGGGCAAACCTTTTCCATAATTACCTGTTTCTCTTCAAGGTTCCATTCTGATAGCTGCTCTACTGTAAAGAGCGTTTTCCTCCCCTCTAGTCTGTGTATATCAATACAGGCTGATGCCTCATTGGTTGGCATAGTGTGGCTTCTGATTGGTTAGCTTTCCTATACTTTGCATAAATCAGCCCCCTTCAATGCAAATCCTAGTGACTATTCCGAGCAGGAGAATGTTCCTGGGAAGTTAAGTATTGATTCCGGGGTGGGCCTCCCTTCATTGCATATCCCAGCATGGGATCCTTTGAAGTGAGTTTGTGTAAAACAATGAGGTTTGTGAAACCCATTGTTTGTGCACAAAAGCCTGGGCACGACTTGTCTGGTCTACTCCGAGATATATGTGAAGATAATATCTTGCGTGCATAGATACAAGCTAAATGATATATATTCCTAATTACAATATTTTACAGCTATTAATGGAGATTTCACATAAACTTATAAGGCAACAGATGGCCCCTTGCAGCCAGCTGAGAATATGAGACCCGGCCACACCTAAAATAATGGTTTATGTGTAATCTCCTTTAATATTTGGAACTTTTGGCTTTGCCTTCTGAAACAAAAAAAAAACTCTTTGAGGAAAACAGAACTTTTAAACTCTCCATCTCTACAGTCCACATTTATGGATACCAGTATCGGTAGTCATCACTTGTTCTGGATGTTATAAGTCCATAATAAAAATCATAAGAGACAGCACCAAAACAAAACAAGAAGGAAAAAAAAAACATGAGGATCCTTGTTCTCAACAGTCCAATAATAACAGTACAAAAGTCCATAAGGCGAATCTGGTCCTGTTGCCCTTGCTTCTGAGATAGCCTTCACTGGTGATTCCAATTGGATACAGCATACAGTAACAGCCTGGGGACCAGCTTTTACCTGGCTTTCTGAGATTATACTTTATTAATGTGGCCAAAGGTAGAGAAAGAAACACGAGTACATTTAAGACATATGCATTCAAATGAATGCTTGTCTGGTAAGTCTGAGCAGTAAGGACCTTTGATTAGAATTGCCATAGATATACTCAGACATAATAATGAGACCCCTTTCCCAGTGACATGTGTAACAATTTGATTGGTTATGCCCTTCAGCCAGGTGTCTGATTTCCATCCTCCATCTTTCTTCCTCCATCGTCATATGCCTGCAAGTAACTCTGCCCCGCCTTCTGTGGAATACCACTGTGTGTGTGCATGACCCTTCAAATGTCCAGGGGGATCTTGTTGCCATTGCAACTCACCACTAACTCCTTTTACTGAAACTGTGTTCAGTTGTACCAACCCTGGTGGGCTAAAACCCATTTGTGCATATAGCTCCGTCCTTGGCTACCGTGTGTAGCTACTGTAAAAGTCCTGCCTTTAGCAGGCTATGGAAGAGGTCATCACTTTAAGAGTTCACAGTGCAGATTAGGCAGTGTCGCCTACGCAGACAAAAATAACTTGATTTCAGAATATGGATAAGTGTGATGTCACCAGTTACTAGTAGCTTCAGGAACAATCAAACTAAATTACTCTTAAGTACAATTGTACTATACTCCCTGCTATTTGCCAATCACTATGAGTCTCACAAGTCCCAGTATATCTATATGATATTCACGCAATGCTCTTTGAACTTAGTTATGGCACAAAAAAGAAAACTGATCAACAAAAAAATTGACCAATGACCACATATGATGGCTGCCCCGATGTTAGAACTTTAGAGAGGACTGTATGTCACATATACACAGAAAATATTCACATGACTGTTGCTAAACCCTACTGTTACTATTGTCATGGTAATAGCTACAATGACCTAAATTCATATAAAACAATTATCCAATGTCGTAAGAGAAAAACATGGGAGCGTGGCTTGACCTCTGAGGAGAATGGCAACTTAGCCTGTGAGCTCCCGCTGGAACGGAGGAATAACAGCCTTAAGCCCCATACACACAGTCAGATTTTCCGATGGATTCTGTCCTATCGGACAATGTTGTCGGAAATTCCGACCGTGTATAGGCACCATCGGACATTTTCCATCGGATTGTCCGACGGACAAAGTTGTATCTCCTGCTCTAAAAATTTTCCGACAACAAAGTCCGATCACACCAATTCCGATCGTGTGTAGCGAATTCCGACGGACAAAGTGCCACGCATGCTCAGATCACATTACAAGACCAAAGCTATTGGCTACTAGCCTCTACGTAGTCCCGTCGTAGGCAACAAACGTCACCACGTTCAGAATGATCGGATTTTCCGACAACTTTGTCCGACCGTTTTTATGCAACACCAGTGTCGGACTAAATCCGTCGGACAAAATCCGATGGATTTTGTGGTCGGATTTTCCGACCGTGTGTATGGGGCATTACACATAGGTTCTGTCAGCCAAACACCGCTCACAAAAGCATGGGGACATCATCCCGTGGCTCCTCCGTGTCCCGATCCAGGTCTCCCCATGATCTGACCGGCAGGGTGAGTCAGAACCTTCCTAAAATGTTCCGGTCGCAGGCCGGCAACATGGTGCCCGCATGAGGCTCTCCCCTGCCATCCAGGTCTGCAGCTCCCGCATGGCTCTATCCGGATAGCGGTGAGATAATCCTCACAGCACAACATCACCCCAGCCTCAGTGATCTAAGATCAGTGGATGCTGACATTAAGGACACCCTGACGGCAATAATCTCTGACCTCTGGATCGACATACAGGCGATCGCAGGCAGAGTACAAGAAATTGAGAAGACAACAACACAGCATTCCAATGTGCTCCGCCGCACTTGCCAGGTGATCGACACGCACACCTTACAGCTTAGAGACCTGAACAGACATATGGAATATGGATTGATGCTGAAAATCTGCAAACCAAAGTGGTAGCCCTCTTTAACACTATACTGGACAGAGCCCCCACGATCCCCATAGGGATGGAACGTATCCATCACGCCTTCCGCCCGCGAGGCAGAGAGTCCGATCCTCCCAGGGATGTAGTCTGCTGTGTAATAGACTACCAACTTAAGGAAGACATCCTTAGGAAGGCTCGCATCAAAACCCAGCTGAAATATAAAGATGCAGATGTTCGTTTATTTCAAGATCTTTCCACCATCACGCTTCAACGGCGCAAAGAACTATGCCCGCTACTAGAAGTACTGCGCACCAATGGAATCCAGTATAGGTGGAAGTTCCCCTTCGGTCTCTCAGCTTCCACAGGGCCGCTCTGCATTACTTAGGGTCCCAGAAGACATGCATCACTTCTGCGACACATTGGAGATCCCATACCCAGATGTGCCAGAATGGTACGCAGAATTTTGCCCTCAAGCTGCAAGACGCCCACCAACAGGCATGAACCCATGGAAACCCAGGAGCAATGATCCCGTAGACAACGTTCGCCATCAGCAGACAGATCCCATCACTACGCGCCAGGCTCTAATCATGGCTCCAGACCATCAAAAGCACCGCAAATAAGAAGAGCTCATTGTGATTGCTGATCAGCGACACAGAAGTCCTACTTACTCAGCTAAGTTGTTCTGTTTTTAAGTTTTCTTACTTTTTTTCTTCTCGATACACATTCTAATTTATCCCCCCCCCACTGCCCAATTGACATTCCATTCTATGTGCTGATCCCCCCCATTCTGGCATTAAACTCTCAATTATCTGAGTCTTCACATATGGGCGTCCACCTGTTGAACACACTGTGACTCTTAGCCCCAGTTATTTTGATTGTCCAATTACCTAATTCCAGGACTCTAACTGCAGTAGAAGCTGTGCAGCATGGTGACTACAATAACTACATTCATCTACCCTTTTTTTTTTTGATAAATATTGCCCTCTTGCTTGACATGTTTTGCTTATACAGGTGATTATAACTGTCGGGGATGAGAACAATACGAGAGCTCCCCAGCTCCCCTGAAGGACCTTGGCTCGAAGGTTGATCTGCATGGACCTGACACTTTAACCGTAACGCTATATATACACTTATCCCATTATGGCACATGACGAGCTGTAACGTAATACCCAAAACACATAGTAGGACAATACCCATGAGTGGTAACCCCCGGCATGTGACCTTGCTTAACCCACAACCCCTTGCCAGTAGGGATTTGGGGAAATGGTCCGTGCAGATCACCCTCTACCCAATATATGGGAAACATCCATAGGACATGCTTAACTATTGACCTTACCAGTAAGGAGGAAAAGCCTAATTAATACCACATGCACAGTTCAGCTGTCCCGTAGAGAACTAGGTTCTAGTTGTAAGGGAGACTGGATATGTCACTCTGCGGGGCTAGCTGATATGGCCAATGGGGCACAGGTACCAATTTAAAAAACTGAGGGATTGCAGTGTTCATAAGGCTTACAGATCCCAACCCCTCCTTTGGAACACTGCATTCGTTCTCTTACAACATATATCCGGTAAGGCAACACCTGTGTCGGCCCAAGGAATTAATGACCCCATTGGGGTACCCTGTTGGTCTGAAAAACATGCAGCAATGGCCTTTCTATACGAGGGCTATGTTTAAGGGCTATGTTTATTCCTATGTAAGGGCTATATATGTGACCTACACAGACTCGCATCCCATGAGAGAGACTCCATAGACAGTTGATACATATCATGCCTACTGAGGGAGCAGACATGCCCAGCCACCATATATCTCCTTTTGGAACAAACGTTTCAACACATAGGCCACAGATTCCATCAGACACGAATACCCACCCATATATCTGTCGGAACACACAGACATCCTAATGAGTCATAGACCTACACCCCTCTTTTGACGCCAGAACTCTATCCAGTCTGACTCATAAGTCTTGAACAGAAATCCCGAGGACTTCTACTCACTCAGAACCCTTCACCAGCTCAGCCCAGGGAATGGGGGGTTACGCTACAAACTGATACAAAGAGATAATGGATTGTTTCACGTCACTTGATGTATTTCAGTTGGGTTTTCACAGTTCTCAGTTTATCAAATGTACAATACTACTGTGCTTATGCATTAATGAAATGTTATTATAGTTACAGGGCTTTGTTTAAAAGTGTTAGATATGATTTCCAGGCTTCAGCCATATACTTGTAAGGGACCCAGGCTAAACCCCTACTCTAGTATGTATATACTGCCATGTGCCAGGACTCACATTCCCTCCCGGAAGGTAGCATCCTTTCTAACCATCTACAGGATCTACAATAGTAATGTACCCACCCGACCGCACCTCACCCATACGCCACCTCCTCAATCTCCATTCAAATAACCTCTTCTGTTCAGCGGGTCACACCCCCTCTAATACCACCACCACTCCTTGCCATGACAGGCTCCTTCCCACACAGTGGTATCCAGATATATCCTTTTTGATAGATAGCCACATCCACACATAATACCTCTGAACCACTCGGCCGTACCTTGTTTTCGGTACACACTTCATTTGGACTTGCGAGCTGGATCTCGCTACTCGCCGGATACTACCAAGTACTTTCACACTTCTCACTCTCAATCCTTTACCTGACTGCTCTTTCCCTAGGACCTCAGAAGGACACATCCTTACTTAACCATTCCCCTACCCCCTTGCCCTTTTCCGTGATCCTGTAAGGAAAGCTCTGCTGGGCCTAGTGGATTCCTCAGAGAATGTCACCGCTGCGATTGTACGTGTAAGGGGTATCCATCCTCATCTCTAAAAACACACCATTCCAACTGACAGACTGTAAGGAAAGCTCTGCTGGGCCTAGTGGTTCTCCACCGTTGCGATTGCGTGTGCGGGCTCGAGCGGGTGCGCGGGCTACTGCGCATGCGCGGAATCGAACGGGTGCGCGCGCGCGGTCTCGGACGGGCGCGCGCACGGTTACTGGCGCCAGGCGGGCTATTTAAACCAGCCATCTCCATGCAATCCTTGCTGCCTGATCTACAGCGTTCCATGTGTTAGTCCTGTACTTCTCTGTATCTGCACCTGTGACCCGGCTTGTCTACTTACCTGCTCTGCCTCCTGCCTGCCCCGATCCCGGCTTACCCACGACCATTCTCTGGCTTATCCCTGGCTTATCCGCAGTGTGTCCTCTGTTACCAAACCCGGCTTGTCTGACCTACCTGTGCACCTGTCCTGTAGTCTGCTGCATACCTGCCAGTTCCTGTTGTCTGCTGGTTCCTGTAGTCCGCTGCATACCTGCCAGTTCCTGTTGCCTGCTGGTTCCTGTAGTCCGCTGCATACCTGCCAGTTCCTGTTGCCTGCTGGTTCCTGTAGTCCGCTGCATACCTGCCAGTTCCTGTTGTCTGCTGGTTTCTGTAGTCCGCTGCATACCTGCCAGTTCCTGTTGCCTGCTGGTTCCTGTAGTCCGCTGCATACCTGCCAGTTCCTGTTGCCTGCTGGTTCCTGTAGTCCGCTGCATACCTGCCAGTTCCTGTTGTCTGCTGGTTCCTGTAGTCCGCTGCATACCTGCCAGTTCCTGTTGTCTGCTGGTTCCTGTAGTCCGCTGCATACCTGCCAGTTCCTGTTGCCTGCTGGTTCCTGTGGTCCGCTGCATACCTGCCAGTTCCTGTGGTCTTCTGGTTCCTGTCACCTGTTGTCTGCTGGTTCCTGTCACCTGTTGTCTGCTGGTTCCTGCTACCTACTGCCTGCTGGTTCCTGTCACCTGCTGTCTGCTGGTTCCTGTCACCTGCCGTCTGCTGGTTCCTGTCACCTGCTGTCTGCTGGTTCCTGTCTTCGCTGGTCTAGTCCTGAGGCCCACCTACAGCTGCTGTTCCTTCCAGACACTCGTGCCTCCTCTGACTTCTGCGCCCCCTGTCCCCATCTCCAGGGGCCGCAAGTCTGGGACGTAAGAGAGGTCTCCCACTGCAATCCAGACTCGCCACTAGGTACGTGACAGTATCAGGCAGCCATGACCGAGTCTGAGCAGGGAGCCTCTCCTATGGAAGAACTCTGCCTACACCTAGCAGGCCTTGCACAAGCGGTCACTAACCTACAGGAAGGTTATACCCGACTTGAAAAACATGTCCTTACTCAGGGATCCCCAGGCCTCACCACTAGCCAGCCTACTCCACCGACTGTCGTGATGCTTCCCCCGGAACCTCGAGTACCCACACCTGAGAGGTTCTCCGGTGAGCGTAGCAAGTTCAGGACTTTTCGTAGTGCATGTGAACTGTTTTTTGCACTACAGCCCCGAACATTTTCTTTGGAGTCCACCAAAGTGGGCTTTGTGATCTCCCTGCTCCAGAACGACCCCCAGCTCTGGGCCCACCGTCTGCTTAAACAGGAGGCCGCGGAACTTGCTCATCTAAATACCTTCTTTGATGAAATGGCCCGAATGTATGAGGACCCGCAACTCTGTGCCACGGCTGAGACTGCCCTCCATGCTCTACTCCAAGGGCGTAGGCCCGCCGAGGACTATGTTGCTAAATTCAGGAGATGGAGTGCTGATACCAGCTGGAATGATGCGGCCCTCCGCTACCAGTTTCGGTTGGGGTTGTCAGATCCCCTCAAGGATGAACTTGCTAGGGTTGGGGTTCCTCCAACTCTTGAGGAGCTCATCAACCAGGCCATACAGATCGACAGGCGCCTACGCGAACGACGGTCTGAGAGGGCCTCTGTTCCACCTCGTCCCTCTTGGATGCTGCCAAAGGTACCCTACTTTCCTAGAGGTCCACCGCCGGGTCGACCCTCTGCCTCCACCGAAGGAACTGAGCCCATGCAGTTGGGTGTGCTTCGCCCTGCTCTCACTCCTGAAGAACGGCTGAGACGCCGTCGGGACAATTTGTGTCTATACTGCGGGGAGCCAGGGCACTATGTGCGAACCTGTCCAGCCAAGACCCATAAGTGGCGCCCTCCTTCAGTTGATCAGATAATGGCCGTCACCGACGCCTCTTCTCACCTTGCTCTCTCTATTTTGTTACAGCTTCCCGGAAAGAACATTATGGTCCCCGCCATCATTGACTCTGGAGCCTGCAGTTGCTTCATGGACTCAGACTTTGCTACTGCCCATAGCATCCCCTTACGGAACAAGGCCCAAGGACTACAGATACACCTGGCCGATGGTTCAGCCATTAGATCCGGGCCTGTCACCCTAGAAACGCAACCTCTTCCGGCATGCATAAACCATCTCCATCAGGAGTTACTGAGTCTGGACATTATTTCTTCCCCACTGTTCCCGGTCATTTTGGGCATGCCTTGGCTCCGCGCCCATAACCCCTGCATTGACTGGTCCACCAAGGAGATTACCTTCTCCTCTCCTTACTGCTCCCAACATTGCCTTCCACGGACTGACGCTCAGTCAACTACCCTAATGTGTTTGGACAACGAGACCCATCAGCTGGTTCCCAAGGCCTATCACTCTTTTTTGGATGTCTTCAGCAAAAAAGGGGCAGAGACCCTTCCTCCTCATCGGGTCTACGATTGTCCCATCGAGCTTCTCCCTGGAGCTGAAGTTCCCTTTGGGAGGATCTTCCCCCTATCCGAGCTGGAGCTCTCCGCCCTTAAAGACTACATTGATGACAACTTGCGAAAGGGCTTTATCCGTTCCTCTACGTCACCCGCCGGAGCCGGCATCTTCTTCGTTGAGAAAAAGGATCATTCCCTCCGGCCATGTGTCGATTACAGAGAATTGAATAAGGTGACCATCAAAAATCGTTACCCCTTGCCGTTAGTCCCCGAGTTGTTCCAGAGGCTGGGGGCAGCGGTCATCTTCACCAAGTTGGACCTCCGCGGGGCGTATAATCTGGTACGCATCCGAAAGGGCGATGAATGGAAGACTGCCTTCCGTACACGATTCGGGCACTTTGAATACCTTGTGATGCCCTTCGGACTCTGTAACGCCCCTGCCACGTTCCAACATTTCATTAATGACATTTTTCGAGACTACTTAGACCTGTTTGTGATCATCTACCTAGATGACATCTTAATCTTTTCTTCTTCCCTGGACAGTCACCAACAACACGTCAGATGCGTGTTGGGGCGACTGCGGCAACATGGTCTGTATGCTAAACCCGAGAAGTGCGAGTTTGAACAACAGAGCATACAGTTCCTGGGGCTCATCATCTCCATCGAAGGCATTAAGATGGACCCCCAGAAAATCTCCGCTATTCTAGACTGGCCTGCACCGGTGGATAAAAAAGGGGTACAGCGGTTTGTGGGTTTCTCTAACTTCTATCGGAAATTTATTAAAGGTTTCTCGGCCATCATCTCCCCATCACACAATTAACCCGACAAGGAATTCGGTTCCAATGGACAACCGAGGCCCAGGCCGCCTTTGTCGCCCTTAAGAAACTCTTTACTTCCGCCTCCATCCTAAAGCACCCCGACCCGGCTCTCCCATTTGTCTTGGAGGTGGACGCATCGGAAATCGCAGTCGGGGCGATACTATCACAGAGGCAAGGCCCCAAGGCCCTCCTGTTCCCCGTTGGGTTCTTTTCCCGTAAATTGACACCTCCTGAGCGGAACTACGACGTGGGCGACCGAGAACTGTTGGCAATCAAGGCGGCACTGGAGGAATGGCGGTACTTGTTGGAAGGGGCGGCCCACCCAATTCTCATATATACAGACCACAAGAACCTGGAGTATCTGAAGGCCGCCAAGAGACTAAAGCCACGACAAGCCAGGTGGGCACTGTTCTTCTCCCGGTTCGCCTTTCATGTTACCTACAGGCCGGGCTCCAAAAATACCAAACCTGATGCCTTATCACGGATGTTCATCGATCCTAAGGAGCCTAATCCACCTGACACCATCCTAACCGCTGAGAACTTCCTACTTCTCCATGAAGACCTGTTAAGCCGGATCAAGCAGGCGTCCAGGGAGGACCCGCCGCCTGCTAGGCCAGGAGTCTCCGCCAAAGATGGCCTATTCTGGTCCGGTGGTAAGATCTTCGTTCCAGAAAGTCTCCGGGTCACTATACTTGGGCTATGTCATGACCATGTACTGGCCGGACATTTCGGCATAGCCAAGACCACGGACCTGGTCCAGCGCACTTTCTGGTGGCCCCAACTGGCAAAAGACTGCCAAAGGTATGTGGAATCATGTACAGTGTGCACCCGCAACAAGAGCTGCAGGACCAAATCTTGGGGGCTACTCAAACCCCTACCCGCTCCGGAAAGGCCGTGGAAGCTAATAACCATGGACTTCATTGTGGAACTTCCCCCCTCCGAAGGCCATACGGCCATCTTTGTGGTAGTGGACCGGCTGTCCAAAATGGCCCACTTTATCCCCATGAAGGGGACTCCTTCGGCACCAGAGACGGCCCAGGCCTTCATTGCAGGCATTGTCAGACTTCACGGGATTCCAGCAAATATCATCTCGGACAGGGGCGTCCAATTCACGTCTCGGTTCTGGAAGGCCCTCTGCAACTCCCTTGGCATCGAACTATCTTTATCCTCTGCTTACCACCCACAGACAAACGGGCAGACAGAAAGAACAAACCAGACTCTTGAGCAGTATCTGCGTTGCTTTTCATCCTTTTCTCAACAGGACTGGCTCTCTCTGTTGCCATTGGCGGAATTCGCCTACAACAACTCCACCCACTCCACTACCAAACAGACTCCGTTCTTTGCCAACTATGGTTACCACCCATCATTCCTGCCAAATTCTGTACCAGAATGTGCCGTTCCTGCTGTGTTTGAGACCGTGGATTTCTTTTCAACCAACAATAAATTGTTGCAGGAAACTATGACTCGGGCACAGAATCTTAATAAAGAGGTCTTTGACAGGGGCAATTGGTCCTGGAGCCTGGAGACAAAGTATGGCTGTCCACAGTGAATCTCCGACTTGCTTGTCCTTCTAGGAAGTTAGGCCCCAAATTCTTGGGCCCCTTCGCTGTGAAGCGGAAAATCAACGAGGTAGCATACGAGCTGGAATTGCCAGAGTCACTTCGGGTACACCCGGTCTTCCATGTTTCACTCCTGAAGCCAGCAGTCCCCAATTCTTTCCCTGGGCGATCCACGGATCCCCCAGCCCCGATAATGGTCAATGGGGAAGAGGAATTCGAGGTGGAGACAATTGTGGACTGCCGAAAGAGAAATAACCAGATACAATACCTCATCAAGTGGAAGGGGTACGGTTCTGAAGAGAATTCCTGGGAACCTGAAACCAACTTGCATGCCAAGCATTTGATCCAAGCCTTCAAGAAAGCCCACCCAGAGAAGTGTTCCCAGTTGGGCATCCGGAGGCTGCCCCTTGGGGGGGGGCAATGTAAGGAAAGCTCTGCTGGGCCTAGTGGTTCTCCACCGCTGCGATTGCGTGTGCGGGCTCGAACGGGTGCACGGGCTACTGCGCATGCGCGGAATCGAATGGGTGCGCGCGCGCGGTCTCGGACGGGCGCGCGCACGGTTACTGGCGCCAGGCGGGCTATTTAAACCAGCCATCTCCATGCAATCCTTGCTGCCTGATCTACAGCGTTCCGTGTGTTAGTCCTGTACTTCTCTGTATCTGCACCTGTGACCCGGCTTGTCTACTTACCTGCTCTGCCTCCTGCCTGCCCCGATCCTGGCTTACCCACGACCATTCTCTGGCTTATCCCTGGCTTATCCGCAGTGTGTCCTCTGTTACCAAACCCGGCTTGTCTGACCTACCTGTGCACCTGTCCTGTAGTCTGCTGCATACCTGCCAGTTCCTGTTGTCTGCTGGTTCCTGTAGTCCGCTGCATACCTGCCAGTTCCTGTTGCCTGCTGGTTCCTGTAGTCCGCTGCATACCTGCCAGTTCCTGTTGCCTGCTGGTTCCTGTAGTCCGCTGCATACCTGCCAGTTCCTGTTGTCTGCTGGTTCCTGTAGTCCGCTGCATACCTGCCAGTTCCTGTTGCCTGCTGGTTCCTGTAGTCCGCTGCATACCTGCCAGTTCCTGTTGCCTGCTGGTTCCTGTAGTCCGCTGCATACCTGCCAGTTCCTGTTGTCTGCTGGTTCCTGTAGTCCGCTGCATACCTGCCAGTTCCTGTTGTCTGCTGGTTCCTGTAGTCCGCTGCATACCTGCCAGTTCCTGTTGTCTGCTGGTTCCTGTGGTCCGCTGCATACCTGCCAGTTCCTGTGGTCTGCTGGTTCCTGTCACCTGTTGTCTGCTGGTTCCTGTCACCTGTTGTCTGCTGGTTCCTGCTACCTACTGCCTGCTGGTTCCTGTCACCTGCTGTCTGCTGGTTCCTGTCACCTGCCGTCTGCTGGTTCCTGTCACCTGCTGTCTGCTGGTTCCTGTCTTCGCTGGTCTAGTCCTGAGGCCCACCTACAGCTGCTGTTCCTTCCAGACACTCGTGCCTCCTCTGACTTCTGCGCCCCCTGTCCCCATCTCCAGGGGTCGCAAGTCTGGGACGTAAGAGAGGTCTCCCACTGCAATCCAGACTCGCCACTAGGTACGTAAGAGAGGTCTCCCACTGCAATCCAGACTCGCCACTAGGTACGTGACACAATGTCCCTCTCAACCCACTCCTGGACACATCGAACATAGCATCAAAAACATATCAAGAACTAACCCATGTAAGGAAGCTTCTCCTAGAAGAATTAAACATGAAGACCAAAAGACAATATATATTGAGACACAAAATCTACTATGAGCAAGGAAACAAATCTGGTAGATTACTAGCCAGAGCCAAAACAAAACAAAAAACATAGCGCCACCATACATCACATAAATGACAAACACGGAACCACACATACTTCCAACGAAGCTATAGCCCAACAGTTCGAAAAAATATTATCAAACACTTTACAAGATACCACCCAACTCCAATTGCCCCCATAACTCAGACACAAAGAAACTCCTTATCAATGATTTCCTTTCCAAGTATGGCCCAACACCTATCTCTACAGAAACAACCCAAAAATTAAATACTATATTTTCTGGAGAGAAATTTGAAAAAGCTATAAAGAAAATTAAAGTAGGGAAAGCCCCTGGCCCGGACGGCTTCTCATTACAATATTTTAAAACATTCAAAGACATACTTAAACCTCACTTCCTCGCAGCCTTCCGATCCTTTGACTCCAACACACAGCCCCCCCCCCCCCACAAATGCTAGAAGCACTTATATTGGTCTTTCCAAAATATGGTAAAGACGCTTCCCTAGTAACAAATTATCGACCCATTTCACTCATCGATGTTGATGTAAAAATTGATGCTAAAATCCTTGCGAACTGCTTACTGCCCCATCTTTCTTCCCTGATCTCCCTAGACCAGGCAGGATTTATACCTGGAAGAGAGGGTAGGGACAATACCACCAAAGAACTAAACATTCACCATTGGCTCAACTCCAACGATAAACAAGGATTCTTTCTATCTCTAGATGCGGAAAAGGCATTTGACAGAGTGGCCTGGGATTATATTGACGTGGTCCTCTCAGCTATCGGTATACCAAACTTATTGCAGTCATATATAAGAGCTTTATACACCTCACCTACTGCTAGAGTCCAAGTCAATGGCCACCTTTCAAATGACTTTCCAGTCCACAATGGCACCAGACAAGGTTGCCCCCTCTCGCCGCTACTCTTTGTACTTACGCTTGAACCCCTACTCAACAAAATACGACTTAACCCCCGCCATCAAAGGCATTACAATAAAACAACACACATAAACTTGCAGCCTTTGCCGATGATCTCCTACTCTTTTTCACTGACCAACATATCTCAATACCAAATCTTCTAAAAGACTTAAAACTTTTCCAAACAATCTCCAATCTTAAAATAAACTATTCTAATGCCCGATACACACGGTTAGATTTTCCGACGGAAAATGTCCTATCGGACCATGTTGTCAGAAATTCCGTGTGTGGGCTCCATCGGACTTTTTCCGTCGGATTTTCCGATGGAAAAAGTTTGATCTCCTGCTCTCAAGATTTCCGACAACAAAGTCCGATCACGCAAATTCTGATTGTGTGTAGCCTAGTCTGACGGACAAAGTGCCACGCATGCTCAGAAGAAATTCTGTGACGGAAGCGCTCGGTCAGGTAAAACTACCGTTCCTGATCGCATTGCATTCTCTTTTTCTTTACAATGCAAGAAGAATGACGTTTTTTAGCTGCTCATATTCACACTGACTTCTCACAAACTTCTTTCTTTATTCTTTTTCCTGATTTATTGGCTTGAATTTTTTTATTAATCCAGATTTCCTTTATCTGTCTTTTTTTTTGTGTGGGGGTGGGGGGGGGGGTGGTGGTTTGTGTGTCTCAACCTATCCCAACACCATTATTATCATTTGTATTTTTTGCGAAAATTCACTAGAAGGTTGTTTGTTGTTGGTGCCCCTTGTTAATTTGACTTTATGATTTGTGAAATGTACCTGCTTACTCACAAATAAACTGTCCTTTTTGAAGTAAAACACATAGGCAATTATTTATTGAAATCAAAAATACCTTTATTAGGTGTCAGCAACAAAATAAAGAGGAAGGCAGCGATGGAGAAACTGGGGAAATTTGCAAAGCCATTGACCCCCACGGCAGACATCGATTTTTTCTATTCAAAAATTGGTGGCCTGAGGAGTAGGTATCTTAAGGGAGTTCAATCTGGTCCTGAAGTCCAATACATCCGGAACTGCAGCAGATGCCTTCTATGTCCCCAGGCTGTGGTCATACGTGAGGCTCCATCTTCTCTCAGACCAGACTGAATCCAGATCATCACACTCTGGTCTTCCTTTCATGCTTCCTTCCAGGCTGTGGCTGTGGTGCTGGAGGTCTGGCAGAAGGAGGAGGAGGAGCATGGTCAATCTCGCAAACATGTGTCCTTGGGGTCATTTCCCCAGACACCCCTCTATTTAATACTTTGAGGATTACCTCCTCGCACATGCTGCGTTGCCCCGCCTCCATCTCTTTCAGCTTTGTGGCAGCTAAGGCGGCAAAGGCCTCTTCATAGGTGGGTGTGGGTTGTAGTGCCGCTGAAGCCTCCCTTATCAGCTGGAGCGCTGACTCCCCCACATCCCCCCCTTTCTGGGCCTTTTGTAGGGAAGGTGGAGGGGAGGGACTTGGGATCGAGTCAGGCTCCTAGGCCTGCCCACCTCTTGGCTGCCACTTACCCCTGCCTCCTCCTGGCTGCCACATTCCACATCCACCTCCTGGCTCCCGCATTCCACAGCCACCTCCTGGCTGAGGTCTTCCTGTGTATGAAAAAGGGACATAGTTTGAGTTATTGGTTCATCAAACACACACAATTTTCAGCTATTGACTGTTGCAAATTGTTAACAAATTGAAAACCATAGAATTCTCAGCCCAGCAGTATATATTCTTGCCCAAAATTTCTCCAACACTACTGTCTATTGATATGTAAAACACTTTAGCAAATAAGCAATTTTTGATCCTAAATTAAGGGAACATCATTCATTTTTCCACGAAAAAAAGTGTAGAAAAATACTATACCTGGCTCAAGCTGGGCTCCTCCACATCTTCCTGACTGGAAGGCCCAGGTTGGTCCTCGAAAGCCTCATCAGGGGTGGAATGCGTGGAAGGAAGCGTGGAAGGAAGAGTCAAGAGTGATTCCCTGACCTCAGTCTGGTCTTTGAGAAAATGGAGCCTCTCGTAGTACCACAGCCTGGGGACATATACCTCATCTGCTGCAGCTCCAGATGCTTGGGACTTCAGGACCTTATTGCACTCCCTGAAATACGTACTCCTCAGGCTGCAAATTTTGGTTCTTAACTTCTCAACGGTTGCTGTGGGGATCACCGGCGTTACAAATTCCAGCAGTTTCTTTATCGCTGCCCGCCTCTTTATTTTGTTGCTGTAGAGTGGGTGCTTGGCCTGCCACAAAAGGGGCATCTCCCTGAACTTATCAATGAACAGGGGGAGGAAGCTGACATCATTGAAGCCCTCCATATTCTCTGCAAGACACAACACCAGACAAAACACTAAATAATGTCCGGCTAAACTCTCCTAATCTTCTCCATAAATAAGCCTCAATGTATAAGCAGTCTAGGCTAGTGATGTACCAAGTTCAAATTGTACCTTCGTTATAGCGATCGTCTTGTGCGTCAGCTCTCTCTCCCCTCTGCTCACAGATCGTCGGTACGACACACGTGTGTGACGTTTTATATACAGTGCGCATGCGCGAAACTCCGCCCGCCCCTGACGATCTTTCTCGTCTATTCCCCACCCCTTCTCTTTATGGCGCAGTGGGGAGCGCACATGGCGGGGACACAGCAGGTGCACCCTAACTATTCCAGCAACGAGGAGGAGGACGAGGAAAGCCTGGAGCCAGAAACGTCCCGATCCCAGAGGCTAAAATTTAAGGCGTCAAATATGTCTTTTGGAGAAATGTTGGAGATGGCGGACATATTGAAGAGGAGCGACTATGATGGGAAGTATGGGCCTTACCCCAACCCAAATGTCAGAAAGGCCAAGATCATGGCTAAAGTTGTGAAGAGGCTGCAAAAGAATTTTGGGTTACAACGATCCAAGGATCAACTGAGGAAACGCTGGTCAGACCTGAAACTGAGGGAGCACGATCAGTACAGAAAGATCAAGCGAGTTCTTCAAAAAAGTAAGTAGTTGTCGTGTGTTCATCTTTTTTTTTTCTTGCTTGCATACTGCTCCATGTGAAATCCCTCTCAAATCTCTACCGAGATAATTTTGCTCCAGTCTTAAAAGAAACCAGATAAGAATTAAAAAGATGGAGTGCCCTCATTGTGTCCTGGTTTGGTAGGGCCTCATTCATAAAGATGACGATTCTCCCATGGTTTCTTTACCTGCTACAAACCATCCCAATACAAATCCCCATGTCTTTCTTTAACTCCTTTAGACAAGCCTGCTCCTCCTTTATGTGGAGACACAAACCATCAAGAATTAAATTTGACCTTCTTATCCTCACAAAAGATAGGGGTGGAATAGTCCTCCCTGACCTACGCCGATATTACATTTAACCAGGATATTTGACTGGAACATCCATCAAGATGTTAAAGACTGGGTCACACTAGAGCATTCCATTTCCTCGCAATCATTGAGATCCCTACTAGGGATGAGCTTTATGTTTGAGTCGAACTCATGTTGGATTCGAAAATTGTCTGTTCGCCAGTTCGCTGAACAGCGAACAATTTTGGGTGTTCGCGGGAAATACGAAAGCCACGGAACACCCTTTAAAAGTCTATGAGAGAAATCAAAAGTGCTAATTTTAAAGGTGTATATGCATGGTATTGTCATAAAAAGTGTTTGGGGACCTGGGTCCTGCCCCAGGGGACATGTATCAATGCAAAAAAAAAGTTTTAAAAAACGCAGTTTTTTTGGGAGCAGTGATTTTAATAATGCTTAAAGTGAAACAATAAAAGTGTAATATTCCTTTAAATTTTCGTACCTGGGGGGTGACTATAATATGCCTGTAAAGGGGCACATGTTTCCCGTGTTTAGAACAGTCTGACAGCAAAATTACATTTCTAAAGGAAAAAAAACTCATTTAAAACTACTCGCGGCTACAATGAATTGTTGGGTACAACAATACACATAACAGTTCATTGATAAAAACGGCATGGGGATTTCCCCACAGGAGAACCCCCGTGCCAAAATTTTTAAAAAAATTACGTGGGGGTCCCCCTCAAAATCCATAGATTTTAAGAGGAACCCCACACCAAAATTAAAAAAAAAATGTCTTTGGGTCCCCCCAAAAATCCATACCAGACCCTTATCCGAGCACTCAACCTGGCAGGCCGCAGAAAAAGAGGGGGGGACGAGAGAGCGCCCCCCCTGAACCATACCAGGCCACATGCCATCAACATTGGGAGGGTGCTTTGAGGTAGCCCCTCAAAGCACCTTGTCCCCATGTTAATAGGGAGAAAGGGCCTTATCCCCACAACCCTTGCCCGGTGGTTGTGGGGGTCTGCGGGCGGGGGGCTTTTCGGAATCTGGAAGCCCCCTTTAACAAGGGGACCCCCAGATCCCGCCCCCTCCTGTGTGAATTCGTAATGGGGTACAACCTACCATTTCACAAAACAAAGTGACAAAAAGGTTAGAATAGGAAGAATGTTCCCCTTAAAGGGGTGCTGGGAATGCCACCCTTAGAGACAGCAAAAATATATATTTTGTGTCATGCTGCTGGCTTTGCAAAGTGATGCTGAACCTTGAACTCTGTAGGCATCATCAGAAAGGTAATTCATCAGCCACAGCTCAAGGAACCCCAGGGGTCCACGGAACCCTGGTTAAGAATGACTGCCCGATACTAGGGATGAGCCGAACACCCCCGGGTTCGGTTCTCGCCAGAACCTGCGAACGGACCGAAAGTTTGCGCGAACGTTAGGACCCTATTAGTTACAATGGACGCGAACGTTCGAAATATAAAGTGCTAATTATAACGGCCAATATGCATGTTATTGTCATAAAAAAGGTTTGGGGACCCGGGTCCTGCCCCAGGGGACATGTATTAATGCAAAAAGAAGATTTAAAAACAGACGTTTTTTCTGGAGCAGTCATTTTAAAGATGCATAAAGTGAAAAAAAAAAGTGAAATATTTCTTTAAATATGGTACCTGGGGGGTGTCTTAAGTATGCCTGTGAAGTGGCATGTGTTTCCCGTGTTTAGAACTGTCCCTGCACAAAATGACATTTGTAATGGAAAAAAATAAGCCATTTAAAACTGCTTGCGGCTTTAATGTCATGTCTTGTCCTGGCAATATGGATGGAAATCTTTGAGATTAATGGCATGGCTACCCCATCGCCCCCCCCCCCCCCCCACCCCAGCCCATTACCTTCCCCTTTGGGTCTTGTATGGATATTAAGCCCGCACCCAAAATAAAACCCTATACCTACAACCCTATATACCCTGAACAGCAGTATACAGGCGGTGCAAACAAGACAGGGACTGTAGGTTTGTTCTTAAGTAGAATCTGTTTGTAATTTTGAACAGGTAAATTTGCCCCTGTAACATTTGTTTTGCTGTCTGTGCACCTGTTCAGAACATTTCACCTCACTTTCCATCCCAATGACAAATGTTTTTGGAAAAGTGTGTTTTTTATTGAAACAAGGATTGGTGATACAGCATCAGTAGAGAGGAGATACCTTTTTCCCAAATTAAATCTAACAGGATAGAATTTTCCTTCCTAGGGGTAGATTTCCTCTCACTTCCTGTTTTCTTTCTTTTCCTTCTGTTTGCAAGTAGGAGCCGTTTCTAAGTTGGATGTTTGAAAGTAGGGGCCTGCCGTATATAGTCTGCAGAAATTTTCCCCATTAGATGTTGGTGTTGCCACAACACTGTAAGCCCTCACAGCTACTCTTGGTGGGCACTGGATCGCCCTGCTGTGAACTATTATATCAGGAATTGTAATTACATGCCATTGTTGAACAGTGTTAGGAAAAAATTGGGCCTTTGGTGGTGGTGATGGTGCTGGTGCTACAACACTGTAAGCCCTCACAGTTACACTTGGTAGTCACAGGAATGAGCCCTGCTGTGAATTATTAGATCAATAATTGTAATTGCATGCCCCTGTTGAACAGGGGCAGAAAAATTGGGCTTTTGGTGGTGGTGGTGGTGGTGGTGGACGGTGTTGCCACAACACTGTAAGCCCTCACAGTTACTCTTGGTGGGCGCAGGAATGGGCCCTGCTGTGAATTATTAGATCAAGAATTGTAATTGCATGCCCCTGTTGAACAGGGGCAGAAAAATTAGGCCTTTGGTGGTGATGGACGGTGTTGCCACAGCACAGCCCTCACAGTTACTCTTGGTGGGCGCAGGAATGGGCCCTGCTGTGAATTATTAGATCAAGATTTGTAATTACACGCCCCTGTTAAACAGGGGCTGAAAAATTGTGCCTTAGGCACTGGTGCTGGTGCCACAACACTGCAACCCCTCACAGATACTGTACTTGGAGCACAGCAATGAGACCTGTTGCAAAGCATTGCATAAAAAATTGTAATTACACGCCCCTGTTAAACAGGGGCTGAAAAATTGTGCCTTAGGCACTGGTGCTGGTGCCACCACACTGCAACCCCTCACAGATACTGTACTTGGAGCACAGCAATGAGACCTGTTGCAAAGCATTGCATATAAAATTGTAATTTCACGCCCCTGTTAAACAGGGGCTGAAAAATTGGGCCTTAGGCACTGATGCTGGTGCCACAACACTGCAACCCCTCACAGATACTGTACTTGGAGCACAGTAATGAGACCTGTTGCAAAGCATTGCATAAAAAAATTTATTACACGCCCCTATTAAACAGGGGCTGAAAAATTGGGTCTTAGGCACTGGTGCTGGTGCCACAACACTGCAACCCCTCACAGATACTGTACTTGGAGCACAGCAATGAGACCTGTTGCAAAGCATTGCATAAAAATTGTAATTACATGCAGCTGTTAAACAGGGGCTGAAAAATTGGGCCTTAGCCACTGGTGGTGGCACCCAGAAACAAAAATGTTCTTCCAAGCTATCATCAGGATCATTGAGGAGGAAGAGGATAGTCAGTCAACATAACAGGACAGTCACTCAGCATCAGCATAGGCAGTCTTGAAGGGATGTGACATTTCAAAATAAATTATTCTGTTATATCAGCTTCAGGTACCTGGTAGCTGGTGGTGATCCAAGACTGATTCATCTTTATGAAGGTCAGTCGATCAACCGAGTCGGTGGACAGGCGCACCCTGTGATCGGTGACAAAGCCTCCAGCAGCACTGAATGTGCGTTTCGAAAGAACGCTGGATGCAGGACAGGCCAGTAGCTCAATTGCATACTGTGCAAGCTCTGGTCAGTGATCCATCCTCAAGACCCAGTAAGCCAGAGTATTTTCGGTGGGAAAGGTGTCCAAGTCTGACCTTGCCCCTAGGTATTCCTGCACCATGTATATCAGACGCTGGCGATGGTTGCTGGAACCGATCATACCTTGGGGCTGCGGACGAAAAAATTGTCTGAACGCATCGGTCAGACGTCCACCTTCCCCACCGCTCCTTCTGCTACTGACCAAAGCCTCAGCAACTCGTCGTCTAGGAGTTTGTAACCTCCCAGTCTCTGGGAACGCGTTGCACAGACCTTTCTGCAAGGCCTCCCGGAGATGTCTCATCCTCTGCTCCCTTTGCGATGGCAAGATAAGGTACGCAACCTTACCCTTGTACTGTGGATCAAGGAGAGTGGCCAGCCAGTAATGGTCCCTCTCATTGATCCGAAGAATATGAGGATCCTTCCGCAGGCTTTGCAGGATCAGGGAGGCCATGCAACGTAGGTTAGCTGAGGCATTCAGTCCGGAGTCTTCTGGGTCACTGAGGATGACATGATCCGCAGCCACCTCCTCCAAGCCACGTACAAGTCCCCCGGTTTCTTGAGACTGTAAATCATCCCTAAAATACTGCTGATGCTGAGTGCCAGGCTCCACCTCCATGCTGACACAATCCTCCTCCTCCTCCTCATCCTCTTCCTGTGTGATGGGTGGGAGAGAAGGAACACTTTCTGGATAAAGGGGGCCTTGAAAGGCAAGGAAGTCCTCCTCTTCCTGCCTCTGTTCTGCCTCAAGTGCCCTGTCCATTATTCCACGCAGCATATGCAGGTGGACAAGAGGTACAGTGTCACTGATGCATGCACTGTCACTGCTCACCATCCTCGTGGACTCCTCAAATGGTGACAGGACGGTGCATGCATCCCTGATCATGCTCCACTGGCGTAGTGAAAAAAATCTGAGCTCCCCTGTCCTGGTGCCGTAGTCGCACAGGTGCTCATTGATGGCCCTCTGCTGTGTGTGCAGTCGCTGCAGCATGGCCAACATTGAGTTCCACCTGGTGGGCATGTCACATACAGTGGTGTGAAAAAGTGTTTGCCCCCTTCCTCATTTCCTGTTCCTTTGCATGTTTGTCACACTTAAGTGTTTCGGAACATCAAATCAATTTAAACAATAGTCAAGGACAACACAAGTAAACACAAAATGCAATTTGTAAATGAAGGTGTTTATTATTAAAGGTAAAAAAAAATCCAAACCATCATGGCCCTGTGTGAAAAAGTGATTGCCCCCTAAACCTAATAACTGGTTGGGCCACCCTTAGCAGCAACAACTGCAACCAAGCGTTTGCGATAACGTGCAATGAGGCTTTTACAGCGTCCTGGAGGAATTTTGGCCCACTCATCTTTGCAGAATTGTCCTAATTCAGTTACATTAGAGGGTTTTTTGAGCATGAACGGCCTTTTTAAGGTCATACCACAACATCTCAATAGGATTCAGGTCAGGACTTTGGCTAGGCCACTCCAAAGTCTTCATTTTGTTTTTCTTCAGCCATTCGGTGGTGGACTTGCTGGTGTGTTTAGGATCATTGTCCTGCTGCAGAACCCAAGTACGTTTCAGCTTGAGTACACGAACAGATGGTCGGACATTCTCTTTCAGGATCTCTTGGTAGACAGCAGATATCATAGTTCCTTTTATCACGGCAAGTCTTCCAGGTCCTGAAGCAGCAAAACAGCCCCAGACCATCACACTACCACCACCATAGTTTACTGTTGGTATAATGTTCTTTTTCCGAAATGCAGTGTTCCTTCTACGCCAGATATACTTGGACACACACCTTCCAAAGAGTTCCACTTTTGTCTCATCGGTCCACAGAATGTTGTCCCAAAAGTCTTGGGGATCATCAAGATGTGTTGTGGAGAAATTGAGACGAGCTTTGATGTTCTTTTTGCTCAGCAGTGGTTTTCTCCTCGGAACTCTGCCATGCAGGCCATTTTTGCCCAGTCTTTTCCTGATGGTGGAGGCATGAACGCTGACCTTAACTGAGGCAAGTGAGGCCTGCAGTTCCTTGGACGTTGTTGTGGGGTCTTTTGTGACCTCTTGGATGAGTCGTCGCTGCGCTCTTGGGGTAATTTTGGGCGGCCGGCCACTCCTGGGAAGGTTCACCACTGTTCCATGTCTTCGCCATTTGTGGATAATGGCTCTCACTGTGGTTCGCTGGATTCCCAATGCTTTGGAAATGGCTTTATAACCCTTTCCAGACTGATAGATCTCAATTACTTTCTTTCTCAATTGTTCCTGAATTTCTTTGGGTCTCGGCATGATGTGTAGCTTTTAAGGATCTTCTGGTGGACCTTACTGTGTCAAGCAGCTCCTATTTAAGTGATGCCTTGATTGTGAACAGGTGTGGCAATAATCAGGCCTGGGTGTGGCTAGAGAAATTGAACTCAGGTGTGGACAACCACAGTTATAGTATGTTTTAACAAGGGGGGGCAATCACTTTTTCACACAGGGCCATGATGGTTTGGATTTTTTTTCACCTTTAATAATAAACACCTTCATTTACAAATTGCATTTTGTGTTTACTTGTGTTGTCCTTGACTATTGTTTAAATTGGTTTGATGTTCCAAAACACTTAAGTGTGACAAACATGCAAAGGAACAGGAAATGAGGAAGGGGGCAAACACTTTTTCACACCACTGTATAAGGCAGTTCTTGGGCAGGTTCAACTCCTTTTGCAGCTCAGCCAGCCGAGCACTGGCATTATATGATCGGCGGAAATGCACACAGACTTTCCTGGCCTGCCTCAGGACATCCTGTAAGCCTGGGTACCTGCCCAAGAACCGCTGCACCACCAGGTTAAGGACGTGAGCCGTACAGGGCACATGGGTCAGCTGTCCCTGTCGCAGGGCGGAGAGGAGGTTGGTGCCATTGCCACAAACCACCATTCCTGGCTTAAGCTGGCGTGGCGTCAACCACCTCTCGGCCTGCCCCTGCAGAGCTGACAGAACCTCTGCCCCAGTGTGGCTCCTGTCCCCCAAACACACCAGCGCAGGCACGGCATGGCATCTTTTTGCCTGCGTACTTGCGTAGCCCCTTGGACGCCTACGGAGCACTGCTGGTTCCGAGGACAGAGCACTCAAAGATGCCATGGAGGAAGAAGAAGAGGAGGGGGTGGAGGAGAGAGGTGTGTCACAACCAGTAGTAGCATTTTGGAGGCGTGGTGGCAGAACAACCTCCAACACTACTGCACCTTGTCCTGCATCCTTCCCAGCTGCTAAAATAGTGACCCAATGGGCCGTGAAAGATAGGTAACGTCCCTGTCCATGCCTGCTGGACCATGAGTCAGCGGTAATATGCATCTTACCACTGACCGTCCTGTCCAGCAAGACCAAGACATTGCCTTCCACATGCCGGTAGAGAGTCGGAATCGCTTTCTGTGAGAAAAAGTGGCGTTTGGGAACCTGCCACTGAGGAACCGCACATTGCACAAACTCACGGAAGGGGGCGGAATCTATCAACTGAAAAGGTACTTGGCAAGTACTTGGCTGTGACACACCTAATTCTACACCTTCATTCCTCTCAGTGCAGCTTTCAGAGAGGACTGAAGGTATAGTGGGGTTGGAGATCCCAGCTGATGAGGAGCAATAAGAGGTCCGCTTTGTTCTTTGGTGTGGGTCTTTAAGGTGCGCTTGCCAACGAGCTGCATGGCAGGTCAACATATGTCTGGTCATGCTTGTGGTGCCCAAGTGGCTGGTTTTTTTGCCACGCGAGATACGCTTGAGACATATGTTGCAAATAGCAGCGGTGCGATCTGATGCACTCGTCTCAAAAAAGGCCCACACCAAAGAACTTTTGTAATAACGCGCAGAGGCAGCGCCCTGCACAGGCGGAGCTCTGCGGTGTGATTCAGTTGGTGTGCTGCCCTCAACCTGGCCCCTGGAGGGCATCCTGCCTCGTTGGAGATGTGCCGCCTCCTCCTCCTCCTCTCTCCGTTCAGGCACCCACGTGGAGTCAGTGACCTCATCATCCCCTCCCTCTTCGCCACTGGAGCAAACATGGCAGTATGCTGCAGCTAGTGGAACATGACTGCCAGATTGCTGTCCTTGAGCATCCCCTCTCTCTGCGCTCACGCTACTGCCTTCCTCTAGCTGAGTATCATCATCGGAGACTTCAAAACGCTGGGCATCCTCCTGGAGCATGTACCCAACACTGTGCTCAAACAGTTCGGGGGACTCCTCAGAAGGACATGGTGGGTCTAGGGAAGAGGTGACTGATGACATTAAGTACGCGTTGGCAGCTGCTTTGCCAGTACCCTGAGCCTAGGTAAGAGAGGATGAGGAGGGCTTGGTCATCCACTCTACCAAGCCTTCGGCATGATGCGGCTCAACATGTCCAGCTGCCGAAAATAAGGACAAGCGTGTCCCATGGCCACGTGCTGATGACGATGCACCGCGTCCACGACCAGCACTGTTGTCTCTAGACACAGAGCCTGCTTGCCCTGTTTTCTTGGCTCGTGACTGTCTGCCTCTTCTTGTTGGCCTTCCAGACATTGTAATGGCCTGCAGGGAGATGGGAAAAACAGCTATTGGGTACTGTATATTGTGCTGGAGTCACACAACACACACACTAACTCCTGCAGATGGCTGGATTAGATGACACCAGGGCAGAAGGGCAGATAAAGGCGCAGGTTGTATACTGTGTTGTGCTGCTCTCACACAACACAATTACTAACTCCTGCAGATGGCTGGATTAGATGACAACAGGGCAGAAGGGCAGATACAGGTTCAGGTTGTATACTGTGCTGTGCTGCACTCACACAACACAATTACTAACTCCTGCAGATGGCTGGATTAGATGAAACCAGGGCAGAAGGGCAGATACAGGTTCAAGTTGTATACTGTGCTGCGCTGCACTCCCACAACACAATTACTAACTCCTGCAGATGGCTGGATTAGATGAAACCAGGGCAGAAGGGCAGATACAGGTTCAGGTTGTATACTGTGCTGTGCTGCACTCACACAAAACAATTAATAACTCCTGCAGATGGCTGGATTAGATGAAACCAGGGCAGAAGGGCAGATACAGGTTCAGGTTGTATACTGTGCTGTGCTGCACTCACACAACACAATTACTAACTCCTGCAGATGGCTGGATTAGATGAAACCAGGGCAGAAGGGCAGATACAGGTTCAAGTTGTATACTGTGCTGTGCTGCACTCACACAACACAATTACTAACTCCTGCAGATGGCTGGATTAGATGAAACCAGGGCAGAAGGGCAGATACAGGTTCAGGTTGTATACTGTGCTGTGCTAGACTCACACAGCACACACACTAACTCCTGCAGATGGCTGGATTAGATGAAACCAGGGCAGAAGGGCAGATACAGATTCAGATTGTATACTGTGCTGTGCTAGACCCACACAGCACACACACTAACTCCTGCAGATGGCTGGATTAGATGAAACCAGGGCAGAAGGTCAGATAAAGGTTCAGGTTGTATACTGTGCTGTGCTAGACTCACACAGCACACACACTAACTCCTGCAGATGGCTGTATTGGTAGAGAACAGCACTTTCCCCACATGCAAATGCCTGAGAAGAACACACTATCCCTGCCTATTTTTCCTCTTCCACTACACTTTCCCCACAAGCAAAGGCCGAGAAGAACACACTATCCCTGCCTATTTTTCCACTTTCCCTACACTTTCTCCACGCAGAAATGATTTCAAAATAGTTCACACTGTCCCTGCCTATCAATCCTCTTTTCCTCAAAGCCGGAACACACTACACGAGGCCGCCGGCGCGGCGGCCTTATATAGTGTGGGGCGTGTACTAAACCCCCTGAGCTATAATTGGCCACAGGCATCCTGCCTGGGGCCAATTATTGCTCTCCTCGATGCTGGCTCTATGATTGTCCAATCATGTGGGGTCACAGTGCATGCTTGGCCAATCATCAGCCAGCAATGCACTGCAACTGGCCCTCAGAGTTCTGAACTCGACGAGCGGACGAACAGCCGATGTTCGATTCCAACATGGGTTTGAATCGAACACCGGGCCCATCCCTACCCAATACCAACAAGCAGGTCAATGAATCTCAACATGGCAGTAAACCCAATGGTCAGGAAAGGAAGTCATCCCTGCAAGAGGAGCTTCCCAGAAGTGGAAGCAGTGGATCTACTAACCTCCAGCTGGGTCAGCAGGTTAACCTGTATAGCCACAAGACTCGTGATCTCTAAGCTCCTCATCAGGATCATAGTGCATGGTGGGGCAGGTTGAAAAAGGACACAAGTCTGTCTAGTTCAACCAGGATCCGTAGTCATACAGCTGGGATAAGGGCAATGATCTGGTGGCCGTACAGGCCATGGTGTCCTCAAAGTACAGTCTTTCGCCCAAGTTCCTCCTATTTTAGTCTTCTTGAGATCTCAGACCTTGCACAGCAAAGCCAAGTGTATCCAAATTCAGCCACGTTACATCTAGCAACTGGGAGACCAAGTTAGAAAGGCTCATTGCGGGATCTCGCCTTCATTTTTTGAAACCTTGTGGAAGCCGGGGAAACCTGTGGCAAACTCCAGGTACACTAGAACATGGAAAATCTTGCAGAATTTCAGGATGAATCCTCTGCTCCAGATTGCAACTAGGGTCATTCTTCTGAACAAGACTACCTCAATAGGTTCAGTAACACCAAAGTAGTATTTCTTAGGATATCACGTCTTTGAGAACTATTTCAGAGATCCAAGCGTCAAGCAGTAAACTACCTTATTGCTACCATAATCAAACAAAATGGCTCTGGTTTCTTCTTCACCAGCACCAGACGAAGGTCTGCATCACCCTTCCGACATGTTCAAACTAAAATGTCAAGCGTCACCACAAGCTGGAGTAATAGACTCTATGTGGAAGAAATACATGGAAATGGTCCTTCTCTAGAAGGTCAGACAGTGGCCTCTTCATGCCTGGCAGTATCAGAAGACTTACACTGTCCGCTAAGACAATAGCATTATCTCGGGTCAGAGTAGCCTAAGGGACTTATAGAAGGAAGATAAATTCTTCAATCTAGTGCAGAGCTCACTTTATTAGATGGATGGTATGCTCATGGGCACAAATTCAGAGGTCCAGAATTGTATAGGATACCAACCAGGTTCATATACTACAAACCATGTTTTTGCCTATTGCAAAGTCAATCAGGCAACATTGGAAGCAGGGGAATCGACTTGAGTTCTAATCTAATGATATGTTGATTCAAACGCTTCAGCATGGCCCTCCCTTATAGGTTTTGTGGGCGTGCTACATCACATTTGTGTATGCTGTCATTCTTTGTGTCAGGAAAACTGAAAATTTTATACTTACCTGATGGTAATTTTCCTTGCCTGATGCAAAGCATGACAGCATACAGGTCCCTCCCATGTGTGTTTTGTATTTGAGTATAGTTACGATAATGCCGCCTAGGGGGAGGCGACTTATTTAAATATAGTATAACCAGTCCTGATTGGGCGGGAGGCGGAGCCTATCTCATTCGTGTATGCTGTCATCCATTGCATCAGAAAAGGAAAGTTACCGTCAGGTAAGTATAACATTTTTGCGTTTTTCAGTTGGTGCAATCTGTTTACTCTTGCCCTCATAAATTGTGGCCTATCCATTGAATGCTTGAAAAGTGTGGTGCAATTCTGCTCCTGTGTACTGTTCCCTGAGCACAGTACAGCAGCTCTGTAAGCACAACACACAGATCCCAGTGACAGGGGTGGGGAGAGTGGGGGAAAAGTCTTCACAGATACCCACAGCCCATCCTGTCACACACACGGCTGTTAGATGTCCCTGTGGGGGGATGAGTGGGGGATCTGCTACACACACAGCCATTCCTCTCCTCACACAACAGCCCCGGGGGGGGGGGGGGGGGTGATCAGCTGCAGCAAGGTACTCACTCCCCTCATCAAAGACACATTGGTTCCCAAAAGTGAAACTGGGTCCAGTACCATACATAAAAGTGTTCATACCCCGGGACATAGCTTTGAGTATACAAGAGGAGGCAATGTCAGGTTAGTAAGCATAGAAATTCAACAGTCAACATATACACCAAAGTTTGGTAAGAGAACATCTCATCAATTGTACAAGGGAGAGGGGTTAGCTTAACTAAAGGCCACTGAAACTGCTATGGCCCACCAAAGTATGTTAGGCGGTGAGCCAGAGTTGCCCTCCACAGAAACTGGAGTGGTGAGAGTCAGCATTGTGGGTGTCCTTTGGGTGGTGATTATAGATTCTTTAGAACTCTCACCCAGAATGTCATATGTCAGTCTCTTAGGCCGGCACATGGGCCGCTTGGGTCTTTGCTTCTTAGGTGCAGACGGTTCTTTTCCAGAAGATTCTTCTCCCAACTCTAGAGGTGATTGGACAGTCTATGTTTCATTGGAACCCAGTGGGACTGACACGTCTCCCTGAATTTGATGACCCTGTGGTACAAATTCTGGTGCTTCAGGCCTGAGAGTCGCTGATTCAGTCTCTGCAGAAGGATTAGGTGGAGTGACATCTGTTGGTGTAGATGGTCACAACCAGTCTGTGTAAACATCCTCTTCCTCACTGCTTCCTCCTTCATCCGTGTCAAACAGTGGAGTCTATGACCGTCTGGAGCTCGCCTAGAAAAGAATGGACTGTGTGCTGGCACAGGCACCCTGACAGCTTCACTCAGAGACAGTAAGTGATTCCAGTGCCAGGTTTCTCATGTTCTCGTGTCTGAGTGAATTTGATAGAAAGGGAAACCAATCAGCTGTTTACAGACAACACATTGCTGTGAACTCGACTTTTTGCCTACTTTATGCTTTCCAGCTGGTCCCCGGTTTCTCAGTGACACCTTGTCTCCTGGTTGGAGGTCATGGACCCAAACTTGCAGATCATAAGTTCTTTTGTTCCTCTGCCTCTGCATCAGAGGCTTCTCAAGCTTTTTCATAGGCTGTCTTTAGGTTTTTGCAAAGCCTTTCCATGTTGCCTCTGTGGGTTGCTGCTGCCATGCCATCTTAGGAGATACCAAAAGCCAAATCTACTGTCAGGAGAGCTTCTCTCCCAAACATAAGTCTGTATCAAAAATAGCTGGTGGCATCAATCTTGGTGCTCTTGTAGGCATGCACCACTGTGGAGATGCACCTGCTCAGATGCTGCTTTTTCTCTGTAGGAAGGGTCCCCATCATGTCAAGGTGTTTAAACCTTTCCAGCTGTGGATCCTCTTGAGTGTGATATAATGACGTACTTGATTTTCTGGATGACCAGCATTTCAAGTGTCTCCCTTGATTGGAGTAAATTCTTTGAGTCTGTCTGTAGTGTACAAAAAACCTTATTTCGCAACTGTGACATCTCATTGAGCTTTCTTGGGATAGACTTGGGTGGAACATGTGACGTGACCAGTCACTACCAGCATGTTCCCTTGGCCACTAGTGTCATGGCCCAGGATCAAGAAGTCAATTCACACCAAATCAATGGGACCTTGGCTCTGAAGAATCCCCATTGGGGAAAATTTGGAGGGCAAGGTTTTCATTTGGATGCAATGGAGTCTTTGCTTCTTAGGTGCAGACGGTTCTTTTCCAGAAGATTCTTCTCCCAACTCTAGAGGTGATTGGACAGTCTATGTTTCATTGGAACCCAGTGGGACTGACACGTCTCCCTGAATTTGATGACCCTGTGGTACAAATTCTGGTGCTTTAGGCCTGAGAGTCGCTGATTCAGTCTCTGCAGGAGGATTAGGTGGAGTGACATCTGTTGGTGTAGATGGTCACAACCAGTCAAGGTTTTCATTTGGATGCAATGGAGGCAGCTGTGGCAGTAGCTTTTGACTTGAGGGGCCTATTCAGTGGACCAACCGTCCTGCAGCGGTAAATGATCCCACTCTTTTTGGATTAGCTATGCTTCTTTTTAAGAGTCTGTAGCTAGTAGACACCCTCTATCAGCTTATGCACAATTGTCCATTACTTTAAGGCCAAGAATTCTAACTTATAAGTTTGGTATTTTCTCTCAGCTGAGGTAAGGCTTCGGCTCATGTAGGCGACAGGCCTTAAATGTCCTTCATGTTTTTGACACAGTACACCTCCCAACCCTTCTAAGCCTTCTCTACTGGCATTGACATGCAGTTCATAAGGCTTAGATGGGTTGGCATAGGTAAGTCCTGGACAAGACCCGACAATACATTACAGCAGTTTTAAACGTTTTTTTCCTTCAGAAATGTCATCTTGTTGTGGTATTGTTCTAAAACTGTGCCACTTTACAGGCATAATATAGACACCCCCCCCCCAGGAACGATATTTAAAGGAATATTTCATTTTTATTGTTTCACTTTAAGCATTATTAAAATCACTGCTCCTGAATAGGGATGAGCCAAACACCCCGGTTCGGTTCGCAGCAGAACATGCGAACATGCAAAAAGTTAATTTGAACACGCAAACACCGTTAAAGTCTATGGGACACGAAAGTGAAAAATCCAAAGTGCTAATTTTAAAGGCTTATATGCAAATTATTGCCATAAAAAATTTTTTTTGTTTGGGGGACCCAGGTCCTGCCCCAGGGGACATGTATCAATGAAAAAAAAAAAGGTTTTGGAGAACATCTTCTCCCATTGGGCTAATTGGGCTTTAATCTTCTCCTCCCATCCTGAGGGTAGATTTGAGCAATTATTTTTCCTTGTTTTTTTTTTTTTTTTATTATGCAGCTGTCAGCAGGGAAGCCCATTCACAGCTGATGACTTCTCGCCCCTGCTCATTAACAACCAGCGTTTACTGCACCCTGAATGGGCAAAGCTTTGCCCAATCAGGGCACAGAATGCACTGTGAAAATTTCGGTGTTTCCCAATGTACATACCAGTGGAATCCTTCTAGAATCTGGAAATCACTTTAGTAGACAACCCTACTGCAGTTATCTGCACTAGATTATGGGTCTTGTACCAAGTGGCTGCCCTGCTGCATTTTAAACACAGGAGTTTGTGATATCTCTGTCCCACCTGCCAACCTCATCCAATTAGAGAATGCTTTGCGAATGCAAATGCAATGCAAAGCATTCTCTGAATGAGATCCTTGCTGTGTGGCTGACCGCCTGTGTTAAGCATGCAGCTGGGAAGCCATTCAGCACAAGACCTATAAATGAGTGGAGATCACAGTAATAGACACTGCTACTACAGTGATCTTTACTATCATTTGGGTCCTGTGCTTCAGCTTGTAGAGGTATCCCATGAGTATGGTATGTGCATTGGTACATTGGTCCAAGCTGCTATACTTGGAATTTTTTATTAGGACACATTAAAACAGTACTTGGGACTACTAATTCTTTGTTTTCTTCTTGCACAAGGATACATATAAGTAGTTTTTTGGATTGCTAGTGTATACGTTCTCCTCTTCCTCCTCCCCTTTTCCGTGTCGTGTACTACACAGTAGCAGGTACCCAACCATCATTATTTTGTCAAGCCAGTGCCATTATTTTGCACAAAAGGCCATTCCATGGCATGTGGAATGCCCTAAGTCAGCAGGAGGTAAAGGTGTAATATGAAGAGGAAGAGTGTTTGGGTGCTGAAGGTTAGGAGGAGAAGTGTTGGAGTGTTGAAGGTTAGGAGGATAAGTGTTGGAGTGTTGAAGGTTAGGAGGATAAGTGTTGGGTGATGAAAGGTTAGAAGGAGAAGTGTTGGGTGATGAAGGTTAGGAAGATAAGTGTTGGGTGATGAAGGTTAGGAGGATAAGTGTTGGAATGCTGGCAACAGCAGGAAATATAGTGGGACGTTTCAAGGGAGATATTTCACCCCTACTTGAAACAAGGGGAAAACTCTGGTAGATCTACTGCCACCATTCCAGAGGAAGTCCAAGTAGAACAATTACTGTAGGAAAAGTTTCATGAGCGTAAATACATAAGACATGGAGAAGAAGGTATTCACACACTTAAACATGTTTGCAGGTAAGGGCCAAAAAAAGGTAAGTAAAGACAGTCTTCTTTTACAGGCCTTGCTTACTTTACAGGGTCAGAACAATATAGAACAGTTATGTGCATTGTTAATGTGAGCAGAAATCATTATAAAAAGAAATTATTTGGTACTACCTGTGCATTTCAATTGTATGATAATATTTAGCACTGATCCTTGCTGAATAGGAGTTTATTTTAAATAAATTGTGTCTTGGTTTAGAGTTGTTAAAATAATATGAATAATAGAGGACTAAACATAACCACTCACAAATAAACTACCTGCACAAACAACTAAAAGTAGATAGAAGATGATGTCAGTATAATGAGAACAAAGAGAGATGTATGGTACTGAACTGTATAAAAGGAGGGGAGAGAAGCCATCTCATTGTATTGCCATTGTGATACCCATGCTGCAGAGTCTGTGTCACAGTGGATAATTTATAGGCTTTAACTAAAGAAGAACCCAGTGATCGGAGCTATGGGTGCATCATATAAATACATCTTCCAGTTCTGTGTGATCCTGCAATGTATGACACTCTTGAGATCAGGAATGCAGAGTCCGGCCTGTGCCCTTCGTTTTACTGATGTATTTGATGAGTTCCGATATTTTCAGGATGGAGATTTGATCATTGGAGGAGTGCTCACTGTGAGGTCAAAAGCAGAAGATCTATATTCACCTGAAGAAAAGACATACCGGTATGTAACTTACTTGCTATGGAGAGAAAAAAGTGATCAGGGCGACAAAGAACAACAAATCAGATTTTACAAAATGATTGTAAGAAATACATGTGATGGAAATATTATAAGAATTTATATATTAGATATAAAATGTCTCTTCATTTACATGCAAGCCAAGCTGAAAGTGTCAGGGGGTGGGTGACAGTGATAGGGGGGTGGGTGACAGTGTCAGGGGGTGGGTGACAGTGATAGGGGGTGGGTGACAGTGACAAACTATAACAGTGTCAGGGTGTTGCAGAAGTTGCTGGAAGAGTCTTTTCTTTAAAGCTGAAAAGTGTGGGGGATTCCTCCATTGGCTCTCTTTGTGTGGATCTGTCATTTTTTATTTGTTGTAACTAGGGTTGCACCGATATTAGTATCTGTATCGGTGCCGATACCGAGTATTTGCACAAGTATCGGTACTCGTGCAAATGCACCGATACCTGAAACCAATACTTTCAGGCTCGGTTCTTTGAGCTGTCAGTGGGTCTCCCCTGTTGACAGCTGAAGTGTTATCCCCCGTACACACGGTCGGATTCTCCGACGGAAAATGTCCTATCGGACCATGTTGTCGGAAATTCCGACCATGTGTGGGTTCCATATGACTTTTTCCGTCGGAATTTCCGACGGAAAAAGTTTGAGATCCTGCTCTCAAATTTTCCGACAACAAAGTCCTACCAGACTTTTTCCGATCGTGTGTAGCAAATTCCGACAGACAAAGTGCCACGCATGCTCAGATCACATTACAAGACCAAAGTTATTGGCTACTAGCCTCTACGTAGTCCCGTCGTACGCAACGAATGTCACCACGTTCAGAATGATCGGATTTTCCGACAACTTTGTCCGACCGTGTGTATGCAACACCAGTGTCGGACAAAATCCGTCGGAAGAAATCTGACGGATTTTGTGGTTGGAATTTACGACCGTGTGTACGAGGCATTAAAGAAGTCCGGTAATTGGAGGTGTCAAAAAAAAATTTTAATAAAAAGAAACATTATTTCTCTTTGTATCTTTCTTTTTCTTCATCTGCAGATCAATCGATGAACAAATGTCCCTCTGTTTAACCCCTTATTAACCCTAAATTTACTCTAATCAGCCTTAATTATTAATTATTATTTTTTCCTGGGAGAAATAGATAAAAAGAAAATTGCGCTGTTAAAGTCCAGATATAAACAAAAACTTTCCACAGGAGTGAACGAAAAGTCAATCTTAGCAGAAATAATCTCCACAGTAACGCTTCATATATTTATAGAGAACATTTTACTGTTTGTTATATATATAATCTTTTATTTTTTGATTAGCGCAGTTTTTTACCCTTTATTCTTTTTTCCTGCCTTTTTTTTTTTGTTCACGTCTATTTTTATAAAAACGATAAACAATTGTTTGCTTTGTTAGTGAATATATATATATATATATATATATATATATATATATATTAACATATATTTACACATTTCACATTGAAAAGGCTAAAAAAAAAAGAATTATTTGATTTGTAAATAACTTTTCAATGCTTTGTACCATTGCTGACAGGTGACGTGAAAAAAAAAAAAACTGTTGCAGTAGGTATCAGTAAAAAAAGTATCGGCACTCGTACTCATTGTAAAAAAAATGGTTTTGGTGCCTCTTAGTTGTAACAGTGATCACTTTACAGCTGTCCTTGGATGTTTTTTTGTTTGTTTCATTCATCCAGATAGATGGAGGGATCCTCCCTCTTGGGACATTATATTCTGGAAGCGGGACTCTTCACTGTCAGAATACTCTGACTTTTGTTCTATTAGGCCTCTGCCTTCAGAAAATATATTATGTTCTGGGAATTTATGTAATTTTATTATCAAAAATGCAGATTTTAAAATGTGTGCAACAAATTAAATAAATGTTCTAGATGGGACATAAAATCTCAGGGGGAAGTTTTTGGGGAAAGTGTGATGTGCACTTTAATCCCAATTGTTCTGTTACCATTCTTTATCTCATCACACATACAATCTGTGCTGTTATTTCTCTTGTTTTTTTACAAACTCCAGCACAGGGCACAATGAAGGGTTCATATACTAAAGTCCTGCTGTGGATTGGCCACTCAGATTGTGTTTCATGACTTATGTATGTTTTAAAGGTCTTAAATCTGCCCCAGACAGATATAAAAGACACAAATGAATGCAGCTCCGTACATCATTACATGTGGAAGTGCTGACATTTTACTTGGTATCATCCACAGTCTGGGGGAGGGATAAGACCTGCAAGTGTGTCTGAACTGCAGCAGAGAAAAAACAGGTCTTCTGTACTGTAATGCCTCGTACACACGATCGGACTTTCCGGCGGACCTAGTCCAGCGGACAAACCGCCGGACCTTCCAGCGGGGCTTCGCCGGACTTTAAAGCGAACGGACTTGACCACACACGATCACTCTAAAGCCCCATACACACGGTCGGACTTTTTCATGGATTCTGTCCGATCGGACAATGTTGTTGAAAAATCAGACCGTGTGTATGCACCATCGGACAGTGTACGTCGGATTGTCCGACGGACAAAGTCTTATCTCCTGCTGGAAAGATTTGCCGACAACACGGTCCGATCACACCAAATCTGATCGTGTGTACGGTTGTCCGACCGGACAAAGTGCTACGCATGCTCAGATCACATTACAAGACCAAAGCTATTGGCTATTAGCCTCTACGTAGTCCCGTCGTAGGCAACAAACGTCACCACGTTCAGAATGATCGGATTTTCCGACAACTTTGTCCGACCGTGTGTACGCAAAACCAACATCAGACAAAGTATGACGGACATGGTCTGACGGACCTGGTCCTCGGATAATCCGCGCGTGTGTATGGGGCTTTAAAGTCCGGCGGTTCACGCGATGACGTACAGCACGTACGACGGGACTAGAAAAAGGAAGCTCAAGATCCAAAACGACACCCTTTGGGCTCCGTCTGCTAATCTCGTGTTTATCTCGTGTTAGTAGACGTTTGGTTAGAGACGATTCGCGCTTTTCAGACTTCAGCTTAATTTGCTAGTTTTCTGCGGTTCAGTCTGTGCTTGTGAGGTTTGTATCTGTCTTTCAGTGTGTGTGGATCAGTGCGTACCTGTTCTCAGGCCGTTCTGGTCCGCTCGTTCCTGTTCTTCAGGTCGTTCTTCATAGGCCTTGCTGTTCTTCAGTGCGTTCGGTTAAGTTTGTTTGACCAGCCGACAGTTTTGAAGCCATGGAGTGTGGACGTACTCGTTCGCGAGTTTGTGCTGTGCAGGGGCTTGGTGTTGGGGTTAATACTTTGACCGGAGTCCAGTCCATGAACAAGGCGAGGAGGAGTTCATGGGCGAAGAATTGGCTGCGCCAGCGTTGCCAATTCTCACATATGCCTTTGCTCCGTGAGATCCGTGAGAATAATCCTGAGGATTTCAGGAATTATCTCAGGATGACGGACCCCGTTTTTCACCGCCTGTTGGCTTTGCTGTCCCCTTTTATCAGCAGACAGGATACCTGCATGCGGCAAGCCATCACTCCGGAGCAGAGGCTAGTCGCCACGTTGCGTTACTTGGCGACGGGGAGAAGCTTGCAGGACCTCAAGTTCACGACAGGCATCTCCCCCCAGGCTCTGGGGATCATTATTCCAGAGACCTGTTCTGCCATTATTCAGGTCCTGCAGGAGGAATATATGAAGGTAAGTTTTATCCTTTAAAATTACATTATATGTATTGCATGTTTGCTAATGTAGTGCATTCATTTCATCATTAGCTAATTACCATGATAGGAATATTCTGTGAATGTCCCGTATTCATGCATGCATTTTCAAAATGTTTTTGTTTTTTTGGATATTTTATTTTAAGATTTGTTTGAATTTCTCCTTTAGTGGCCTACATGCATATTTTCTTGCACCAACCTCCCCAGCATGCAATCCTGGGCCCATATACACCCATAGCCTAGTCCCTTTTTTTAAAAATAAAATGTATATTATCAGCTCCATTGTACTGCTTTACACCCCCCCTTCACCCCCCTCGCCCCTCTTTTTTAAATGTGTTCAGGTGTAATGTGTGGCCTTATAATTATAAACTCCCACCCACCCCTCTTTTAAATGTGTTCAGGTGTAATGTGTGGCCTTATAATTAATTACTCTCCCCCCCCACCCCTCTTTTAAATGTCTTCAGGTGTAATGTGTGGCCTTATAATTAATTACTCCCCCCCACCCCTCTTTTAAATGTGTTCAGGTGTAATGTGTGGCCTTATAATTAATTACTCCCCCCCCACCCCCTCTTTTAAATGTGTTCAGGTGTAATGTGTGGCCTTATAATGAATTACTCCCCCCCACCCCTCTTTTAAATGTCTTCAGGAGTAATGTGTGGCCTTAAAATGAATTACTCCCCCCACCCCTATTTTAAATGTCTTCAGGTGTAATGTGTGGCCTTATAATTAATTACCCCCCCCACCCCTCTTTTAAATGTCTCCAGGTGTAATGTGTGGCCTTATAATTAATTACTCCCCCCCACCCCTCTTTTAAATGTCTTCAGGTGTAATGTGTGGCCTCATAATTAATTACTCCCCCCCCACACCCCCATTATTATGTTCTATGGGCCATCAGAGGGGTGAGCAATCTGAGAATTGGGCCTTATCTTTCATATTTTTTTTTTTTAATGACTACTTAAAAAAAATACAGCTGTTGTTCAAAAATGTTTGTTTAATTTGTTGGCTTTTTAGTTATTTTTTTTTATTTTTTTTTATTTACTTATAATTGTATCTTTGTGTTTGACTCCACAGTTTCCTTCCACGCCACAGGAATGGCAGACTGTGACTTCCCAGTTTGCTGCTCGTTGGGACTTTCCCAACTGCAGAGGGGCGATCGACGGCAAACATGTGAGAATTGTGCCACCACCCCATTCGGGGTCTTACTATTGGAATTATAAGGGGTTCAATAGTATTGTGTTGATGGTGGTGGTGTCGGCACAATATGACTTCCTCTATGTGGATGTGGGGACGAACGGCCGGATGTCAGGTGGAGGAGTCTTTAACCAGACGGAGTTCTGCCATCGTCTCCAGACTGGTGGCCTGGAACTGCCACCAGATGCGGATAATGTGGAGGGACTCCCCTTTGTTTTTATTGCTGAGGAAGCGTTTGGTCTGGGCGAGCACCTGATGAGGCCGTTTCCACAAAGAACCCTCACCCCTGAGAGGAGGGTTTTTAATTATCGGCTGGCCAGAGCAAGAAGGGTTGTAGAAAATGCCTTTGGAATTATGGCCAACCGGTTCCGTTTGCTTTTAACAGCAATCAATCTGGCAGAGTACAAACTCAACACTGTTATCTTCAGCTGCTGCATACTTCATAATTATTTACGCAAAAATTCTGGAAGCTACCTGCAACCTATTGGGCCTGAGGCCGGAGTTACCACAGATCTGACAGGCCTGGATCATGGCCGTCTTGGCTTGGCCCCCCAATCAGCACATCAAGTGTCTGCAATCCCAGAAGACCATTAAAACTTAATTTGTTTTAAAAAAATAAATACATTTCTATCTGATCAAATATTGTGTTTTTCGTATTGTTTGCTTTTCTTTTTGGCTGTTCTCTAGGTTCTCCTAGTGCACTTATAGTGAAAAACTTGTTTTGCCTTTATTAAATAAGCCCCTTTGTCACTGAAACCAAAAATGTTAATCCCAAACTGGTATTGAAAAAGAAGAAGACACACACTAATTGTTTAATTAGTGCAAACTGTGTTTTTTTTTTATTAGTGCACATCCAAACATGTTCTTTTTTCTTTCTTTTTTTTTTCTGAATCAAAAATATATATATATCTTTTTTTTTTACTCAATATTTTTATTTATTTTTTATTTGTCAAAAAAATAAAACATGGTTTAAAACACTTAAAACATTTTTGTTTTGGTATAAATATTTTCACAATTTAAAACTATGGAACTTACAAAGTTCAACTGGTTGATGTCACCCATGTACAGTAGAAGCCACATTTTGAAGATGCACACAAATTGAAAGTCCAAATGGGTAATGTCAACATGTGCTATCTTCCATCATGGGGAATCAATGGACGTGTTTTTTGGGTGAAACCCCTTCCTCTCACCTACTAGCATTATGATGAAGGGGTTGCAAACACAAAATGCGTACATTGAGATCCCCTGATGGCACATAGCACATGTTGACACACCATGTGCATCTTCAAAATTTGGCCTCTAAAATCGGGCAACATGATGGTATCAAAAAGGTGAATGAAGGACATGATTGATGATTTTAAAGGGAAAAGGGGTATTAGATTCTTCCCAAAACATCAATCATGTCCTTCATTCTCTGCTGCATGGTGGCCATCTGGTTGCGCATGCTTTCCATTTGATTGCGCATGTTTTCCAGTTGGCTATTCCAGGCCATGATCTGCCCAATAAGCCTGTGGGTACTGTCTGTTGAAAATGGCTCTGCAGCTTGGCCTTCCACAACCAGATCATCACCTAAAAGTTGTGTAGATAAACAAAAAAAAAATGTAAAAAACATGCAGACATTAATCTATTATCTCAATCTGTGTTCTCAGACACTCACTTGGTGGGGTGCAGATGTTATCCACTTCAACCACCTCTTCTTCCTCCACATCCCCGCATGGGCTTGGGCTAATTGCCCAATTAGGCTGGTGAGGTCGGGAGGTACTGGGATGTCCTGACTCATGTCTGAGTCTTTTTTCACCTATGGAAATGTAAACCAAAGGTACACTTTTAAGCACAGTGATATTTGAGTCCATAAATTGGAATATTAAACATTGGTTCAAAGTGGTGTCCAATTTTATTAGCAGTTTGTTACAAGAACCTAGTTGAAGACATAATTGAAATCCCTATCTAATCAAACTCCAATACTTAAAGCGGGGTTCCACCCTACAGTTGAACTTCCGCTCATTGGAACCCTCCACCCCTCCGGTGTCACATTTGGCACCTTTCAGGGGGGAGGGGGGTGCAGATACCTGTCTAAGGCAGGTATTTGCACATACATCCGGGCATAGACTCCCACAGAAGTCTACGCCACTTCCCGTCCCACCATGCTGTCTGCTGGGACACACGGGTCCCAGAGCTAGCGCAGAGCAGTCCTATTGCATTGCGCGACTGGCGCATGCCCAATAGGGAACCGGGAAGTGAAGCCGCAAAGCTTAATTTCCTGATTCCAATATCAAAGATGGTGGCTGCAGCATCCGAGGGACGGTTCGGCCTCGGGTGCTGACGTCGCTGGACCCTGTGACAGGTGAGTGTCATTATTTGAAAAGTCAGCAGCTACAGTATTTGTAGGTGCTGACCTTTTATTAAAATTTTTTTGCCACACTCCCTCTTCAACATGGTTACAGACGTTTTACAGATGGAGACCCCCGAACGATCCTCTGGAGTCCCTGTGTGAGTTACCCCAAAACAATTACTACAGTAGTAATACAATATATCCTGACAATAATAAAAAACAATAGTAAAAAATAACCCTGTGCCAGTTAAACACAACAAACTTTCTACCGACAAACGAGATTCACCACCATCTCTTCAAAGGCCATATTGGTGGCATTATATCTGCTGCTGGATGCAGATGTCTGGGGTTCTGGGCTTTCCTCCGCGCTGGGGGGGTGTGTGTGGCACAGAGTTATATATATATATATATTGTGGCAGAGCGAAGCTCTGTCCCTTTGAAATTGGAGGTAAAGGAGATCCAGAGTTTGCATATCTGCAGACTATAGAATTTAAATGGAGAAAACTGCTCTGTCAGTTTTCTCCAGGTTTTGCTAGTCCTGGATGGGATCTCAAACTGTGTCCAGGTCTTGACGATGGCAATCAAGGTGTGTGCCCAGCTGCACACAGACCATATAATGAGGGGCTAATGAGTGGAGGATGGTGGAGTGTGAGCAGCTTGCTGCTGCTGTATGAAGACAGACCTGTGGAGGGGTCATCCCTGTGTAAGGGGTATTCTTTGCCCAGAGACTGGGAAAGGAGGGACAGCCTTGAGAGTCGGGAAGACTAAGGAAGCCAGTGAGTCCAGGGGACTGGAAGGAATCAACTCTGTTGAGAGCAAGCAGAGGAACTGCTGACAAGAGAGAGCCAGGTGGCTTGGTATGTTTTTCATTTATGAATGCTTAATGAAGTTAAACCCCTGCGTGGGACTTCTGGATGGACTTTTGTTTTTTCAATAAACGTGGGCTACCAGGCCCTTAACTCTATACGCCTGTCTGATGAGGACTCACTGCATTAAAAAAATGCATCTTTTCACTTGAGTTAAACACCCCCATGTTACAAGTGGTGTTCGAATGCGGGCATACAGACGGTGAAATCCGGTCTCTGCGCCAGTGGTGAGTCATTTCAGGAACTGCTGCTAGCTGTGTGTGGCAGCCAGGCAAACTGCATTGCGCAGGAGTTCAATTGACTGTGTTGCATTGTGTGCAGGTAGTGCACTTGTGAGAATTTTTTTTTTTTTCTATGCTGTGAACTGTGTAACAAGCTGCTGTGCATGTGACTGCAAGGATGAGGCAGTCAAAACACAAGAAGTTCATGTTAAATCAAGTTAAAGGTGAAGTGAGCTCAGCGTGGCCTGAGAAGATGTCTCCACCTTGGAGGGCCAGTCAAAAGGGGCCAGTGATGTGTGAGACAGTGAATGAATGGTTCAAGCAGAATCGCAAAGAGTGTGGCGCAGTGCAAGGGGCTCAGATCTTGGCCTCTGACTATATGCAACCCATGCTGCCTACAGAGGAGGTTGGGGACTTCCTTGTAAGATTTGAAAAAGTTGCTGTAAAGAGAAAATGGCCTAGGGACTGGTGGCCAAAACTGCTGCAAACCTTATTACGGATAGAGTTCCGGTCGGTTTACCATTTGATGGACGGGGACCAGGATGACTACCGCAAGTTTAAAGAGGAAATCCTTTTTAGAGGAGAGTTCCATCGCATCATGGACCGACAGCCTGACCGGAAGTTGGAGAGGTATGTGGTTGCCCATAGCAACGGCGGTGATGTCAAGTCTGCAGACCATATGAGAAAAGTATTGCCTGCAGAGAGTGGTGGCAAGTTGAAAGCCACAATGCATCAAAGAGTTTGGGAGAATCAGCAAAGCTCTGCTGGGAGAGTGCGGTTTCCCATGGCAACGGGAGAAAGATTGCCAAAGGAAAGGAGGAGCTACAGGGCATATGTAGCTAAGCATCCACCTAAAGATGCGTATGCATTTCAAAATTACCAGGAGCAAAGGTCTTTATCTCCAGGCCCAGATTCCTGTGCAAATATGTTTGCAGTCACCCCTGGCAACGAGGATTTTCCTGTTGTGTCGGCAGGGGGTGCTAAACAGTTGGAGATGCCTGCTGTAATTTCATCCGGTGGCCACCAGGGAGAGTGGGCCAGTAAAAGTGCAGCAGAGGACTGGTTTGTGAGACAACGTACTCAAATGAAGATGGTGACCCCTACTACTGCGATGGGTAAGACTGTCTTTAATGAAATAATGGCTGGAACCGCTGGGTTGATGTTGAAAAAGACTGGTGCTGGTAAATGCATAGAAGAGACTGAATATGTGACTGTGCACACTGGAGTGGAAGTGACCCCAAATGGGAGATCCACTGTCTGTTTGGAAAAGGGCTTGCCTCACTGCAGTGCCCTGTCCAGTGGGGAGGCAAGTGGTAAACTTGAATGTGACAATATGATGGGTAAAACTGCTAATATTGTGTTGGCTAAAGTGAATGGTCCAGTTGCTAATGGGCTAGTGCAGCTCACTAGAGATAACCCTGCTGTGAATGCGGTTAAAGATGTGCTATCTCCCCTAGCAACTGTGAAGAAGGCCATAGAGGTGCCCCTAGAAACCCCCAGGGAGCTCTGCGTTTTGGAGCCGGAGGTTGCCTGGGACAACTTTGGTGCTGCTCTGAGGGATAAGAGGGTACCTGAACATAGTGATGACAGGATGTTAAATGTTAAAACTGAAATGTTTGAAAACACTCATGGTGAAAATGGGTTAATGCAGTCTAGCAACGACAGGTATCAAAGCTCTAATGCGTTTAATGAAGCGCCACCAGAGCAAGGTGGTGAAGGTGTGGTATTGCTGTCTGCTATGGTTAAAAATGTAGTGCCAAAATCTTATTTGAACCAAAGTGATATGTGCAATGTGTCTGTTGCTGAACCACTCTGTCCCTCTGAGTCTCCTTGTGCAGTAGGAGCGGTACTGCGTGGTACCTCTGGAGCACAGAGATAACAGACTGGGACAGGTGGACAAAAAGCCTGTTGGCTTTGTTGGAAAAGGCCTCTGTTGGTAAAAGTGAAGCAGACATGACTTCTGCAGTGCCAGATGAAGGACCTGCAGAGCAACTTGTATGCAAGGATGCACTTGCTACTGCAGATGATGGTGTTCATGAGATGGAAACGCCAAGTAAGGGCAAACGCACAGAAGAGGTCATGTCTGTGATCCACAAAGGGCCCATTGATGTGATAATGGATAATGCCGTGCCAAATGTGTTGGTGGAAGTGCCAGATGGCACAGCAATAAATGAAGTGATTGTAGTCACAGGTCCAAATGTTTTATGGGAAGATGGTCAGGGGTCAGGACAGTTGTTGGCAGAGGAACTCCTGCCAGTGGAGTTGGTGGATAGTGAAGCTGCCGTGGACAACCACTCCACTGGATGCAGTTCCTCTCCAGACACTGCCCTGCCGAACATGAGTGAATTGAAATATGACAAATGCATTGATATTTCTGACCGTGATGAAAAATGCAGCTCATTGTCAATTTGTAAGGGTTTGGTTACCATGGGTGACCACAAAAATAATGGTAGACCTGAAGATCTTGGTCAAGTTGATCTGGTTGTAGCAAACCCTGAAAATTGTAATGAGATAGGGAATGGTATGATTGACACAGAAGAGGTAAAAGATACAGCAGAATTAGGCCCCCTACAGGTTCAGGAGGGTATTTCTGGGGAAGATTTTCTGAGGTTTGAGAAATTTCTAAGGTCTGAGAAGGATCGTTATAAACAATGGTTGCAGGAAAATGGCCCAAAGCTCAGCAAGGTGTCGCATGACTTTAAAACCTTAAAGTCGCAAGACAGTCAGTATGTCCTTCAGAGGGAGACTAGGATGAGGCTGCAGTCATATGAGGATGTTAGTGATGAAACTGACAAAAATAAGCATGCAGTGTACATGAGGAAACAAGTGGCGCTAAGTTTGGACAGTAAGAGGGTGCCCGTACTTGGAGTACAGAGAGGGACCATTGTCACCCTAATAAAAGAGCCCCCACTTATCATTAAACCAGTGTTTAAAAATGTGGTTCCTTATAAATTAAGCAAAGAGAAAAGGGGTGGTCTAGTGGAAATTGAGGGAGCACTTTATAACCTTAATGGTACTGGATCCGTAAAATTCAGAAATCAACCTCATGTGCAAAAAGGTACCAAGATTGGTAAAAGGACTAGTGTAGGCCCAAGAGAAGTGGGAAAACATCGCTTTTGGAAGTGCACTCGTAAAAAAGCATGGGAGTGTCTTTGTAAAGCCCAAGTAGATGCAGCAAGGGGACGTGGAGAAATTCACCTGATGGGACAAGATTTGGCCCATGTGGGTGGCAGCTTGCATGGTCATGCCAAAGTGAGGAGGTTGTACTGGTGTATATTGAAGGTTAAAGCTGATGTCAGCGAGTTTAAAGGTAGGATCAGGGAAAGCAGAGTTTCCCCCAAAAAAATGATTAAGCCCAGGGACCCAAGAAGAAGAAGGCTGAGGATGGGAAAATATAGGACCCTGTTAAGATCCAGGGTGGGACGTGCCTGGAAGCGCACCCGGAAAAAAGGTTGGGCCTACGTGGCTGACAGCCAGCACAGAGGTGTCCCAACCATGACGGGTGCTGGTGTTCCTCCCTCCGGATCGAAACAAAGGGGGGGGATATGTGGCAGAGCGAAGCTCTGTCCCTTTGAAATTGGAGGTAAAGGAGATCCAGAGTTTGCATATCTGCAGACTATAGAATTTAAATGGAGAAAACTGCTCTGTCAGTTTTCTCCAGGTTTTGCTAGTCCTGGATGGGATCTCAAACTGTGTCCAGGTCTTGACGATGGCAATCAAGGTGTGTGCCCAGCTGCACACAGACCATATAATGAGGGGCTAATGAGTGGAGGATGGTGGAGTGTGAGCAGCTTGCTGCTGCTGCTGTATGAAGACAGACCTGTGGAGGGGTCATCCCTGTGTAAGGGGTATTCTTTGCCCAGAGACTGGGAAAGGAGGGACAGCCTTGAGAGTCGGGAAGACTAAGGAAGCCAGTGAGTCCAGGGGACTGGAAGGAATCAACTCTGTTGAGAGCAAGCAGAGGAACTGCTGACAAGAGAGAGCCAGGTGGCTTGGTATGTTTTTCATTTATGAATGCTTAATGAAGTTAAACCCCTGCGTGGGACTTCTGGATGGACTTTTGTTTTTTCAATAAACGTGGGCTACCAGGCCCTTAACTCTATACGCCTGTCTGATGAGGACTCACTGCATTAAAAAATGCATCTTTTCACTTGAGTTAAACACCCCCATGTTACAATATATATATATAATCCGTTTAAGGAGGAGGCTTCCATGAGCCAATTTATCACTTTATATTCCAACCACAGAAACCTGTGGGAGTTAAAAAACCCATTATATAGTAATAGAGATGTACGGAAGGCAACACTGGTGCCACTTTTGGATTTTGTGAAGACTCGACTCCCCCAGGCAGACATCAAGTTTGTTGAAGACAGATTTGCAAGTTTGCGACATATGTACAGGCGGGAGCACAACAAGATTTTGGAGTCGCAAACATCAGGAGCAGCAGCAGATGATATTTATGTACCCAAGCTGTGGTACTACAACCAACTGCGTTTTCTTGATGACCAGATGGAACCCAGGCAATCACTGTCCACTCTTCCCTCCACCCTTCCCTCCACCCTTCCCTCCACCGTTCCCTCCACCCCAGCTGAGGCGTCCGAGGAAGAAGCAGACCCTTACACCCTGGAGCAAGTTGATGCGCCCAGCTGGAGCCAGGTATATTTTATTTGAGAAAATATTGATTGTCTTAATATTAATGATGTAAATTAAAATCTTTGAATTGCTTACAAATGTATGCTTTAATCCAAAATTCTATTATGTGTAACCACCTCCACTCCCACTCTAACAGGCCGCTATGTATTTTCTGGGCTTACCGATTACCCACTTGTCTAGGGGTTCCCAGGGTTAGTAACCATCAATTGCGGAGACCGTTACTCAAAGCACCTTTAATTTGTTTTGATTTGTGTTCATTATTTAACAACGTTTAAACATCACACAGTCTCTCGGTTGTAAATTGAGGGCATGGGTGATAAAGCTCAGGCACTTCTGAACTGCTGGCATCCAACCCTTGTCTGCAGATCTAGCAGACAACAAGTGACTTGGAACCAGCAAAGTCTCCGCCACAGACTATGTTGTAAGGAAAGGGTGGGTTTTAGGAACATTTCCTATGGTACCTTTATCTTTCAGCCGTTGCAGCAATACAGTAGGACATGCCAATTCACTAGTGTCCATACATCTCAGCTCCCAGTCTCCTAACAAGCAGCCAGCCCCACTGCCCTCCTCCGAAGAGCCCCCCCCCGTGGTCGCCGGTACGAGTCGCTATGCCTCTCCAATCCTGAGAGGACACCGGGACACTTCACTCCTTCAGTTACTGTGCCTCGAACTAGCCAGTTCTGAGGCTCGGGAACTGATGGATCCCCACCCCAGACCATGAGGGCCTCTGTGGCTGGTCAGGGTGACCAGGCTTACAGGGGCAGCAGACACTCCTGGGCCCGGGACCACTTGTGGGGTTGTTCCAGACCAGAACCAGGAATCAAAAGGGAAGCTGAACCCTGAACACGTGACCTCAGCATCTCAAATACCCCTTCCCGAAATACACAGTGGGGCCAGACGCTCCCACTGATTGGCTCCGAGCAATTGTAACCTAATGTGTACAACCAGACTGTGTTCTCAGCCTGTCACAGGTGCCTCACCTCACCTATGACCAGGCAGAACTCCAGTACAGCCCAGACAAACTGATGTCAAAGTAAAAATCCAGAACAATTAACACCCAGAACTCAGTTAGAATTCTTTAAAAACAAAAAAAAAAAAAAAAACAGAATAGCGCACACTTATAACAAGTGTTGGTGCTACATATGTATACATATAACTATACAGTAGTGGCCAAAAATTAGGAAAACATATTGGTGAACAGCTTGGAAAATGCTGGGGTCAAAATGATAGCCTTTTTGATATATGGAAAAATTAATTTGCACGTAAGAAATGTAAAATTGTCTGATTGATGAGGCCAAAAAACCAACCTATGTCTTTTTTTTTGGATCCTCACCCAGGAGGATGCCGGGACCAGTGGTATGGAGGAGGAGGCCATGACCAGCTGCAGCCAGGAGGTGGCTGGGCCCAGCAGGAGCCGGACTGTTATTAGTCAAGTCCCTCCCCTGCGTATAGCCACAAGAAGGCCCAGGAGGATGACCAGGGTTGAGGAGGAATCCCTCGCCCTCATTCGGGAGGCGAGTCAATTTCTCAGACAACCCCCCAATCCAGAAGAGGCCTATGGCACCTACTTGGCCAGCAGGTTGCTGGAAATGGAGAAGGGCCAACGGCAGCTATGTGAGGGTCTATTTTTTGACGCACTTCAGAGGGGTTTGAGGGGTGAACTTACTACATCCACCCGCCTATACGATGCAGACCCTACTGCAACTCCTCCTCCTCCTTCTTCTCCTCCTCCTCCTCCTACCACAAGTCCACCACCAGAGGTACAGCCTCCAAGGAAGCGTGGAGGGAAGACTGCAGGGCAGTGTGGTGGGAAGGCTGCAAGGAAGAGTCGGAAGTAATTGCCTGGCTTCAGTCTGGTCTGACAGAAGACGCAGGCTGTTGTAGAGCCACAGCTTGGGGACATAGATGTCATCTGCTGCTGTTCCTGGTCTGTGGGATTCCTGGACAATGTTGTGCTCCCTATTGTATGTAATATGCACAATCTTAATTTTGTTGGGCACTAACTTGATGTCTGCCGTGGGGGAAAAAAGCCTTCACAAAATCAAAAAGTGTCTCCAGTGTTGCCTTCCTCTTTTGATTTTGCTTGTTTGAACCAGAATAAATGGACATTTAATTTTCAACAAATAATGTAATATGTGTTTGTAATCGAAAAACATAGTTTCTTTATGAGTAGGCAGGTACATGTCAAAAGACTATGGGGGTTATTTACAAAAGGCACATTCATTTGACAATACAAGTGGAAAGTGCAACTTCAATTGCACTGCAAGTGCAGTCGCTGTAAATCTGAGGGTAACATCTGAAATAAGGGGAAGCTCTGCTGATTTTCTCATTTAATCATGTGTACTCAAAAATGCTGCCTAAAACCAAAAAAAAAAAAAAAAATATATATATATATATCTATATATATCTCTCTATATATCTCTATACATCTATATATATATATATATATATCTATATCTATATCTATTTCTATATATATATATATATATATAAATATATATATATATATATAATTTCACAAATTAATGATGAAGAAAAACGTTTGTGATGAATCTGCGTGAATATAAGCAGCAAGGCAACCTCATTCTTCAAGCACGATAAAAAAAAAAATTGCGCTGTATTAAAAGATCAAAGAATCAGCAGCGTGACGAATGTGCTAGCTTCAATACGAACGCTAGTTTTACCAGACCGAGCGATTCCGGGACATACTTGCTACTGAGCATGCGTCCTTTTTGGTCCGCCGGACCATCATACAGACGGCCGTATTGTCCGCCGGACTGCCCAGTCCAGCAGGCAATTTTAAAGCAAAACTTAAAACTTAGTCCACCGGACTTTTGGGAAAAAAAGTCAGTCGGAGCCCCACACACGGTCGGACTGTCCGGCGTACTCTAGTCCGGCGGATAATCCCGCCGGAAAGTCTGATTGTGTGTACGAGGCATTAGGCAGAGCTGTGTAAATATCAGAACTGGATGGACAGACATACAAATCCTTTGGCAGTTAAAACGGCTCTCCTGTACGTCTTTCTTCTTGTGTATTTCATTATTTGCTTGGAGTTTGATTTAAAGGCTTTTTCTGCCAGAGCAGTTTCAGTTATCGCACTCCCGGTAAAATGCACATTTTAGGCCTGAAAATTACTTTAAAGCAGGACTGTACCTGAAAAATTTTTTTTGGACACTTACCTGTCTCCCAGTTCCAGCGATGTCGGCAGCAGAGGCCGAACGATCGCTCGGCTCTCTGCTGTTGCCGGCGCCATTCTCGGTGAGGGAATCAGGAAGTAAAGCTTGCGGCTTCACTTCCCGGTTCCCTACTGCGCATGCGCGAGTCGCGCGGCGCAATGAGAATCTTCTGCACTGTCTGCTGGGACACGTGTGTGTCCCGGCAGGCAGCGCGCCAGGACAGGAAGTGATGTAAACTCCCGTGGGAGTTTATTCCCGGAAGTGGGTGTAGATACCTGTCTTAGAAAGGTGCCAAATGTGACTCCGGAGGGGGGGAGGGTTCCGAAAAGCGGAAGTTCCACTTTAGGGTGGAATCCCGCTTTAAGCTCCCCAAACATTATACAATATATTTCTGAAAGCAGAGAACCTGTAGAATAAAAAAAAATGATAATTGCAAATCTTTATGTTACATAGTTACATAGTAGGTGAGGTTGAAAAGTCCATCAAGTCCAACCTATGTGTGTGACTATATGTCAGTATTACGTTGTATATCCCTGTATGTTGCGGTTGTTCAGGTGCTTATATAATAGTTTCTTGAAACTATCGATGCCCCCCGCTGAGACCACCGCCTGTGGAAGGGAATTCCACATCCTTGCCACTCTTACAGTAAAGAATCATCTATGTAGTTTAACCACTTAAGGACCGCCTCCTGCACATTTACATTGGCAGAATGGCATGGCTGGGCACATCAACGTACAGGTACGTTGCTCTTTAAGAGCCCAGCCGTGGGTCTAGCGCGCACCGCCGGTGGCGCACTAGCGACCCGGTCCTGAGCTCCGTGACCGTGGCCGCGGAACCCGCGGACCTGATCGCCACCGGTGTCCCGGTAAACTAACCCCTCCCCGTGCTTCCTAGTGAGGCTGTCACTGATCGTCTGTTCCCTGTCATAGGGAAAGATGATCAGTGATGTCACATGCCAAGCCACGCCCCCTACAGTAAAAAAAAAACACACATAGGTCACACTTAAACCCTACACTGCCCCTATTGGTTAACCCCTTCACTGCCAGTGTCATTTACACAGGAATCAGTGCATCTAAATAGCACTGATTGCTGTATAAATGACAATGGTCCCAAAAATGTGTAAAAAATGTCTGATGTGTCCGCAATAATGTCGCAGTCACAATAAAAATCGCTGATCGCCGCCATTACTAGTAAAAAAAATATTATTAATAAAAATGCTATAAAACTATCCCCTATTTTGTAAACGCAATAACTTTTCCGCAAACCAATCAATAATCGCTTATTGTGATTTTTTTACCAAAAATATGTAGAAGAATAAGTATTGCCCTAAACTGAGGAAAAAAAAATGTTTTTTTTTATTTATATATTTTTATATATTTTTTGGGGATATTTATTATAGCAAAAAGTAAAAAATATTGCATTTTTTTCAAAATTGTCGCTTTATTTTTGTTTATAGCGCAAAAAATAAAAACCGCAGAGGTGATCAAATACCACCAAAAGAAAGCTCTATTTGTGGGAAAAAAAGGACGCCAATTTTGTTTGGGAGCCACGTCGCACGACCGCGCAATTATCAGTTAAAACTTTGCAGTGCCAAATCGCAAAAAGGGGCCTGGTCCTTTAGCTGCAAATTGGTCCGGGGCTTAAGTGGTTAAGATTAAACCTCTTTTCTTCTAATTTTAATGAGTGGCCACGAGTCTTGTTAAACTCCCTTCTGCGAAAAAGTTTTATCCCTATTGTGGGTTCACCAGTAGGGATGAGCCGAACACCCCCGGGTTCGGTTCGCACCAGAACCTTCGAACGGACCGAAAGTTCGCGCGAATTTTCGAACCCTATACGTTATAATGGACGCGAACGTTCGAAATCAAAAGTGCTAATTACAACGGCCAATATGCATGTTAATGTCATAAAACAGGTTTGGGGACCCGGGTCCTGCCCCAGGGGACATATATCAATGCAAAAAGAACTTTTAAAAACTAACGTTTTTTCGGGAGCAGTCATTTTAATGATGCATAAAGTGAAAAAAAAAAAGTGAAATTTTCCTTTAAATATGGTCCCTGGGGGGTGTCTAAAGTATGCCTGTGAAGTGGCATGTGTTTCCCGTGTTTAGAACTGTCCTTGCACAAAATGACATTTGTAAAGGAAAAAAAGAAGCCATTTAAAACCACTTGCGGCTTTAGGTTTGTTCTTAAGTAGAATCTGAACAGGTGCATTATGAAGTGTAGCTCCATCCCCAAAAAATCTATTTTTAAGCTTTTTGGAGAACATAGGGAGGGGTTATCACCCCTGTAACATTTGCTGTCTTTGCACATCTGTTCAGAACATGTCACCTCACTTTCCGTCCCAATGACAAATATTTTTGGAAAAAGTGGGGTTTTAATTGAAACAAGGATTGGTGATAAAGTATCAGTAGAGAGGAGATACCTTTTTCCCAAATTAAATCTAACAGGATAGAATTTCCCTTCCTAGGGGTAGATTTCCTCTCACTTCCTGTTTTCTCTTTCCATTTGCAAGTAGGAGTCGTTTGTAAGTTGGATGTTTGAAAGTAGGGGCCTGGCGTATATACTCTGCAGAAATTTGCCCTATTAGATGTTGGTGTAGCCACAAGACTGGTGGGCACAGGAATGGGCCCTGCTGTGAGTTAATAGATCAAGATTTGTAATTGCATGCACCTGTTGAACAGGGCAGAAAAATTGGGGGTGGTGGTGGTGGTGGTGGACGGTGTTGCCACAAGACTGTAAGCTCTCACAGTTACTCTTGGTGGGCGCAGGAATGGGCCCTGCTGTGAGTTATTAGATCAAGATTTGTAATTGCAAGCACCTGATGAACAGGGCAGAAAATTGGGCCTTTGGCGGTGGTGGTGGACGGTGTTGCCACAAGACTGTAAGCTCTCACAGTTACTCTTGGTGGGCGCAGGAATGGGCCCTGCTGTGAGTTATTAGATCAAGATTTGTAATTGCAAGCACCTGATGAACAGGGCAGAAAAATTGGGCCTTTGGCGGTGGTGGTGGACGGTGTTGCCACAAGACTGTAGGCCCTCATAGTTACTCTTGGTGGGCGCAGGAATGGGCCCTGCTGTGAGTTATTAGATCAAGATTTGTAATTGCAAGCACCTGATGAACAGGGCAGAAAAATTGGGCCTTTGGCGGTGGTGGTGGACGGTGTTGCCACAAGACTGTAGGCCCTCATAGTTACTCTTGGTGGGCGCAGGAATGGGCCCTGCTGTGAACTATTAGATCAAGATTTGTAATTACCCGCCCCTGTTAAACAGGGGCTGAAAAATTGTGCCTTAGGCACTGGTGCTGGTGCCACAACACTGCAACCCCTCACAGATACTGTACTTGGAGCACAGCAGTCACACGTGTTGCGAAGCATTTTTTTAAAAAATTGTAAGTACACGCCCCTGTTAAACAGGGGCTGAAAAATTGTGCCTTAGGCACTGGTGCTGGTGCCACAACACTGCAACCCCTCACAGATACTGTACTTGGAGCACAGCAGTCACACGTGTTGCGAAGCATTTTTTTATAAAAATTGTATGTACACGCCCCTGTTAAACAGGGGCTGAAAAAAATTGTGCCTTAGGCACTGGTGCTGGTGCCACAACACTGCAACCCCTCACAGATACTGTACTTGGAGCACAGCAGTCACACGTGTTGCGAAGCATTTTTTTTATAAAAATTGTATGTACACGCCCCTGTTAAACAGGGGCTGAAAAATTGTGCCTTAGGCACTGGTGTGGTGGCATGGATCATTGAGGAGGAGGAAGAGGATAGTCAGTGAACATAAGAGGACAGTCACTCAGCATCAGCATAGGCAGTCTTGAAGGGATGTGACATTAAAAATTATTCGGTTATATCCGCCTCAGGTGCCTGGTAGCTGGTGGTGATCCAAGACTGATTCATTTTGATGAAGGTCAGTCGATCAACCGAGGCGGTGGACAGGCGCACCCTATGATCGGTGACAAATCCTCCAGCAGCACTGAATGTGCGTTCGGAAAGAACGCTGGAGGCAGGACAGGCCAGTAGCTCAATTGCATACTGTGCAAGCTCTGGCCAGTGATCCATCCTCAGGACCCAGTAAGCCAGAGGATTTTCGGTGGGAAAGGTGTCCAAGTCTGACCTTGCCCCAAGGTATTCCTGCACCATGTATATCAGACGCTGGCGATGGTTGCTGGAACCGATCATACCTTGGGGCTGCGGACTAAAAAATTGTCTGAACGCATCGGTCAGACGTCCACCTTCCCCACCGCTCCTTCTGCTACTGACCGAAGCCTCAGCAACTCGTCGCCCAGGACCAGGAGTTTGTAACCTCCCAGTTTCTGGGAACGCGTTGCACAGACCTTTCTGCAAGGCCTCCCTGAGATGTCTCATCCTCTGCTCCCTCTGCGACGGCAAGATAAGGTCCGCAACCTTACCCTTGTACCGCGGATCAAGGAGAGTGGCCAGCCAGTAATGGTCCCTCTCCTTGATCCGAAGAACACGAGGATCCTTCCACAGGCTTTGCAGGATCAGGGAGGCCATGCAGCGTAGGTTAGCTGAGGCATTCGGTCCGGAGTCTTCTGGGTCACTGAGGATGACATGATCGCCAGCCACCTCCTCCCAGCCACGTACAAGTCCACTGGTTTGTTGGGACTGTACATCATCCCTAAAAGACTGCTGCTGCTGATGCTGAGTGCCAGGCTCCACCTCCATGCTCACACAATCCTCCTCCTCCCTCCTCCTCCTCCTCATCCTCTTCCTGTGTGATGGGTGGGACAGAAGGAACACTGTCCGGATAAAGGGGGCCTTGAGAGGCAAGGAAGTCCTCCTCTTCCTGCCTCTGTTCTGCCTCAAGTGCCCTGTCCATTATTCCATGCAGCGTATGCTCCAACAGGTGGACAAGAGGGACAGTGTCACTGATGCATGCACTGTCACTGCTCACCATCCTCGTGGCCTCCTCAAATGGTGAGAGGACAGTGCATGCATCCCTGATCATGCTCCACTGACGTGGGGAAAAAAAACCAAGCTCCCCTGACCCTGTCCTGGTGCCGTAGTCGCAAAGGTACTCATTGATGGCCCTCTGCTGCGTGTGCAGTCGCTGCAGCATGGCCAACGTTGAGTTCCACCTGGTGGGCATGTCACATATTAGGCGGTTCTTGGGCAGGTTCAGCTCCTTTTGCAGCTCAGTCAGCCGAGCACTGGCATTATAAGATCGGCGGAAATGCACACAGACTTTCCTGGCCTGCCTCAGGACATCCTGTAAGCCTGGGAACCTGCCCAAGAACCGCTGCACCACCAGGTTGAGGACGTGAGCCATGCAGGGCACATGGGTGAGCTGCCCCTGTCGCAGGGCGGAGAGGAGGTTGGTGCCATTGTCAGAAACGACCATTCCTGGCTTAAGCTGACGTGGCGTCAACCACCTCTCGGCCTGCCCCTGCAGAGCTGCCAGAACCTCTGGCCCAGTGTGGCTCCTGTCCCCCAAACACACCAGCGCAAGCACGGCATGGCATCTTTTTGCCTGCGTACTTGCGTAGCCCCTCGTACGCCTACGGAGCACCGCTGGTTCCAAGGACAGAGCACTGGAGGAAGAAGAAGAGGAGGGGGTGGAGGAGAGAGGTGTGTCACAACCAGTAGCAGTAGTAGCGTTTTGGAGGCGTGGTGGCGGAACAACCTCCAACACTACTGCACCTTGTCCTGCATCCCTCCCAGCTGCCAATAGAGTGACCCAATGGGCCGTGAAAGAAAGGTACCGTCCCTGTCCATGCCTGCTGGACCATGAGTCAGCGGTAATATGCACCTTACCGCTGACCGCCCTGTCCAGCGAGGCATGGACATTGCCTTCCACATGCCGGTAGAGAGACGGAATCGCCTTCCGTGAGAAAAAGTGGCGTTTGGGAACCTGCCACTGAGGAACCGCACATTGAACAAACTCACGGAAGGGGGCCGAGTCTACCAACTGAAAAGGCAGCAGTTGAAGTGCTAGCAATTTAGCCAAGCTAGCATTCAACCGCTGGGCATGTGGATGGCTGGGAGTGTACTTCTTTCTACGGTCCAGCAGCTGGGGCAGGGAAATTTGCCTGCTGCAATCGGACGTCGGTGTACTGCAAGTACTTGGTTGTGACACACCTAATTCTACACCTTCAGTCCTCTCAGAGCAGCTTTCAGAGAGGACTGAAGGTGTAGTGGGGATGGAGATCCCAGCTGATGAGGAGCAAGGAGAGGTCCGCTTAGTTCTTTGGTGTGGGTCTTTTATGTGTGCCTGCCAACGAGCTGCATGGCAGGTCGACATATGTCTGGTCATGCTTGTGGTGCCCAAGCGGCTGATGTTTTGGCCACGCGAGATTCGCTTGAGACAAATATTGCAAATAGCAGTGGTGCGATCTGATGCACTCGTCTCAAAAAAGGCCCACACCAAAGAACTTTTCTGATAACGTGCAGAGGCAGCGCCCTGCACAGGCGAAGCTCTGCGGTGTTGTACAGTTGCTGTGCTGGCCTCTACCTGGCCTCCAGGGGGCATCCTGCCTCGTTGGACATGTGACGCCGCATCCTCCTCCTCCTCGTCCTCCTCCTCATCCTCTCTCCCTTCAGGCACCCACGTGGAGTCAGTGACCTCATCATCCCCTCCCTCTTCACCACTAGAGCAAACCTGGCAGTAAGCTGCAGCTGGTGGAACAGTACTGCCAGATTCCTCAAGCTGGGTATCATCATCCGAGCCTTCGAATCGTTGGGCATCCTCCTGGAGCATGTACCCAACACTGTGCTCAAAGAGTTCGGGGGACTCCTCAGGAGGACATGGTGGGTCTAGGGAAGGGGTGGCTGATGATGCCATTGAGTACGCGTTGGCAGCTGCTCTGCCAGTACCCTGAGCCTGGGTGAGAGAGGATGAGGAGGATGAGGAGTGCTTGGTCATCCATTCTACCAAGCCTTCAGCATGATGCGGCTCCACATGTCCAGCTGCCGAAAACAAAGACGCGCGTGTCCCATGGCCATGTGCTGATGACGATGCACGACCACGTCCACGGCCACGGCCACGTCCACTAGAAACAGAGCCTGCCTGCCCTGTGTTCTTGGCTCTGCACGCTCTGCCTCCCCTTGGCGGTCTTCCAGCCATTGTAGTCGGTAGTCCTGTGGGTGCTGCTGAGAAGAAAATATAGGAGCTCTGTGTGATGCCACTAACACACTAGAAGTCCTATGGGTGCTTCTGCAAAGAAAATAGAGGAGCTCTGTGTGATGCCACTAACACACTAGAAGTCCTGTGGGTGCTGCTGAGAAGAAAATATAGGAGCTCTGTGTGATGCCACTAACACACTAGAAGTCCTATGGGTGCTTCTGCAAAGAAAATAGAGGAGCTCTGTGTGATGCCACTAACACACTAGAAGTCCTGTGGGTGCTGCTGAGAAGAAAATATAGGAGCTCTGTGTGATGCCACTAACACACTAGAAGTCCTATGGGTGCTTCTGCAAAGAAAATAGAGGATCTCTGTGTGATGGGACTAACACACTTCAAGTCCTATAGGTGCTTCTGGGAACAAAATATAGGTCTGTGTGATGGGACTAACACACTTCAAGTCCTATAGGTGCTTCTGGGAAGAAAATATAGGATCTCTGTATGATGGGACTAACACACTTCAAGTCCTATAGGTGCCTCTGGGAACAAAATATATGATCTCTGTGTGATGGGACTAACACACTTCAAGTCCTATAGGTGCTTCTGGGAAGAAAATGTAGGTCTGTGTGATGGGACTAACACACTTCAAGTCCTATAGGTGCTTCTGGGAAGAAAATATAGGTCTGTGTGATGGGACTAACACACTTCAAGTCCTATAGGTGCCTCTGGGAACAAAATATATGATCTCTGTGTGATGGGACTAACACACTTCAAGTCCTATAGGTGCTTCTGGGAAGAAAATGTAGGTCTGTGTGATGGGACTAACACACTTCAAGTCCTATAGGTGCTTCTGGGAACAAAATATATGATCTCTGTGTGATGGGACTAACACACTTCAAGTCCTATAGGTGCTTCTGGGAACAAAATATATGATCTCTGTGTGATGGGACTAACACACTTCAAGTCCTATAGGTGCTTCTGGGAAGAAAATATAGGTCTGTGTGATGGGACTAACACACTTCAAGTCCTATAGGTGCTTCTGGGAACAAAATATATGATCTCTGTGTGATGGGACTAACACACTTCAAGTCCTACAGGTGCTTCTGGGAAGAAAATGTAGGTCTGTGTGATGGGACTAACACACTTCAAGTCCTATAGGTGCTTCTGGGAAGAAAATGTAGGTCTGTGTGATGGGACTAACACACTTCAAGTCCTATAGGTGCTTCTGGGAACAAAATATAGGATCTCTGTGTGATGGGACTAACACACTTCAAGTCCTATGGGTGCTTCTGGGAAGAAAATATAGGTCTGTGTGATGGGACTAACACACTTCAAGTCCTATAGGTGCTTCTGGGAAGAAAATATAGGTCTGTGTGATGGGACTAACACACTTCAAGTCCTATAGGTGCTTCTGGGAACAAAATATATGATCTCTGTGTGATGGGACTAACACACTTCAAGTCCTATGGGTGCTTCTGGGAAGAAAATATAGGTCTGTGTGATGGGACTAACACACTTCAAGTCCTATAGGTGCTTCTGGGAACAAAATATATGATCTCTGTGTGATGGGACTAACACACTTCAAGTCCTATAGGTGCTTCTGGGAAGAAAATGTAGGTCTGTGTGATGGGACTAACACACTTCAAGTCCTATAGGTGCTTCTGGGAACAAAATATATGATCTCTGTGTGATGGGACTAACACACTTCAAGTCCTATAGGTGCTTCTGGGAAGAAAATATAGGTCTGTGTGATGGGACTAACACACTTCAAGTCCTATAGGTGCCTCTGGGAACAAAATATATGAGCTCTGTGTGGTGGGACTAACACACTTCAAGTCCTATAGGTGCTTCTGGGAAGAAAATGTAGGTCTGTGTGATGGGACTAACACACTTCAAGTCCTATAGGTGCTTCTGGGAACAAAATATATGATCTCTGTGTGATGGGACTAACACACTTCAAGTCCTATAGGTGCTTCTGGGAAGAAAATATAGGTCTGTGTGATGGGACTAACACACTTCAAGTCCTATAGGTGCCTCTGGGAACAAAATATATGATCTCTGTGTGATGGGACTAACACACTTCAAGTCCTATAGGTGCTTCTGGGAAGAAAATGTAGGTCTGTGTGATGGGACTAACACACTTCAAGTCCTATAGGTGCTTCTGGGAAGAAAATGTAGGTCTGTGTGATGGGACTAACACACTTCAAGTCCTATAGGTGCTTCTGGGAAGAAAATATAGGTCTGTGTGATGGGACTAACACACTTCAAGTCCTATAGGTGCTTCTGGGAACAAAATATAGGAGCTCTGCCTGCATGCCTGCCACGAACACACTACAAGTCCTATAGGTGCTTCTGGGAACAAAATATAGGAGCTCTGCCTGCCTGCCACAAACACACTACAAGTCCTATAGGTGCTTCTGGGAACAAAATATAGGAGCTCTGCCTGCCTGCCACGAACACACTACAAGTCCTATAGGTGCTTCTGGGAACAAAATATAGGAGCTCTGCCTGCCTGCCACGAACACACTACAAGTCCTATAGGTGCTTCTGGGAACAAAATATAGGAGCTCTGCCTGCCTGCCTGCCACGAACACACTACAAGTCCTATAGGTGCTTCTGGGAACAAAATATAGGAGCTCTGCCTGCCTGCCACAAACACACTACAAGTCCTATAGGTGCTTCTGGGAACAAAATATAGGAGCTCTGCCTGCCTGCCACGAACACACTACAAGTCCTATAGGTGCTTCTGGGAACAAAATATAGGAGCTCTGCCTGCCTGCCACGAACACACTACAAGTCCTATAGGTGCTTCTGGGAACAAAATATAGGAGCTCTGCCTGCCTGCCACGAACACACTACAAGCCCCTCTTTCTAAATCAATCTTTCTAAATGAATCTATCTAACTCAATCTCTCTAAGTAAATCTCTCTAACTAACTAAATCCAGCAGAGTGACACAGAACGATCCTGCTCTATCTACGCCGGAACAGCATGTGACCGGCGCAGACGGCGTGGCGGCCTTTTATAAGAGGGGGCGTGTACTAAAGCCCCTGAGCTGTAATTGGCTACAGGCGTCCTGCCTGTAGCCAATTATGGCTCTTCGAGTTTCCGGCGCTGTGATTGGCCAAGCATGCGGGGTCACAGTGCATGCTTGGCCAATCATCAGCCAGCAATGCACTGCGCCGGCCGCGCCGGCCGCAATGCATTGCGGGGCCGCTCGCATCGCACGAATGTGATGCGAACGGCCCAAATAGTTCTGGGCTCGCCGATCGAGTGAACGCCCGGTGCTCGATGCGAACATGGGTTCGCATCGAGCACCGGGCCCATCCCTATTCACCAGTACGGTATTTGTATATTGAAATCATATCCCCTCTCAAGCGTCTCTTCTCCAGAGAGAATAAGTTCAGTGCTTGCAACCTTTCCTCATAACTAATATCCTCCAGACCCTTTATTAGCTTTGTTTCCCTTCTTTGTACTCGCTACATTTCCAGTACATCCTTCCTGAGGACTGGTGCCCAGAACTGAACAGCATAATCTAGGTGCGGCCGGACCAGAGTCTTGTAGAGCGGGAGAATTATCATTTTATCTCTGGAGTTAATCCCCTTTTTAATGCCAATATTCTGTTTGCTTTTGTTAGCAGCAGCTTGGCATTGCATGCCATTGCTGAACCTATCATCTACTAGGACCCCCAGGTCCTTTTCCATCCTAGATTCCCCCAGAGGTTCTCCCCCCAGTGTATAGATTGCATTCATATTTTTACCACCCAAATGCATTATTTTACATTTTTCTACATTGAACCTCATTTGCCATGTAGTTGCCCACCCCATTAATTTGTTCAGATCTTTTTGCAAGGTTTCCACATTCTGCAGAGAAGTTATTGCCTTGCTTAGCTTAGTATCATCAAAATACATAGATTGAACCATTTACCCCATCCTCCAGGTCGTTTATGAACAAATTAAATAGGATTGGTCCCAGCACAGAACCCTGGGGGACCCCACTACCCACCCCTGACCATTCCGAGTACTCCCCATTTATCACCACCCTCTGAACTCGCCCTTTTAGCCAGTTTTCAATCCATGTACTCACCTTATGGTCCATGCCAACGGACCTTATTTTGTACAGTAAATAGGGATGAGCTTCGTGTTCGAGTCAAACTCATGTTCGACTAAAACATTGCATGTTCGCCTGTTCACCGAACAGCGAACAATTTGGGGTGTTTGCGGCAAATTCAAAAAGCACCCTGTAAAAGTCTATGGGAGAAATATAAAGTGCTAATTTTAAAAGCCTATATGCAAGTTATTGTCATAAAAAGTGTTTGGGGACCTGGGTCCTGCCCCAGGGGACATGTATCAATGCAAAAAGAGTTTTAAAAACTGAAGTTTTTTCAGGAGCAGTGATTTTAATAATGCTTAAAGTGAAACAATAAAAGTGTAATATTCCTTTACATTTCATACCTGGGGGGTGTTTATAGTATGCATGTAAAGGTTCGCATGTTTCCCGTGCTTAGAACTGTCCCTGCGCAAAGTGTCATTTTTGCAGGAAAAAAATCTATTTAAAATCACTCGCGGCTATAATGAATTGTCGGCTCCTGTAATACAGAGAACAGTCATTGAAAATCATTGATAAAAAAAAAAAATATGCGTGGGGTTCCCCCCAAATTCAATTACCAGGCCCTTTAGGTCTGGTATGGATATTAAGGGGAACCCCGGGTCAAATAAAACAAAATGAAGTGGGGTTCCCCCTAAATATCCATACCAGACCCTTCAGATATGGCATGGATTTTAAGGGGAACGCCAAATTTAAAAAAAAATGGCGTTGGGGTTCCCCTCAAAATCTTTACCAGACCCTTATCCAAGCACGCAACCTGGCAGGCTGCAGGAAAAAGGGGGGGGGCGAGAGAGCTCCCCCCCTCCTGAACCGTACCAGGGGGCTTATCAAAATCGGGCAGGGGGCTTATCAAAATCTGGAAGCCCCCTTTAACAAGGGGACCCCCAGATCCCGGCCCCCCCTGTTTGAAATGGTAAGGGGGTACAAAAGTACCCCTACCATTTCACAAAGAAAGTGTAAAAAATAGTTAAAAAACACACTGACACTGTTGGGAACCCAGGCTTCCCCAGTGATGTAAGGGAGGTTTCCATTACATCAGAGGGGGGCGGGGTCACCCATACATCACTGGGGAATCCCAGCTTCCCCCTTGCGATGCATCAGAGGGGGGCGGGGTCAGGTGATGGAGTGGCAGGGTCCTCCTCTTCTAAGACGGATTCCCTCAGTGTCTGCATGGAGACAGGATGCGCTGCGCTGGACGTCGCCGGAAGAGATCAGCCATCGCTGGACCCCGGAGAAGAGACCACCCATCACTGGATAGCAAGAGTGGATTACCACTGCTGGAATCTATTATTTTTATTTATTTTTTTTAATAAAGGACTTTTAATAAATAATAAAGGAGGTTTCCATTACATCTGAGGGGGCGGGGTCACCCGTACGTCACTGGGGAAGCCCTTGCGTTGCGTCAGAGGGGGGCAGGGTCAGGTGACGAGTGGCCTGGTCCTCCTCTGCTAAGACGGGATTCCCTCAGTGTCTCCATGGAGACAGGATGAGTTGCGCTGGACGTCGTCGGAAGAGATCAGCCATCGCTGGACCCCGGAGAAGAGACCACCCATCGCTGAATAGCAAGAGTGGATTACCACTGCTGGAATCTTTTTTTTTCTTTTTTAATAAAGGAATTTTCCCAACGGTATCTGTGTGTTTTTTAACTATTTTTTTACACTTTCTTTGTGAAATGGTAGGGGTACTTTTGTACTCCCTTACCATTTCAAACAGGGGGGGCGGGATCTGGGGGTCCCCTTGTTAAAGGGGGCTTCCAGATTCTGTTAAGCCCCCCGCCCGAAGACCCCCACAACCACCGACCAGGGTTGTGGGGAAGAGACCCTTCTCCTCATCAACATGGGGACATGGTGCTTTGAGGAGTCACAGACCCCCAAAGCATCCTCCCAATGTTGAGGGCATGTGGCCTGGTACGGTGAAGGAGGAGGGGGCGCTCTCTCGCCCCCCCTCTTTTCCTGCGGCCTGCCAGGTTGCATGCTCAGATAAGGGTCTGGTATGGATTTTGAGAGGGACCCCACGCCATTTCTTTTTTAAATTTGGCATGAAGTTCCCCTTAAAATCCATGCCAGACCTGAAGGGGGGAACCCGACGTCATTTTTTTTTTATTAGAGGTTCCCCTTAATATCCATACCAGACCTGAAGGGCCTGGTAATTGAATTTGGGGGAACCCCACGCATATTTTTTTATCAATGATTTTCAATGACTGTTCTCTGTATTACGGGAGTCAGCAATTCATTATAGCCGCGTGTGATTTTAAATAGCTTTTTTTCCTGCAAAAATTACACTTTGTGCAGGGACAGTTCTAAGCATGGGTAACATGCGCCCCTTTACATGCATACTATACACACCCCCAGGTACGAAATTTAAAGGAATATTACACTTTTATTGTTTCACTTTAAGCATTATTAAAATCACTGCTCCTGAAAAAACTTCAGTTTTTAAAACTTTTTTTTGCATTGATACATGTCCCCTAGGGCAGGACCCAGGTCCCCAAACACTTTATGACAATAAATTGTATATAAGCCTTTAAAATTAGCACTTTTGATTTAGAAGGTTTGAGTCCCATAGACTTTAATAGGGTTCTAAAGTTCCCACGAACTTTAGGTCTGTTTGCAGGTTCTGGTGCGAACCAAACAGGGGGTTGTTCGGCTCATCCCTAACAGTAAACGTTTATGGGAAACCGTGTCAAATGCTTTCGCAAATCCAGATACACCACATCTACGGGCCTTCCTTTATCTAGCTGGCAACTCATTTCCTCATAGAAGGTTAGTAGATTGGTTTGGCAAGAACGATTCTTCATGAATCCATGCTGACTACTGCTAATGATACCGTTCTCATTACTAAAACCTTGTATATAGTCCCTTATCATCCCCTCCAAGAGTTTACATACTATTGATGTTAGGCTAACTGGTCTGCAATTCCCAGGGATGCATTGTGGGCCCTTTTTAAATATTGGTGCTACATTGGCTTTTCTCCTTTTAGCTGGTACCATTCCAGTCAGTAGACTGTCAGTAAAAATTAGGAACAATGGTCTAGCAATTACTTGACTGAGTTCCCTAAGTACCCTCAGGTGCAAGCCATCTGGTCCTGGTGATTTATTAATGTTAAGTTTCTCAAGTCTAATTTTAATTCTGTCCTCTGTTAACCATGGAGGTGCTTCCTGTGATGTGTCATGAGGATAAACACTGCAGTTTTGGTTACAGAAGCCCCTTGATTCCCTTGTGAAGACTGAGGAGAAGAATAAATTCAATACCTTCACCATCTCCCCATCCTTTGTAACCAGATGTCCTTCCTCATTCTTTATGGGGCCAATATGGTCTGTCCTCCCTTTTTTACTGTTTATATACTTTCTTGGGATTTTTTTTGCTCTCCTCCGCTGTGTGTCTTTCATGTTCTATCTTAGCCGTCCTTATTGCACCCTTACATTTCTTGTGGCATTCTCTATAAAGTCTGAATGCTGATGATGATCCCTCAACCTTGGATTTTTTGAAGGCCTTCTCCTTTGCTTTTATATGCATTTTTACATTGGAGTTAAGCCATCCAGGACTTTTGTTCACTCTTTTAAATGTATTACCCAATGGGATGCATTGGCTAATGCCCTTATTTAATATGCTCTTAAAGCAAACCCATCTCTCCTCCGTGTTCTTTGTTCCTAAGACTTTATCCCAATTTATGCCTTCTAGCAAGGTTTGTAGTTTAGGGAAGTTGGTTCTTTTGAAATTCAGTTTCTTTGTATTCCCCTTATGTTTACTATTTGTGCGATTTATACTGAAGCCAATTGACCTGTGATCGCTGTTACCTAAATTGCCCCGTATTTCCACATCCATGACCAGGACTGTATTGTTGGTAATCAGTAGATCCAGTAAAGCTTTATTTCTAGTTGGTGCGTCTACCATCTCACCCATAAAATTGTCCTGCAAGACATTTAGGAACTGGCGAGCCTTATGCCGGGACTATCCCGCGGGATTGTCCGCTGGACTAAGTCCACCGGATAATCCCCTCGTGTGTGGGCCTCCGACGGACTTTTTTTCAAAAAATCCGGCGGACTAAAGTTTTAAGTTTTGTTTTAAAATTATCCGCTGGACTTGCCAGTCCAGCGGACAATCCCGCCGTTAGTAGGCTAGTCCGCCAGACTTTTGAAATGAACGGACTTGCCGCTCATCGGAAAGTCCGTTCATTTAGCACGTGACTTCATGTACGTAGCTAGCGTAGGCAGTAAATGCCGGCGCGCTAGCTCCGTCACCTGGCATGGATTTAAAGGGACTCCCCACGTCGAAAAACGGCGTGGGGGTCCCCCCCCCAAATCCATCTCAGACCCTTATCCGAGCATGCAGCCCGGCGGGCCAGGAAAGGGGTGGGGACGAGCGAGCGCCCCCCCCCCCCCCTGAGCCGTACCAGGCCGCGTGCCCTCAACATGGGGGGTGCCCTGGGGAAAGGGGGGCCGTGCGGCCCCCCCACCCCGAAGCACCTTGTCCCCATGTTGATGAGGACAATGGCCTCTTCCCGACAACCCTGGCCGTTGGTTGTCGGGGTCTGCGGGCGGGGGCTTATAGGAATCTGGGAGCCCCCTTTTATAAGGGGGCCCTCAGATCCCGGCCCCCCACCCTATGTGAATGAGTATGGGGTACGATGTAGCATCCTCCGGGACTGTGACATCACAAAAGGGCGGGGTCACCATGTGACATGAGCATGTGACCCTGTCCCCTTGTCCCTATATAAGTCCCAGCACAGCGGGGCTCTGGCATTCCGGCCAGAGAGAGCGACGTGTCAACATCGGAAGAAGAAGAAGAAGAAGAAGAAGAAGAAGGCGGAAGAAGAAGAAGAAGGCGGCGCAGAAAGCGACGACGGCGGCAAGAACAGAAGAGACCCCGAAGACCCCCGAAGGCGGATCGAGACCCCCAGATGACGGCGTCAACGACGAAGAAGGTAGCCGGCCTCCTCCGCTCGGTAAAAGAGCTAGGTAAATGGCAGAGGAGTCCGGCGAGACGACCCCCAAGACGGAAGAAGACCCCCGACGCAGGGCAATAAAATATTTTTTTAAAAGTGTGGTTTTTTTGCTTTACATTTTACACCTTAGGTGAATGGGTAGGGGTACATCGTACCCCATACTCATTCACATAGGGTGGGGGGCCAGGATCTGGGGGCCCCTTTATAAAAGGGGGCACCCAGATTCCGATAAGCCCCCGCCCGCAGACCCCGACAACCAACGGCCAGGGTTGTCGGGAAGAGGCCCTTGTCCTCATCAACATAGGGACAAGGTGCTTTGGGGTGGGGGGGGCGCACGGCCCCCCTTTCCCCAGGGCACCCCCCATGTTGAGGGCACGCGGCCTGGTACAGCTCAGGAGGGGGGGGCGCTCGCTCGTCCCCACCCCTTTCCTGGCCTGCCGGGCTGTGTGCTCGGATAAGGGTCTGAGATGGATTGGGGGGGGACCCCCACGCCGTTTTTCGGTGTGGGGAGTCCCTTTAAATCCATGCCAGGTGACGGAGCTAGCGCGCCGGCATTTACTGCCTACGCTAGCTACGTACCTGAAGTTACGTTCTAAATGAACGGACTGCTCCGTGTGTGGGTAAGTCCGTTCATTTTCAATCGGATTGTCCGCTGGAGAAGTCCGGGCGTGTGTGGGCAAGTCACACACTCGGAAGTCCGGGCGTGTGTGGGGAAGTCCCGCCGGACCTAGTCAATCCGCTAGACTAGGTCCGGCGGGAAAAGTCCGAACGTGTGTACGCAGCATTAGATGAATGCGTGGTTCCCTCCACCCAGTCTATGTCTGGATAGTTAAAATCCCCCATTATTATAACCCTTCCCATCCTTGCTGCTAATCCAACTTGTGGTAGGAGATCCGTCTCCCCCTCCTCCCTCAGGTTAGGGGGCCTATAGCATACGCCCAGTATTATTTTCCCCTTAGCTTCATCCCTTTGGAGCTCTACCCATAAGGATTCCACCTCCTCCCTAGATACCTTAGTGATGTCATCTCTCACATTCACTTGTACATTATTCTTGATATATAGGCATACCTCTCCCCCTTTTTTTAACCTCTCTATCCTTGCGATAAATGGTATACCCTTGAATGGTTGGCAGCCAATCATGAGAGCTGTTGCACCAGATCTCTGAAATTCCCACAAAATCCAAATTCTCCTCGCACAACAGTATCTCTAGTTCACCCATCTTGTCCGCCAGGCTCCTGGCATTGGTGAACGTGCCATGTAGTTTAGACTGGTCGCATATTATACTCTTATTGGATGTTGCGGGATTGCAACTAGGACTTTCTACTATACTTTACAATAAAAAATTGCTGCGCTGCATTATTGATCTGTAAACCCTAATAACCTATAATAGGGATATATAAGAAATCCCCCACCAAACTAATAGACCTAATACCAAAGGAAACAAAAACGTGAACATACAACCTCCTCCTCTATGGAAAAGGGCTACAGGTGCTGTGTGTTCAATCAGACATCTATCACCATGAGGCAGTTGATGCCCTCAGGCAAAAATTATTAGAGATAATCGGCCAATCTTTACCTATAAAGCAATCACTGCTCTCAGTGTTTAAGACCCAATGTTAAATACTGAATATTCCAAAACATATATATATATAAATTATAAGACACAGTGACATACAGTGAAATGTGAATTTCCAATCTGATGAAACCTATATCTCAAAACAGGTGAAAATATACAAAATGTGATCAAATGGTTAAATGTCCATAATATATAAAAACGTCCAGATGATTCGTAAAAAATGGTTAGAAAGTGGTTATATAACAAAATGATTCAATCTCTTTTTCATTAAGGGTTGCTACTTTATCCTCAAGATGCAGTGTCCTATTGTCTAAGGTGAGTATGGGTCCTTACCCCATCAGGTGGACTCCCTAAAGAGCGGAGTCTGAAGCGCTGACAGATATAATCCTCTACAAAATCCAAAGTGTAGCGCTTAAATGATGTGTTTAGAAAAGGATTGGAATTTATCCAAAACAATCAAAATCCATCTCAAAAATATAATCGATAAAGTCAACCAACAACAACTTTGGTAATGTGAAGAAATTCCACCAAAGTTCAGTGCACAAAATGAACAACAAGAGGAACAATCCAGAATCTTGTAATCTCGATCTGCTTACCAGAACCAAGTTGTAAATAAGCGATGTTATCAAAGGTGCCGGAGGTGGCTGAGACTTGATCAAAGCAACAAATGAAGACCAGATCCAGACTTCTCCAGTAAGTTTGTAAAATAACAGGAATCACGGATCCAGGTAGATGGAATGAGCCTAGTAATAGAATGAAAGATCCTGCGTCTCAACCATGGGAGCCAAACTCCTCTATGTGGGAGAACGTCCCTCTGTAGGGATATGCGTCTCATCTGCTGTCCTCCGATCTTCTGACAGCTTTCTCCTCGTGGGGGAACGAAAAAACCCTGGAACCTTGCCAGCAGTGTCTGGAATCACCCGACCGACGAACACAAGCGGAGTTAGGAAGATGGACAGAACAGGTGGCCTATCCCAGCGATCGTACAGTCTTTTTACGCTGGAACTTGAGGATCTCCCTGATAGGCTACAGCTTCCCGGGAGTCCTCCAAGGTATCACCTGCAAAAGAGTCTACACTCAGGCCCCTCGGCCGTGAGTGAAGACAGGGGGGAGGGGGAAAAAAACGAACTCCAATCGTGAAATACTGTCAAACAGGGGGAATATTTATTGGTATAAAAAAAAGACCAAAGGAATAACCCATAAGGTCACATTGACATATAAAGGAAAAAAAGTTTTTCCTATAATAGCACAAATTAAAAAATAAAAACCGGTTAAATAAAAGCAAATATACACCCGTGCATGGGAATCATAAATGTGATGGTATCAGCATAACCTGCCCTATATTTTTTTCATATTTTTTGTTTCTACTATACTTACCTTGGGTTTATGTGCTTTGGTCAACCTACCACTAATGCCCCCAATACTACCCTCTGGAATATGTCTCGCGCTCACTATCTCTACCTCTGGACCCTCCCCCCGCCGCAGTATATTTTTTTCATATTTTTTGTTTCTACTATACTTACCTTGGGTTTATGTGCTTTGGTCAACCTACCACTAATGCCCTCAATACTACCCTCTGGAATATGTCCCGTGCTCACTATCTCTAACTCTGGACCCTCCCCCCATCACCTAGTTTAAAAACCCTTCTAACTTTTGGGCCATCTTAATTCCCAGCTGATCTGCACCCTCCTCATTTAGGTACAGTCTGTCCCTGTCGGTTATCGACTGAGAAGTCGGCCCAGTCCTCCAGGAACCCAAATCCCTCCTTTCTACACCAGCTCTTCAGCCACTTGTTTACTTCCCTAATCTCCCTCTGCTTCAGGTCTTTGTTACAGATTGGCCTCTCTGTCCTTCTAAGATTTGAGTTCCCTACCACCAGAACCTGTCTTTCCTTCCCCTTCGCTCCCCCCCCCCCACTCTCACTGAAGGAGTTCTTCCCCCAGCAGCTAGGAGAGTCCCTCAGCTCCACCATATCTGTGCAATTGTGTATCAAACCAATATTTTCACTACAAAATACACTTACATTTTCTTTTAGTGCACACAAAGTTAGCAATATAATGTACAGTATATCATTTTAAATATGAAAGGGGAGATTGTGTCTAGTAAATAGAAACCAAACATGTAAATCTTTTAAAAAATGCCTGTACCCACAAAATAAACATCCTTAAGTGAGGCTTTCAAAAGCCTTTCCAGGTCATCATTTTAGAGTTAATCATAAATATTGGAAGTAAAACTATTTCTCTTCTCCAAAATGTGTTACACTGGTGATGTCTTCCAATGCTAGCTATACGTATTTTTACATATGTGCGTAAGGGCATCAATGGTCATTTGTTACTTTTTGCTTTACATATTTATTTTTTCCAGTTTAATTAATTTTAACTTCACTTTGAATTGTTCTTCTTTAAGGGCTGTTAAGCCCCCAATGTGATAGTATTTTGCAGTGACAGGTTCTCTTTATGGAGACATCAGGAGTCTATTATTTTCCCAGAGCTGATAAAGGAAACTCCCTGATCAGCTCCTGCACTTGTCATTACCAGCTGTTATTTGACAGTCACAAATCCATAAGTGCTTCCAGAGGAGAGATGAGGTATGTTATCTCTCCTTTGTTCACACCGCTAGTCACCCTGATAGTTGTTGTGGTCCTGTGCTCCTGGTAGGAGTGGGAGAGTCTAGGAACCACAGTGGGGAGTTACATGCTGGGTCTTCACTAGTGATGGGCTTGATGTTAGGGTCAAACGTAAGGTCGGCTTGAACATCAGCTGTCTGTTCGTAGAACAAACATATGGGGCGCTTGCCCGCTGTGGAGCTCCCCATTAAGCACTACAAATTGTAATTACACACCCCTGTTAAACAGGAGCAGAAAAATTGGGCTTTAGGCACTGGTGCTGGTGCCACAACACTGTAACCCCTCACAGATTCTGTTGTTGAGTGCAGGAACGAGCCCTGCTGTCAAATATTAGATTTTAAATTGTAATTACGTGCCCCTGGTAAACAGGGGCAGAAAAATTGAGCTTTAGGCACTGGTGCTGGTGCCACAACACTGTAACCCCTCGCAGATTCTGTTGTTGAGCGCAGGAATGAGCCCTGCTGTGAAATATTAGCTTTCAAAATTGTAATTACGCGCCCCTGTTTAACAGGGGCAGAAAAATTGGGCTTTAGGCACTGGTGCCACAACACTGCAACATCTCACAGATACTCTAGTTCAGTGCAGTAACGAGCCCTGCTGCAAAATATTACAGAAAAATTGTAATCACACGCCCCTGTTAAACAGGAGCAGAAAAATTGGGCTTTAGGCACTGGTGCTGGTGCCCAGAACCAAACATGTTCTTACAAGCTATCAACATGAACATTGAGAAGGAATAGCATAGTCACTCAGCATAACAGTTTAGTCAGTCAGCATCAGCATAGGCAGTGTTCAAGGGATCTCACATTCATAAAAAATGATTCGGTTACACCAGCATCAGGTGCTTGGTAGCTGGTGATCCAAGAATTTTTATGAAGGCGAGCCGATCAACCAAGTCGGTGGACAGGCGCACTCTGTGATCGGTTACAAAGCCTACAGCGGCATTGAATGTGCATTCCAAAAGAACGCTGGATGCAGGACAGGCCAGTAGCTCAATTGCAAACTGTGCAAGCTCTGGCCAGTGATCCATCCTCAAGACCCAGTAACCCAGTGGATTTTCGGTTGGCAAGGTCTCCAAGTCTGATCTTGCCTCTAGGTATTCCTGCACCATGTACAACAGACGCTGGCGATGGTTGCTCGAACAGATCATACCTTGGGGCTGCGGACTAAAAAATTGTCTGAACGCATCGGTCAGACAGCCTCCTTCTCCACCGCTCCTTCTGTGACTGACCAAAGCCTCAGCAACATGTTGTCCAGGACCAGGAATTTATACCCTCCCAGGCTCTGGAAACGCATTGCACAAACCTTTCTGCAAGGACTCCCAAGATGTTTCATCCTCTGCTCCCTCTGCGACGGCTCGATAAGTTCCGCAACCTTACGTGGATCAAGAAGGGTTGCCAGCCAGTAGTGATCCCTCTCCTTGATCACACAAATCCGAGGGTCCTTTTGTAGGCTTTGCAGGATCAGGGAGGCCATGCAGCGTAGGTTTGCTGAGGCATTCGATCTGGAGTCCTCTGGGTCTCTAAGGACGACCTGATCCACAGCCACCTCCTCTCAGCCACGTACAAGTCCATGGGTTTCTGGGGACTGTAAACGATCCCTTTAAGACTGCTGCTGAGGCTGAGTGCTAGACTCCACCTCCATGCTGACACAATCCTCATCCTCCTCCTCTTCCTGTGAGATCGACGGGCCAGTAGGAATACTGTCTGGATAAAGAGGGCCTTCCTCCCTCTGTTCTGCCCTCTCCATTATTCCATGCAGCGTGTGCTCCAACAGGTAGACAAGAGGGACAGTATCACTGATGCATGCACTGTCACTGCTCACCATCCTCGTGTCCTCCTTAAATGGTGACAGGACAGTCCATGCATCCTTGATCATAAGCCACTGGTGTAGCGAAAAAAGCCAAGCTCCCCTGACCCTGTCCTGGTGCCATACTTGCACAGGTACCCGTTGATGGCCCTCTGCTGTGTGTGCAGCCGCTGCAGCATTGCCAACATTGAGTTCCACCTGGTGTGCATGTCACAGATGAGGCAGTTCGGTATTGCCTTACGAGAAAAAAAATTGGCGTTTGGGAACTGCCACTGAGGTACCGCACATTCCACAAATTCTCGAAAGGGGGCAGAGTCTACCAGCTGAAAAGGCAGCAGTTGGAGTGCTAGCAATTTAGCCAAACTAGCATTCAGCCACTGAGTATGTGGATGGCTGGGACCGAATTTCTTTCGCTGGTTTAGCAACCGGGGTAGGGAAATTTGCCTGCTACAATCGGACCTTGGTGTAGCGATAGCAGATTGCCTTCAAGTACTAGGCACACCTAATTCTACACCTTCATTCCTGTCAGTGCTGGTTTCTGAGAGGACTGAAGGTATAGTGGGGTTGGAGATCCCAGCTGATGAGGAGCAAGGAGAGGTCCGCCATGTTCTTTGGTGTGGGTCTTTTAAGTACTGTTGCCAACGGACTGCATGGGAGCTCGACATATGTCTGGTCAAGCATGTCGTGCCCAAGCGGCTGCTATTTTGGCCACGCTTGATATGCTTCAGACATATGTTGCAAACAGCAACAGTGCGATCTGCTGCACATGTCTCAAAAAAGGCCCACACCAAAGAACTTTTGGAAAAACGTGCAGAGTCAGCAGCGCCCTGCACATGCGGAGCTCTGCGGTGTGATGTAGTCAGTTGGCTGCTATTAAGCTGGCCCCTGGAGGGCATCCTGCCTCGTTGGAGATGTGCCTCCTCCTCCTCCTCCTCTCTTCTATTAGTCACCCACGTACAGTCAGTGACCTCATCATCCCCTCCCTCCTCGCCACTGGAGCAAACCTGTCAGTATGCAGCAGTTGGGGGAACATGACTGCCAATTTCTTGTCCTTCTTGGGCACCCCCTCTTCTCTCTGGGCTCACGTTACTGCCTTCATCCTCAACCTGGGTACCATCATCAGAGCCTTCAAAACACTGCTCATCCTCCTGCAGCATGTACCCTATACTGTGGTTGAACAGTTCGGGGGACTCCTCAGGGCATGATGGTGTGGCTAGGGTGTAGTGATATATTATATCACTACATAGGGAAGGATTGACTGATGACATTGAGCCGATGGAAGAGGCCGCTTTGGCAGCTGCATTGGCAGACAAAGTACCCTGATCCTGGGTGACAGAGGATGAGGAGGATTAGGATGGCTTGCTCATTCCCACTACCAACTCTTCTGCATGTTGTGGCTCAACACGGCCACGTGCTGAGGATGCACTGTGTCCACGACCAGTACTGTTTGCTGTAGACATAGAGCTTGCTTGCAGGCGCATGGGAGTGGCCGTTCGGGTGCACCGTCATATGAAGTCCACCCAGAATGAGAGCTGCACCGTCCCACCATCATTTGGCGGCAAGTGGTTTTTGCATTGATACATGTCCCCTAGAGCAGTATCCAGGCCCCATACACTTTTTATGGCAATAACTTGCATGTAAGCCTTTAAAATTAGGACTTTTGATTTTTCATGTTCGTGTCCCATAGACTTTAATAGGGTTCTCATGTTCACTAGAACTTTTTGCCTGTTTGAGATGTTCTGGTGCGAACTGAATCGGGGGGTTGTTCGGCCCATCCCTAGTCTTCACTTCCACCACTTGTAAAAGTAACCAGGTGTCTTTACATTTACATTAAAACCTAAAGCCCAGAGTTAAATTTTTAAACAAACTCACAGACGCAGCTGTAAGTTGTTTCTATACTTTCAATCCCACGACAATCAGCATACATCAGGTTAAAAAAAAACATTACCTGGCCCATTAAGAATTTTGTGGTGTGGTGCGTTATGTGCCTTGTGTTTAGGCAGAACTTTAAGTGATTGTAAAGTCTCGTTTTAAAAAAAAAATAACAAACATGTTATACAAACATGTTATACTTACCTTGTTGGGCGACTATGTGGCATATGAGGTTTAATGTTGATAAAGGTAAAGTTATACACTTGGGGGCTAAGAATATGCATGCATCATACATACTAGGGGGAGTACAACTGGGCGAATCAATGTCAGAGAAGGATCTGGGGGTTTTGGTAGATCAAAGCTCAATAATAGCCTGCAATGCTAAGCTGTGGTTTCCAAAGCGAGCAAAGTGCTTTCTTGTATGAAGAGAGGCATGGACTCCAGAGAAAGAGATATAATTTTGCCCCTGTACAAATAATTAGTAAGACCTCATCTGGAATATGCAGTTTTGAGCACCAGTTCTCAAAAAGTATATCAGGGAATTGGAGAAAGTGCAGAGAAGGGAAACCAAACTTATAAGAGGCATGGAGGAACTCAGCTATGAGGAAAGATTAGAGGAACTGAATTGAATCACTCTTGAGAAGAGGAGATTAAGGGGGGATATACTTTTGTGAGATACTGTATATCTGTATAACACACAGATAAAATTATTTCTATCTGTCAAATAACTCTCTCTACGAAGACAATATGCAGCCACCCACCCTTAACAAACAATGACTCATCAGCTGTCAGCGGGCTTTCCCACTGACAGCTGAAATGTAAACATATGCTGGCAATACAAAAACTTAAAAAAAAAAACGGCATGGAGGTCCCCCCAATCCATATCAGGCCCTTCGGGTCTGGTTCACTTTTAAGGAGAACACCATGCCAAAATAAAAAAATAAATAAATCCCCCCAAAATCCAGACCCTTATGTGAGCATGCAGCCCGGCAGCTCAGGAAAGGGGGGGATGAGTGAGCAGCCCCCCTCCTGAACCATACCAGGCCCCATGCCCTCAATATGGGGGGGGGGGTGCTTTGGGATGGGGGGATTTTGTCAATCGTCGTGATTGACAATGGATCTACATCGGGGGACTTTGTTTTTATTTTATTTTATTTTTTAGTTTTAATAAACTGTCCACCGTTTTTATTTATTTTTTACACTTTTTTTGGTGAATGAGTAGAGGTACAATGTACCCCATACTCATTCACCTGGGGGGGTGGGACTCCTTGTTAACCCCCTAAATACTGGGCACTTTTGCCCCCTTCCTTCCCAGACCAATTTTTTAGCTTTCAGCTTTTTAGCTTTCAGTGCTCTCGCACTTTCAATGACAATTGCGCAGTCATGCTACACTGTACCCAAATTAAATTTTTACCTTTTTGTTCGGCACAAATAGAGCTTTCTTTTGGTGGTATTTATTCACTACTCTGTTTTTTATTTTTTGCGCTATAAGAGAAAAAATTGCGGAAATTTGGAAAAAAAAAAAACAATATTTTCTTCTTTCTATTTTAAAAGAAACCCAATAAAATCTAATTTTGTCATAAATTTAAGCCAAAATGTATTCTGCTACATGTTTTTGGTAAAAATAAATTCCGTTAAGTGTATAATAATTGGTTTGTGTGATCACGGACAGATGTACGCAAATGATCATGTACAGATGTGCGCAGGTGATTACGGACATATGTGTGCAGATAATCATTAGGACATATGATTTTAGTGGGACATATGTGGGGGACAGGTGTTTTTATTATTTGGTGACATGTGTTTTGGGGACATTGTGTGGGGACACTAGGTTGGTGATCAGTGAGTAAAAAGCTGTAAAAAACAGCTAATACTCACTGATCACCAGCCGGCTGCCGCGATCCCCTCTCCTCTCCTCACCGACAACTTCTGTGTGAGGAGAGGAGAACCAATTGCCTAGCAACCGGCTCTGTGTTTTCATCACATGGCGGCTGTGATTGGACACCGCCTTCATGTGATCAGGAGGGCCAATCACAGAGCCCTCCTGCCGATCAGAGATGTGCCGTGTCCGGGTGACACAAGCGCATCGGGATCGCACCGCATCGGGATCCCCCTCCATCTGAGGGACATTCCTGAACGTCCACTCAGAAGGAGGAAGCGCCCACTCAGCCGTTTATGTACATTGGCTGGGTAGGAAGTGGTTAAAGGGGGATTCCAGATTTGGGGGGTTTTAGGGGAACTTTTTTGCGTGGAGGCCCCCTTAAAATCTGTACCAGAATCAAAGGGTCTGGTATGTACAGTATATCCTTGGGAATCTCATGCTTTTGTTTTTTATTTTTATTTTTATGTGAAGTACCCTCTTAAAATCCATGCGAGACTCAAATGGGTTCACTTTACCACCTTCCCGCCCAGCCTATTGTAAAATGATGGTCGGATGGGAGCACTGTTTTTCTGGGAGGACATCATATGACAACCTCCCAGGATTGCACCTCATCTTGCATTGTTCTCAAAGGCAGTACTCGTCCACTCCCTTTTTTTTACACCCTTTTGCCTATTAGAGCAGAAAATTAGCATTTTCAATTTAACTGGTTTCAATGAAGTTCACTGAACACCTGCTGAACTGAACATTGGCAGTTTGGCTGATCACTACCTGCTATACCTATGCAGAATATACCAAAACAGTCCACAAGTAGGTGTTCTGGATCTTTAAAGGCCACATGATTGGTTTAAACATTCAGTGGTGAGACTTTAATTTACAGACCTGCTTTGTGAAATTTAGCATTAAAGTGGTTGTATACCCTAAATTGCAACTTGCACCTACAGGTAAGCCTAGATTAAGGCTTACCTGTAGGTACAAGAAATATCTCCTAAACCTGCACGGTTTAGTTGATATTTGGAAAGAACGATTTACAACGTTGTCTACGGCGCATGCACGCCGTAGACAACGGTGCATAGAACGGGTTAATCCCCATTCACATCTGCGGCTCACCGCAGTTGAAGTGCCCCGCACGCATGCGCGGAGCGACGTCTTCGCTGCTCTGGCCAATCACAGCCAGAGCAGTGGGTATACAACCACTTTAACTCAACATTGATGTTTGTGGGTATACAACCACTTTAACTCAACATTGATGTTTGTGGGTATACAACCACTTTAACTCAACATTGATGTTTGTTTCTGCTGTTTTATTCATTCCCCAGAAAGCATTGCTCAAAAGATTTTCCCTCTGTATTTAATGCTGATCACATGTATGAATATTTTTAAAACATTTGACATATCTGTATAGAAATTGTTAATGTACTGTTTTGGAAAAAAAACTTTTTGTAGCCCGTCTTTCTGGAATTACATGAACCTCCTAGCTTTCCTTTACGCAATTGATAATATTAACCAGGATCCAGATATCTTACCCAATATCACTCTAGGCTTCCATCTATTTGATTCATGGTTGGAACCCAGGAAGGGTGTACTGAGTGTTCTGCAGATCTTATCTGGACCAAATGGGACAAGTCCTAATTATTCCTGTAAAGGACAAGGCAAGCTGGCTGGTGTTATTGGAGATCACTATTCATCCACTACAATCCCAATCGCCCAAATCCTTGGACTGTACAGATACACACAGGTGAGTGAAAAGTACTTGTATATTTGTAATAATATTCTAAGTCAACAGAGAAAACAATATACATTTTACAAAAACATGCCAGTCTGTGAAAGTTAAAGTGTATATAAACTCTAACAATTAAAGTTTTTGTAACTGCAAAGTTAGTCAAACAAATGAAGACACACCTAGCACAATCACCAAGGATTTTGTTCCATTTTCCAACATTAGGCTTCATGCACACCAGGAGCTAAAAAACTGCTGGAAAAACAATAAAAAAAATGGCGACAATGAGGACAAGGGCCTCTTCCCCACAACTCTGGTCGGTGATTGTTGGGGTCTGCAGGCGAGGGGCTTATCGGAATCTGGAAGCCCCCTTTAACAAGGAGGCCCCCAGATGCAACCCCTCCATGTGCTTGAGTATGGGGTATGTTATTAAAAAAAAAAAAATGTACCCCGGAGTAGATCCAACATCAATCATGATGAATGGCAGTTAACCCGAAATAAAAAAAAAAAGGTCTGCACCAGATGAAGGCTCCAGCCGAATGACAGCTTCACCACCTCCCGCCTTGTGATGTCATCGGCCCAGCATGCCCCAGTCGATGACATCACAAGGATGCAGAGCCATACAGTGACGTCACCAAAGCACCTTGTCCACATGTTGATGGGTACAAGGGCCTCTTCCCCACAACCCTGGCCAGTGATTGTGGGGATCTACGGGCGGGGGGCTTATCAGAATCTGGAAACCCCCTTTAACAAAGGCAAACAAGATATTTGGGGGAAAAAGATTGTATGTTAGATGCCGCGCTTAGGTAGGATTTACCAAGGTTGCTGCCACCCCAGGAGGAAAAAGGAAAGGGGCTTGCCTCAATAAGGGGCCCCGATACTGTGATAGAATGTTAAAAGATACTGAGTTCAGGCGCTACCTATACCACAGAACAATAGTAGAATAGTATATATATAAATATACGTATATATATGCACTCATGTGCATCTAAAGGCCACCATACAACCTAGGACTAGGAAGCGCACAACCCTTGATGCGTGCCTTAACCAGCTGATAGAGATAAAGCTGTAATGTACTGGAGAACAGGCAGTGAAAATATTCACTATATCCACCTGTTTAGATCATGCTAGTGCATAAAGTGATAAATAAAATATTATAAATCATTCCAATATGTTGCAAAAGTAATATCTATTTGGTAACGTGTACCATAAGGTAAAAAGTAATGTAAAGTGAGAAATGTTCGTGCTTTACATGAACTCATCCATGTGGACTAGCGTCAGTCTCACAAAATCATGTAATATGCACAGATTAATAGAAAGAACTCCTAAGGGTATGGTGGTGTACCTAAAGATGATACTAGTCACCATACACCTTACAGGTATTCACCCCTCACAGGGGTATAGTAAGTGCTAGCAAAAAAAAATATATATATAAAAAACACCTGTTATATTTGTATGCAAGTGTATACATCCATGTGCGTCCTTAAATAAAAGTATATGAAATCGCCATAAACACCATTAAGGTATACAAAATATAATGTGCGCAGGTATATAGTGCACCAGCATAAATGGTCATATGGCATACGGTAGTAAGAGGTTATGGTCTATAGGTATAAACGTGACGAGGTTACTACTTGTCATACAAAGTCTAATATACACAGAGAAGTCACCCGATATGTGGAACTACTAACCTGGAGCCCTTGAACCTAACATCACACATTTTGGACTTTTTCTTTCCTTTTTTTACCCTATTGGTTTACATTGCATATGTAACATTGTCTTACCCTATATTAGACTTTGTATGACAAGTAGTAACCTCGTCACGTTTATACCTATAGACCATAACATCTTACTACCGTATGCCATATGACCATTTATGCTGGTGCACTATATACCTGCGCACATTATATTTTGTATACCTTAATGGTGTTTATGGCGATTTCATATACTTTTATTTAAGGACGCACATGGATGTATACACTTGCATACAAATATAACAGGTGTTTTTTATATATATATATATATTTTTGCTAGCACTTACTATACCCCTGTGAGGGGTGAATACCTGTAAGGTGTATGGTGACTAGTATCATCTTTAGGTACACCACCATACCCTTAGGAGTTCTTTCTATTAATCTGTGCATATTACATGATTTTGTGAGACTGACGCTAGTCCACATGGATGAGTTCATGTAAAGCACGAACATTTCTCACTTTACATTACTTTTTACCTTATGGTACACGTTACCAAATAGATATTACTTTTGCAACATATTGGAATGATTTATAATATTTTATTTATCACTTTATGCACTAGCATGATCTAAACAGGTAGATATAGTGAATATTTTCACTGCCTGTTCTCCAGTATATTACAGCTTTATCTCTATCAGCTGGTTAAGGCTCGCATCAAGGGTTGTGCGCTTCCTAGTCCTAGGTTGTATGGTGGCCTTTAGATGCACATGAGTGCATATATATACGTATATTTATATATATATACTATTCTACTATTGTTCTGTGGTATAGGTAGCGCCTGAACTCAGTATCTTTTAACAAGATATTTGGGGGGCACACCCTAAAAGATGCATTAAAGATGGTGCAGCCATAAGACCATACATCAGAACAAAATATTACAGCGCACACATGCACAAAAAACATTTACCTCCAGCAAGGCTATTTAAAACACCTAGACATTTTCAAAAAAAACATTATCAAAAATTATGGGGATTTGGTCACACCATATTGCTATATGGTGCTTAAGCCCATGGTTAGTGGGTCCTACGCTATCCATAGACTGAGAGATCCTGCTTCTCTGAACCATGGAAGCCATATACTCCTCTATATGCATCTTTTAGGGTGTGCACCCCAAATGTCTTGTTTGTCTATTGTATGGATTCTGACCAAATCCTTTTGGGCGTGGAGTACCCCACTCTCTCATCAGTGCCTCTCATTAGTGTCCACCTGTGTCATAGGTGGAGACCTCCTACTTCTCACATATAGAGGATTGCATAGCTCCCATGGTTCAGAGAAGCAGGATCTCCCAGTCTATGGATAACATAGGACCCATTAACCATGGGGTACTTTGTCGCAGTAAGTTGGCTTAAGCACCATATAGCAATATGGTTTGACCAAATCCCCATATTTTTTGATAATGTTTTTTGAAAATGTCTAGGTGTTTTAAATAGCCTTGCTGGAGGTAAATGTATTTTTTGCATGTGTGTGCTGTAATATTTCTGTTCCCTTTAACAAAGGGGCCCCCAGATCCTGTTCCCCCCTATTTGAATGAGAATAGTACCCCTACTCATTCACCAAAAAAAGTGTTGTGTAAATAAACACAGGAGTCAGTTTTTGACAAGCCCTTTATTAAAAAAAAAAAAAAATTGTCCCCAGGAGTAGATCCAACGTCAATCACAATGAATGCTGGCTGCTGACCCGAAAAAAAAAGACTGACAGCTCCGCAGCTAAAAAAATTAAAAGGCAGGGCCACCCAATGATATCACTGGGTGACTCCGACCCATGTGATGTCATCTGCCCAGCATGCCCTAGTCGATGACATCATCAGGCCATACAGTGACATCACTAAATCACCTTGTCCTCATGTGATGGGTACAAAGGGCCTCTTCCCCAATACCCTGGCCAGTGGTTGTGGGGGTCTGCAGGCAGAGGGCTTATCGGAATCTTGAAGCCCCCTTCAACAATGGGGCCCCCAGATCCTGACACCCATGGGTATATAGTCGCCATGGGGGCTATACAGTGACATCACCGGGTGCCCCTGCCCTTTCGTTTATTAGTGGTGGGAAGTGGCAGAGCTGTCAGATGACAGGAGCCTTCATCGCCTGAGGACCTTTTTTTGGGCGGGGTCAGCGCCGGTCATCATCGTGATTGATGATGGATGTACACTGGGGGTCATGGTGTTGTTTTTTTTAATAAAGGACTTGTCAAAAATGGTGTGTTCTGTGTGTAACCCATACTCATTCACATAGGGGGGCTGGATCTGGGGGCCCTCTTGTTAATGGGGCTACCAGATTCCGACAAGTCCCCCCCCCACAACCACTGGGCCAGGACTGTGGGGAAAGGCCCTTGTCCTCATCAACATGGAGACTAGGTGCTTTGGAGGGGAGCCCCCTACCCCAAAGCACCCCCCCATGTTGAGGGAATGTGACCTGGTATGGTTCAGGAGGGAAGGCGCTCGCCCACCCCCCTCGCCTTTCCTGGTCTGCCAAGCTGTATGCTTGGATAAGGGTTTGGTGTAGATTATGAGGGGACCCCAGGCCGTTTTTTTATTTTTTTCATTTTGGTGTGGGATTCCCCTTAAAATCCATACCACACCTGAAGTGCCTGGTATGGAATGGGAGGGACCCCCGCTCTGTTTTTATTTTTTTTATTGCTGGCATCGTTTTTTTACATTCAGCTGTTAGTGGAAAACATCAGAAACATAAAGTAGGTTTTAACTAGGCTTTAAGTAAAATGAATACAAAGCTGTGCTAGAGTTTGTAATTATAAATATAAATTACATCTTTATGAATATATACTGAGAGAAACATAGTTTATCTTTTGCTGACTTCTTTTTGAAAAACTATTTTTTTTCTGGCTAGCCAGAATCAAGTAATTCCAGGTTGATGTTGGGTCTCCTGATTTGCAAAGTTTTTCTGGGTATGTATAATTTAGCCTGAGTAGGGACACCTGTCCCCTGCCAGCCTGCTGCAGAGAAAGGTCACTGTTCTCTGTGTGAAAACAGTGGTCTCTCTGCAGAGGTCCAACATGTCCACTGATAAGCCCAAGCTATATCGTATAATACTTATGACCCTTGCTGATTGGAGAGCAACAGATCTGACTCAACCGGGGTCATATCGTACCTCTGCAGGTAGACCACTGTTTCAACACAGAAAGCAAGGATCCTTCTCTACAGCATGATGGCAGGGGCCGGCTTTTCTACTCGGCTCTGGCTGCATTCTACAGTATATAGAAATACATGTTTTGTTTTAATGCACCTGAAATGTATTTAGCTGATTTAATCTAAAAGATCAGTTGTATTTTTAAATATTTGTACAGTACAGTCTCTAATTATAATTTTAGTGCCAACTGGATATGAATGTAACTTTGAAATATAGTAACATTATAGTTAATAGTCAGGGCCGATGCAAGGATTGTTGTCTTCACAGGAAATAGCATTTTTGCCGCCCCTACAATCTCCCCCCCCCCCCTCTTCTCCACAATGCATACCCCATGTCTTCTGCTCTGACCATCCCACAGTGGATGGTGTCAGTAGGATAGTGGAAGGTGTCAGTCAGTAGAGAAATGCACAGTGTCAGTATGGCTGTGGACTTTGTCAGTAGGGCAGAGAGGGGGGTCAGTAGAACAGTGGATGGTGTCAATAGATATAAGAATTGGGAGCCTAATCCCCAACTAGGCTACCAGGGGGAATGGGGGCAGTTTGGACTATTGGCGGTACAGAGAGTAATGTAACAAAGTATAAATATGAACGTTGCAGATGATTTTATTGATGCCAAAATACAAATCATCATTTACATATTAAAAACATAATGGGGGTACATATGTAGATCACCAATAAGTAGTTAGAATAAAACAATTGATCACAGATGTCAGATGTTATTTTTCTCGACTAGTTTCGCGGTCATTTACCGCTTCATCGGGAGATTATCTGTGGTTAAATCAAAAGAATCAATATGATGATCAAAGTAAAAACAGCACCCTGATAGAGGAAATCTTTTGAAGATAAAACGGGGAAAAAGCAACACAGCTTACCTATGCTCCAGCAGGCTATCAGCTCACAGTGCTACCACCTAATAAATGGTTCCCCGCGGCAACTCGGGGGAGCTACAGTGTGGTGATTGGAATCTGGGTGGATAAGGTAGAGATAATGGGTATAATGTCAGCTTCTGAGGGCTAAACTGGTGAAGTGTGTGAACAAAAAGTGTAATACACCTTGGTGAGAGTGATAAGAACGGAGTGAAAAGTTGCATAAGTGTGTGAAGGATGTGAGGGAAAGAAACACCAGAATATTGGTGAAGGTAAAAACTAAATGGCAATGTGAAAAGAAACACCAATTAAGTGAAAAAATAAGTGGAGGTGGGGTACGGGATCGTTGTGTGTTGAAGATGTGGGGTAGAGAAAGAGAGAGGGGAGTAGATAGAGGAAAGAGGGGAAAAATGGGAAAACAAGGGAGGGGGAAGGTAAGAAAAGGGAAAGACGGGACGATGGGGGATAGGAGGGACCAGTGAAGGAAAGAAGGAAGGGGGGGAGAGGGGGTGAAGGTAGGAGGGGAACATGTGAGGATACAAGGGAGGTGGGGGGAAAAAAAGAGAAAGGGGTATAGGAACAGTGAGATCAACCATATATAGACAGTGATGAGTGAACAAAGTGTGGAATAAGGTGAGTAGGAGAGGCAGAATATACCTGGGTAATGAGGTTATTATAGTTGAAAGGATCCCGGGAGTGGCAACCCCACTGGGGAGGATAATGCCATTATGTAGCCCCAGTGTGTATCCATGAATACCACAAGCCCAGGGTGGAGGCATATTGTAGCTGGTCCACCCATGCTTGAGTCCCCTATGGAAAAAACAGAGCAGTAACATAATTAAATTGCCATATCCAGTAGTAGAATCTGCGAATGCAGGATACTGTCTGGAAAATGGCAAAAGTGTAAATTGTTTAAAGGGGGGCACTTACTAGGGACTGGGTGGCAAACACAACCCTGGGAGCTCAGGTCCAGACCACCACACTACAGGCGGTTGCCTGTTATATATAGCTCCCAACCCTGCGGCGTTTAAACAGCGCCGTTCGGCGCCGATGCATGACGTCAGCGGGCCATGGCTAACGTACAGCGCACGCGCGGAATGGTAACGCGCATGCGTGCGCATCAGCCCCACGGCGCCACGCACAAGACGCCACAGGGTCAGAGCTCCAGCATAGCGCATGCGCGAGATGACCACACATACGCATGCGCGCTGGCCCAAAGGCCGAGGAAACAAAGTCTCTGCCAGGGCCAGTGCAGGTGAAGGGAACCGCCCCCAGGGCGGGGCCGGTTCCAACACCAGGGAGCTCACCGGGCTGCCGCAAAGGAACACAGGTGGGGCACTCGGAGCCAAGCCCATCATGGAGGGGGGAGGAAAGGCAAGTCAGGAAGCTTGTTAATGATAATAAAGGAGGGATTTATTAACCATAAATGTCAGTAGAGATTATTTAACACAGATAAAAATTAGTGTATCAAGAAAAATACATGAATTTAGTATTGATAATTGGGATAGACATCCCATGAAGCCAATGCAAGCTATAAATTCGGAAGAGGTCCAGGGTACAAAGGGGCAAATGACTAGAGACCATGATGGGGTAAATCATGGTTAGGAAAGGCGGGTAGCCTATGATGAGAGCATAAAGTTTGTCAAGCCCGACCTTTGGACGTCTAGAATGAGGTCAGTGGGGGAGTTTTATGGATGCTAGAGGACAGGGTTCAATGAAGACGTTGGAGTGGGGGGGCAAGGGACAGCCTCAACCACCCGGATCGTTCGCCAGAAGACTCTGCCTAGCACCGCGCCCTGGTGTGTTATCCACCAAATGAATATGAAAAATTAAGTGTGACCTCTTGTGGTAATAGATAAGAATAAAATGTGAGAACTTGTACCATCATCCAGAAGTCAAGTGATATAAGAATTGGGAGCCTAATCCCCAACTAGGCTACCAGGGGGAATGGGGGCAGTTTGGACTATTGTACAGTAAAGGCGGTACAGAGAGTAATGTAACAAAGTATAAATATGAACGTTGCAGATGATTTTATTGATGCCAAAATACAAATCATCATTTACATATTAAAAACATAATGGGGGTACATATGTAGATCACCAATAAGTAGTTAGAATAAAACAATTGATCAATTGAAAACAATTGATCACAGATGTCAGATGTCGACTAGTTTTGCGGTCATTTACTACTTCATCGGGAGATTATCTGTGGTTAAATCAAAAGAATCAATATGATGGTCAAAGTAAAAACAGCACCCTGATAGAGGAAATCTTTTGAAGATAAAACGGGGAAAAAGCAACGCAGCTTACCTATGCTCCAGCAGGCTAACAGCTCACAGTGCTACCACCTGATATGGTGATGGTGTCAATAGGGCAGTGGACAGTATCAGTTGTTTTTACCTTTGTTATTTTTTTTTATTATTTTCTAAAAAAATTCATCAGCCCTTTAACCACTTCCCTACCCGCCCATAGTCATATGACAACCACAGATCTCCCATCCTGGGTGGACGTCATATGACGTCCTCAGCTCCCCAGCCATCTAGGGCGCACGCGCCTGCCGCCGGCGAAGCTCGTGCACGCCCGACACCGGATATGCTCGCCCGCCGTGTTGCCTGGGACCCGATGCGTGTGCCCGGTGGCCGCGATGTCCGCCGGGCACCCGCAATTGCCCGCTAACCGAGCATGACCGTTGAGTCTACCAAAAAATATGTAGAAGCATACATATCGGCCTAAACTGAGGAAAAAAATCCTTTTTTTTTCATAATGGTAATATTTATTATAGCAAAAAGTAAAAAATATTGTGTTTTTTCAAAATTTTCGCTCTTCTTTTGTTTATAGCACAAAAAATAAAAACCGCAGAGGTGATCAAATACCACCAAAAGAAAGCTCTATTTGTGGGGAAAAAATGTTGCATGACCGCGCAATTGTCATTCAAAGTGCCTTGTAAAGTTTTAAAAGTTGGTCTGGGAAGGAAGGGGGTGAAAATGCCCTGTATTGAAGCGGTTAAGGAGCTTTGGTGAAATATCAGGAGTCTAAACAGACCCCTGATGTCTCATTTTTGAGACAGAGAAATTAGCTTGAGGACACAGTCGTCAATCTCCATCACTGCAGCCTTAGCTACACAGAATGAATGAACAGGAAGAGCACATCCTCCCTGTTCATTCACAAACCAAAGCATAGTAAACACAGTTATAAATGAACACAGTAAGTTATCAGTACCGATCATTTGCTGTTTTCATTCAGAAAGGGTAGGGGCCAGTAAATTATGAATTTACCAGCCCCTTCCCTTTTCTACATCCTGAAGCAATCCTGCGCCGCAGCTGGCGGGAGAAGAGGTGAAGCCGGAAGCACTGTGGGAGGGGGTACCAGGGGAGCACATACAGTAAGTGGCCGAGCTGAAGAAGGAAGTAGAACCTGGATAGGATGAGTGGGAGGGGCAGCATATACTGGAACAGATCCCCTGTATTTTCCTCCAGAAGCTGCAGAATTCCAACGGGAGGGAAAGGAGGAGAAGCAGTCTTTCAGAGGCTGCAGGAGGAAAATATAGGGATCTGTTCCAGTGAATGCTAAAGTGTAAAACCTAAAGTGAAAAGAAGGCCTCACAGTCCCCTAGAGCAAAGACAGGGTCACCATTGTGACCATCAAAGCTCCACCAGCGCCACTCCCCATTCTGATGCCCTAAAGCCGCTGTCTAAGTAGCCTTATGCTGGTGTCAGCCCTGTTAATAGTTAATCCTCCTCCTTTCAGATCAGCTATGGAGCCACTGATTACTCATTAAGTGACAGACTCCTTTACCCTCATGTATTCAGGACTGTTCAGAATGATTATGTCTATTATTTAGCAATTGCCAAACTAGTGAAATATTTTGGCTGGAATTGGGTTGGAATACTTTTTTCAGACAATGATACCGGAGAGAATGAAGTGAAAATTCTGAAGAGAAATTTGGCTTCCCAGGAGATTTGTTTGGCTTTTGAAAAAAGAATGACCGTGAATTCCGCTACAATGGATCAGTTGAGAGACACACTTAGTAAAGTGCCTTGTAAAGTTTTAATACTTTGTGGTTCCTTCACAAGCAATGCTCGGGGATACCTTTATGAATACTCTCGGGTCAATGGAAACAATATGCTTATCCTTCCCCCAGGCTGGCCCTTAGGTCAAGTCAAGATGATAACCTTTTCCATAAATTTTATAACAAGTTTATCTTTACAGTTGTTTGATCCGCAAATTCTTATTGATGAATGTCAGTTTGATGACAATCTATTGTCAAGACATTCACAAATTGGACCGTTGCTGGATAATCTGATCATTACATTTTACAATATAACATCAACTCAAAATGGGAAAAATATTTATTTCCAAAACTTTACTATTTCTAGTGAGAGTTTCATAAGAGTCTTTTTTCCACAAATTGAAGGAAGTATGCTTTGCGGAGAATCTCTACGAGTGTTTATTGCAGTAGAAGCTATGGCTGAAGCTATACATTTTTTTAACAAGTTTAATCACAGTTTTAATATTAACAGATTTAAGCAGGTAAAACCGTATAGTGCAATAGTCTGTAAATCATTTTTTAGAATTTATTTTTGTATAGAAATGTAAGAGGGTATTTTGACCAAACATTTTGGGTTTGTTATAATTATTCTACAGGATTTATATAGCACCAACTGTTTGCACAGTGCTTTACAAAATAAAGAGAAACAGTACAGTTACAATATAATTCAATGCAAGAGGGTTAGGAGGGCCTTGCTCATGGGAGCTCACAATCTAAAAGGAGCTGCAAGTGATACTGTATTGGATGAGCTAATGAGAAAATAAAAGTATATTTTTTTGGTGGTGGCAGGATAGGCTTCCCTGAACAGATGAGTTTTCAGGGATCGCCTGAATGCGGACAGAGCAGGAGCTAGCCAGACAGATTGCATTAGAATGTTTCAAAGGATGAAAGAGCACCTGAAGTAGTCTTGGAGGAGCTCATAGGAGAAGGTCTTGAGGAAGTTAGAGAGCAGGAGGTCTTGCGGGAGCCGAGAGGATGGTTGGAATAATATTTTGAGATGAGGTTGTTGATGTAGCTCCTCAAGGCAGGGCTCTTGTTAGTAGTTAGAATTTTAGTTGTTGGATGAGTGCAAGCCAGTGGAGAAATTGGCAAAGAGGGTTGGTGGTTAATGAGCTGTTGGTTAGGTGCATACATCTAGCAGCAGCACTATAGCTGGGATAACTTGTGTAGCTGTAGGCAGTAGGCCAATGAGGGGGAAGGTGTTATAGTTGAGGTGAGGGATACTAAGAGAGTGAATTTGTATGTTGGTGGTGTCATTGGCAAGAAGGAGTGCATTTTGGATATATTATGGAGATTAAGGTAGCAAGATTTCAACAGTGATTGGCTGTGGAATCAAAAGGAGAATTCAGAGTCCAGGATTACACCTAGCATGCTAACATGAGGGGATGGACTAATGATTGTGTCATTTATAGGGATGGGCCAAACACCCCCCCTGTTCGGTTTGCAGCAGAACATGCGAACAGGCAAAAAATTTGTTCGAACACCGTTAAAGTCTATGGGACACAAACATGAATAATCAAAAGTGCTAATTTCAAAGGCTTATACGCAAGTTATTGTCGTAAAAAAAAATTTGGGGACCCGGGTCCTGCCCCAGGGGTCATGTATCAATGCAAAAAAAAGTTTTAAAAACAAATGTTTTTTCGGGACTCGGGAGCAGTGATTTTAATAATTCTTAAAGTGAAACAATAAAAGTGAAATTTTTCTTTAAATGTCATACCTGGTGGGTGTCTATAGTATGCCTGTAAAGTGGCGCATGTTTCCCGTGTTTAGAACAGTCCGAGAGAAAAATGAAATTTCTAAAGGAAAAAAAGTCATTTAAAAGTACTTGCAGCTATTAATGAATTGTCGGTCCCGACAATACACATAAAAGTCATTGAAAAAACGGCATGGGATTCCCCCACAGTCCATTACCAGGCCCTTTGGGTCTGGTATGAATATTAAGGGGAACTCCGAACCAAAATGAAAAAAAAAAATGCGTGGGGGTCCCCCCAAATTCCATACCAGGCCCTTCAGGTCTGGTATGGATATTAAGGGGAACCCTGCGCCAATTTTTTTTTAAATGGCGTGGGGGTCCCCCTCAAAATCCATACCAGATCCTTTATGTCTGGTATGTATTTTAATATATATATATATACACAGGCATACCCCACTTTTAAGTATGCAATGGTGTTTATTTACTAAAGCTGGAAAGTGCAAAATCAAGCTCACTTCTGCATAGAGTGTCCAGGTTTTATTACCAAAGCTTAATTGAACAAGCTGGGGTTAGAAGCTCATTGGTTTCTATGCAACAGTGAGCCTGATTTTGCACTTTTCAGCTTTAGTAAATAAACACCATTGTGTAATTAAAAGTAGGGTATGCCTGTATATATACTGTATATTGCGTTGATAAAGGTAGACGGAGAAACAAGGGAAAGCAACATATAAATTGTTTAAACTTCAGTTTTAACTTGTTTGAGGTTTTTCTGTCCTCCAGTTGCATAAATATGTGAAACAAATAAAAAATCCATATAAGACGGCAGACAGAATTAACTTCTTTGATGAAAATGGTGAATTTCCTTTCCACTACAAAATAGTAAATTGGATGAAGTCTAACAGCTACCTTAGAATAAAGTCTACTGATGTTGGTTTGTACACACCATGGGCCAAAGAGGAAGACCAACTTCACATTGACCCCAACAATATAACATGGAATAAAGACAATAATACGGTGAGGAGGAGAACATGTGGCTCTCACTTTTCATGACATTGGCCGCCGATTGTACAGTTTTCTCACCAGATGTGTAACAATTACAGTCATTCAATGACATTTCATAACTTTATTGCTTCAAATATTATATTAGCCTTATCTGCCCTTCACATGTAAGTATAAATAACACAGGCATTAACCACTTGCCTACTAGACACTTTTACCCCCTCCTGCCCAGGCCATTTTTCAGCTTTCAGCGCTGTCACATTTTGTATGACAATTGTGCAGTCATGCTACACTGTACCCATATGAAGATGTTATAATTTTTTTCATACAAATAGAGCTTTCTTTTGGTGGTATTTAATCACCACTGGGATTTTATTTTTTGCTAAATAAACAAAAAAATAAAACATTTGAAAACAAACAAAACAAAAAAAAACATTTCATAGTTTGTTATAAAATTTTGCAAACAGGTAATTTTTCTCCTTCACTGATGTGTGCTGATGAGGCTACACTGATGGGCACTAATGGGTGGCACTGACGGACACTGATATAGCGGCACTGGTAAGCGGCACTGATGGGCACTGATAGGTGGCACTGATGGGCTCTGATAGGTGCCACTGATGGGCACTGATGAGGTGGCACTGATGGGCACTGGTAGGTGGCACTGATGGGCACTGATAGGCACTGGTAGGCAGAACGGATGGGCACTGATAGGCAGCACTGATAAGTGACACTGGTGAGGAGGCACTGATAGGCAGCACTGATAAGTGACACTGATGAGGAGGCACTGATGGGCACTGATAGGTGGCATTGATGAGCACTGATGAGGTGGTACTGATGGGCATTGATAGGTAGCACTGATGGGCACTGATAGGCAGCACTAATGAGGAGGAACTGATGGGCACTGATTGGCAGCACTGATGCGCATTGATTGACAGCACTAATGGGCACTGATAGGCAACACTGATAAGTGACACTGATGAGGAGGCACTGATGGGCACTGACTGACAGCTCTGATGAGCATTGATTGACAGCACTGATGGGCACTTATTTGAAGCACTGATGAGCATTTATTGGCAGCACTGTTGGGCACTGGTTGACAGCCCTGATTATCAGTGCTGATGCTTCTTTAACACAAGCCGGTTATCGGCACTCTTCTTCTTTCTTCACAATGTCAGCATGAGGAAAGAAAAACCCATAACCAGCTTGTGTTTACATCCTGTGATCAGCTGTCATTGAACACAGCTGAGCACGTGGAAAAGAGCCACTGTGATTGGCCCTTTACCCCGATCTATTATCATCTGAGTCCCATGGACGATCCCAGGAGGATGTCCATGGATGCCCTCCCAGCAAAGTAAGCCTGCGCTGTAGCCATCTATAGTGCGGGCAGGACGTGGTTAAAAAAAGAAAGTAAAATATTTTTAGGGATTATTTCTTACTCTTCCTCATAGACTATGGGGTTCTCCATGGGGAATGACTTCTGTCCCTCCAGGTTAAAATAGTTAACATGTTTGTTAACCGTAAGAATTAAATTCACTTTTTTCTCATTTTTCCTCCTGTTTGCTCAATTAAATATACAATTGCAAGCATTTTGTTATACCTGTTGAAATTACAAAATAAAAAATAGGACAAGTCTATATATATATATATATATATATATATATATATATATATATATATATATATATATATATATATATATATATATATATATATATATATTTTTTTTTTGCTAGGCATCACTATATCACTGTATTCAGTTTGCATTTTTTGTGAATCCTTTGCAGTTTCTTACCTGGGGATCACACCAGTAGCGGCACTTCCTATAGCAGGCTGACAACACTAATCAACTTCCTCAATATTATCCTCAGGATTGTAATGCCTCGTACACACGAGCGGACTTTCCCGCGGGAATGTCCGCCAGACAATCCGCCCGTGTGTGGGTGCCGGCGGACTTTTTGGCGCCAAAAGTCCGGCGGACTAGGTTTTAAGTTTTGTTTTAAAATTGTCCACTGAATATGTCACAGTCCCGGAGGATGCTGGGACTGTGACATCATAGGGGGGCGGGGTCACCATGTGACATGAGCATGTGACCCTGCCTCCTTGTCCCTATATAAGTCCCAGCACAGCGCGTCTCTGCCAATCCGGCCAGAGACAGCGTCGAGTCAACATCGGAAGAAGAAGAAGAAGAAGAAGGCGGCGGCGCAAAAAGCGACGACAGCGGCAAAAACAGAAGAGACCCCGGAAGACCCGGAATACCCCCGAAGGCGGATTGAGACCCCCAGACGACGACGGCGGCGACGACGAAGAAGGTAGCCGGGCTCCTCTGCTCGGTAAAAGAGCTAGGTAAAATAGCGGAGGAGTCCGGCGAGAAGACCCCGCAAGACGGAAGAAGACCCTCGGAGCAGCGCAATAAAATATTTTTAAAAAATTGTGTGTTTTTTTTATTTACACTTTACACCTTAGGTGAATGGGTAGGGGTACATCGTACCGCATACTCATACACATAGGGAGGGGGGCCCCCTTATTAAAGGGGGCTCCCGGATTCCGATAAGCCCCCCGCCCACAGACCCCGACAACCAATGGCCAGGGTTGTCGGGAAGAGGCCCTTGTCCTCATCAACATGGGGATAAGGTGCTTTAGGGTGGGGGAGCCGCAAGGCCCCCCTTTCCCCAGGGCCCCCCCATGTTGAGGGCACGCGGCCTGGTACGGCTCAGGAGGGGGGGCCCCCCCCACCCCTTTCCTGGCCGGCCGGGCTGCATGCTCGGATAAGGGTCTGAGATGGATTTGGGGGGGACCCCCCCCCATGTTGAGGGCACGCGGCCTGGTACGGCTCAGGAGGGGGGGCGCTTGCTCGTCCCCACCCCTTTCCTGGCTAAGTCTGCCATGAGTACTCCTCCAGTGTGAGGCGGTGTCTTAGTGTGGTCAGCCTGAAATAAGAAGAGTTGTTCGTGGCAGGATCTCCATACTGTACACTGAGAGATTTGCTGGCAGCCCTACTGAAAAATAGAAATAATATGCAATGGAAGACACAGATAAGGAGATACCATTTTCAACACACTCTTATTTAATGTCCAATGTTATTTCACACAAGTAAATACATTTTTTTTTCACTTCCTTTTAGAAGCTGGAGTCTCAGTGTGTGGACTCTTGTTTGCCCGGATACAGAAAAAAGCCAGGATCTTCAATCCACTCTTGCTGCTATGACTGTGTTCAATGTTCAGAAGGGCAGATATCCAATATGCCTGGTATACCTTATATCTTTATATACATACTGTATATGCATATACTATGTTTTTTATATTAATTGTTTTTAAATTTAACGTGAAATTCACAGATGTGCAAACGCTGTAACATATATATATATATATAGCGCCAACACTTTACAAAAGTGTGCGCTATGCATGTGTAAATTTCGTTTCCAGAACTGTAACAGAGTTCTGAGAGTTAATTGTACAGGAATTACTTTGGCATCAGTCTGGCTGGGCTGTACTAAGGTTCCGCCTGGTCATAAGTGCAGTGAGGCACCTGTGACAGGCTGAGAACAAAGCCTGATTGAATGTGTTAGGTACCAATCTTTCCCGGAGCCAATCAGTGGGCGCGTCTAGCCCCGCTGCATAGTCTGGGAAGGGGTATTTAAGGTGCTGAAGTCACGTGTTCAGGGTTCGGCTGCTGCTTTGATTCCTGGTTCCGGTCCGGGTCAGCCCCATGAGGGGTCTCGGACCGAGGAGCGTCTGCCATCCCCGCAAGCATGGTCACCCTGACCAGCCCCAGAGGCCCTCATGGTCTGGGATGGGGATTCGTCCGTTCCCGAGCCTCGGAACTGGCTTGTCCGAGGCCCAGTAACTGAAGGAGGATTCAGAGGCTTCTCGTTGTGCTTTCGGTATTGGAGAGACAAGGTAACTCGTACAAGCGACCAGGGGAGGACTCTTCGGAGGAGGGCCAAGAAGCTGGCTGCTCGGTAAGAGTCTGGGAGCTGAGTTGTATGGACACTAGAGAATCCACACTTCCCACAGTATCGCCAAGAAGGTTGAAAGATCCAGGTACTGTGGGAAAGGTTCCTACTTCTTCAGTTACAATCTAGTCTGTGGCAGAGACTTTGCTAAGTTACGGATCTGCTAAATCTCTGGTTAGAGGTTTATCCAGCAGTGAAGCGCCCAGTTGCGAGTGGCTACTCTCTGGGCTAACTAAGAGACATTCAGTGGATGTCAGCAGTTCAAAGTGCCTGAGTTTTATCACCCATGCCCTCTATTCCCACCTGAGACTGTGTTACTGTTGGATGTTACCCCTGCAAAATAAAAATCCTCAAAATGACTTTTGTGTGTCAGCTTCTGAAGTTACTGGGTACTAATCCTGGGAACCCCTAGACAACGAAAGACGAGCTACGAGGAGGTAATTGGTAAGCCAAGAATAGTCAAGGGGTTATGGCCACTACATATATAGATAGATAGATAGTATACTGTATTTGTATATACTGTATATATGCAGTATCTCACAAAAGCGAGTACACCCCTCTATCTTTTCATGTGACAACACTGAAGAAATTACACTTTGCTACAATGTAAAGTAGTGAGTGTAAAGCTTGTATAACAGTGTAAATTTGCTGTCGCCTCAAAATAACTCAACACACAGCCATTAATGTCTAAACCACTGGAAACAAAAGTGAGTACACCCCTTAGGGAAAATGTCCAAATTGGGCCCAAATAGCCATTTTCCCTCCCTGGTGTCATGCGACTCATTAGTGTTACAAGGTCTCAGGTGTAAATAGGGAGCAGGTGTGTTAAATTTGGTGTTATCGCTCTCACTCTCTCACGCTCTGTCACTGGAAGTCCAACATGGCACCTCACGGCAAAGAACTCTCTGAGAAACTGAAAAAAATAAATGTTGCTCTACATAAACATGGCCTAGGCTATAAGAAGATTGCCAAGACCTTGAAACTGAGCTGCAGCATGGTGGCCAAGACCATACAGCTGTTTAACAGGACAGGTTCCTCTCAGAACAGGCCTCGCCATGGTCCACCAAAGAAGTTAAGTGCACATGCTCAGCGTCATATCCAGAGGTTGTCTTTGGGAAATAGACGTATGAGTGCTGCCAGCAAAGCTGCAAAGGTTGAAGGGGGGGGGGGGGGGACAGCCTGTCAGTGTCCAGACCATACACTGCACACTGCATCAAATTGGTCTGCATGGCTATGTATATACAGTATATATGCAGTATCTCACAAAAGTGAGTACACCCCTCTATCTTTTCATGTGACAACACTGAAGAAATTACACTTTGCTACAATGTAAAGTAGTGAGTGTACAGCTTCTATAACAGTGTAAATTTTCTGTCCCCTCAAAATAACTCAACACACAGCCATTAATGTCTAAACCACTAGCAACAACGGTGAGTACACCCCATAGTGAAAATGTCCAAATTGGGCCCAAAGTGTCAATGTTTTGTGTGGCCACCATTATTTTCCAGTACTGCCTTAACCCTCTTGGGCATGGAATTCACCAGAGCTTCACAGGTTGCCGTTGGAGTCCTCTTCCACACCTCCTTGACAAAATCACAGAGCAGGTGGATGTTGGAGACCTTGTGCTCCTCCACCTTCCATTTGAGGATGCCCCACAGATGCTCCGTGGAGGGGTACTTTTGTACCCCCTTACCATTTCAAACAGGGGGGGGGGGATCTGTGGGTCCCCTTGTGGGGATGAGGCCCTATCAACATGGGGACATGTGCCAGACCCCAAAGCATCCTCCCAATGTTGAGGGCATGTGGCCTGGTACGGTTCAGGGGGGGGGGGCGCTCTCTCCTCTTCCCTCTTTTCCTGAGGCCTGCCAGGTTACGTGCTCGGATAAAGTCTGGTATGGATTTTTGGGGGAACTCCACGCCATTTTTTTTTTATTTGCCCCTTAAAATCCATACCAGACCTGAAAGGTCTGGTATGGATATTTGGGGGGAACCCCAAGTCATTTCTTTTTTTAATTTGACCTGGGGTTCCCCTTAATATACATACCAGACCTGAAGGGCCTGGTTATTAAATTTGGGGGGAACCCCACGCATATTTTTTTTTTATCAATGACTTTCAATGACTGTTCTCTGTATTATGGGGAGCCGACAATTCATTATAGCCGCGAGTGATTTTAAATGACTTTTTTTCTTTTGGAAATGACACTCTGTGCAGGGACAGTTCTAGGCATGGGAAACATGTGCACCTTTACAGGCATACTATACACACCCCCCAGGTACGAAATTCAAAGGAATATTACACTTTTATTGTGTCACTTTAAGCATTATTAAAATCACTGCTCCTGAAAAAAACGTATGTTTTTAAAACTTTTTTTGCATTGATACATGTCCCCTGGGGCCGAACCCAGGTCCCCAAACACTTTTTATGTCAATAACTTTTTTAAAAGTGCCGAACACCGAACTCTAACCTGAACATACAGTAAATTGTTCGGGTTCGGGTCCGGGACCCAAAAACCCAAAAGTCCGGTACGAACCCGAACTTTACAGTCCATGTTCGCTCAACCCTAGTATTGAGTTATTTTGAGGTGACAGCAAATTTAGACTGTTATACAAGCAGTACATTCACTACTTTACATTGTAGCAAAGTGTAATTTCTTCAGTGTTGTCACATGAAAATATATCATAAAATATTTACAAACATGTGAGGGGTGTACTCACATTTTTGAGATAATGTACATATCCAAAACAAGTGGGGTGAACAGCACCCCGGCAGTCTCTCTGTGCAGTGCAATCAGACCATCCCACAGGTAACTAGAGATGGGCCGAACACCCCCGGTTCAGTTTGTGCCAGAACTTTTCAAACATCGCAAAAGTTTGGAGCCGAACCCTATTAAAGTCTATGGGACCCAAACTGGAAAAAATCATCATTTTGGCACAGGGAATTATATTCAAGTTATTGGGCATACAAAGGGTATGGGGGTCTGGGTACTGCCCTGGGGACATGTATCAATGAAAAAAAAGTTTGTAAAAATATTTTTAAATGAGCAGTAGGGATGAGCCGAACACCCTCCGGTTTGGTTCGCACCAGAACCTGCGAACAGAACGAAAATTCGTGTGAACTTTAGAACCCTATTAAAGTCTATGGGACTCAAACGTTGAAAATCAAAAGTGCTAATTTTAAAGGCTAATATTCAAGTTATTGTCCTAAAAAGTTATTGTCCTAAAAAGGGTTGGGACCGAGTCCTGCCCCAGGGGACATGTATCAATGCTATAATGAATCGTCGGCTCCCCATAATACAGAGAACAGTCATCGATAAAAAAAAAAAAAGCGTGGGGTTCCCTCCAAAAATCCATACCAGACCCTTTATCCGAGCACACAACCTGGCAGGCAGCAGAAAAAGAGGGGGGGACAAGAGAGAACCATACCAGGCCACATGCCCTCAACATTGGGAGGGTGCCTTTGGGGGTCTGTGACCCCTCAAAGCACCATGTCCCCATGTTGATGGGGACAAGGGCCTCATCCCCACAACCCTGCCCGATGGTTGTGGGGGTCTGTGGGTGGGGGGCTTATCGGAATCTGGAAGCCCCCTTTAACAAGGGGACCCCCAGATCCCGCCCCCCCATGTTTAAAATGGTAACGGGTACATTGTACCCCTACCATTTCCCAAAGAAAGTGTAAAAAAAAATGTAAAAAAAATCACTGGGATTGGGATAAGTCCTTTATTAAAAATAAAAAATTTTTTAAAAAAGATTCTAGCGGTGTTAATCCACTCTTGGTGTCCTGCGATGGGTGATCATCTCTCCGGGGTCCAGCGATGCATGATCTCTCCTGATGATGTCCAGCGGCCTGCCAGGTTGCTAAAGATAAAGGGTCTGGTATGAATTTTTGGGGGAAACTCAACGCCATTTTTAAAAAAAATTTGGAGTGGAGTTCCCCTAAAAATCCATACCAGACCTGAAGGGTCTGGTATGGATATTTGGGGGGAACCCCACGTCATTTTTTTTAATTTAAAGCGGGGTTCCCCTTAATATCCATAGTAGACCTGAAGGGCCTGATAATTGGATTTTGTGGGAACCCCACGCTTTTTTTTTTCAATGACTGTTCTCTGTATTTCGGGGAGCCGACAATTCATTATAGCCGCGAGTGCGTTTAAATGACTTTTTTTCCTGCAGAAATTACACTTTGTGCAGGGACCGTTCTAAGCACAGGAAACATACTATACACACCCCCAGGCACGAAATTTAAAGGAATATTACACTTTTATTGTTTCACTTTAAGCAATATTAATATCACTGCTCCTGAAAAAACTGCAGTTTTTAAAACTTTTTTTGCATTAATACATGTCCCCTGGGGCACGACCCAGGTCCCCAAACACTTTTTATGACAATAACTTGCATATAAGCCTTTAAAATTAGCACTTTAGATTTCCCCCATAGACTTTTACAGGGTGTTCCACGGCTTTTAGAATTTGCCGCGAACACCCCAAAATTGTTCGCTGTTCAGCGAACGGGCGAACAGGCAATGTTTGAGTCGAACATGAGTTTGACTCGAACTCGAAGCTCATCCCTAACGAGCAGTGATTTACTGATGCTTATAGTGAAACAATAACAATGAAAAATCCATTTAAATATAGTGCCTGGGGGTCCCCTAAGTCTGCATGTAAAGTGGGGCATCTGTACCATGTATAGAACCTGCTGCAGAAAAAAATATATTTATAAAGCCAACAAATGTTCCCTGCAAATTTTCTTTATTTTATAAATATCTGCTTGGGGAGCCAGTCTGTATGATGAAGCCACAATTTAGTGCATTAGGAACAAGATTAGAGATTTTTTTGGGATAAATTCTGGTGTCTGTTTCGCAGACTTTGGATAGAAGTAACAGATGCAGAAAAATTGGGCTTTGGGTGTTGGTGGTGCCCTCACACCATAAGCCGTTAGATGTACTCTTGATGAAAGTAAGAATTGGCCTTGCTGTAAAACATTTAATTATATGCACCTGTCAAATAGGTGAGGAAAGATTCGGTCCTTGGGTGTTAATTGTGTCCATGAAACCTACACCAAAAAACTTCTTGCAGATAAAATCCACACCCACAAATCTAGGCAGCATAGACAGTCTTTCAGAGATTCCAGATCCACAAAACACCTAATCATTGGCATCAGGGGCCTAATAGCTGCTGCATATCCAGGAATACCTGTAATTCATTTTGATAAATGTCAGCCGGTCAACGGAGTTAGTTGTCAGACACGCTCTTTTATCAGTCAGAAAACCTCCATCAGCACTGAATGACTGTTTAGAAAGCACGCTGGATGCAAGGCAGCCCATCAGCTCAATTGCATAATGGCAAGTTCTGGCCAGTGGTCTATTCTCATGACCCAGTAACCCAGTGAATCATCAACTGGAAAGCTTTCCATGTCTGTTTTTGCCCATAGATAATCTCCCACCATATGATGCAGACACTACCAATTGGATGTGGACACCGACAACCCTTCTCCACTGCTCCTCTCTTGACCAACACAAGCATCAAGAATAGATTTTCCATGAGATTGTAACCTACCAGAGTCTGGAAATGTGTTACATAATCTCCTCAAGATATGTCATCCTCTGCTCCCTCTGTGGGGACGGGATGAGTTCTGAGACTTTCCTCTTGTACAGTAACGGTGATCAAGGAGGGTTTCCAACCAATAGTGATCCTTCTCCCTGATGCCACAAATTCTCGGGGCCATTTGCTGGCTTTAAAGAATGAGGAAGGCCATGCACTGCAAGTTTGTATCACATTCCTGGCTAAAGCTAAAAGAATCTCTGCTCCGGTGTGGCTCCTGTCCCCTAGACAGACCCGCTGAAGCACTGCATGGCATTTTTTTGCGTGACTCATTGAATAGCCCCATGAACACTTAGGAGGTACTGTTGGTTCTTAGGACAATTCAGCAGAGGAGGGCATGGAGGAGGAGGAGGGGTGGAGCTGACAAATCTTGCATCATCACCACCAGCTGTATGGAGACGTGGCTGCAAAACAAGCTGCAGCACTGAGCCCTGCCCTGCATCCTTCCAAGTTGCAAGCAGAGTTACCCCGTGTGCTGTGATTGAAATATATGATCCCTGACCATGCTTGCTGGACCACGTGTCAGCAGTAATGTGGACCTTGCGGCTGACTACCTTTCCAATTGATGCCACAGAATTGTCTTCCACTTAATGGTAGAGCGCTGGAATGGCCTTGCAAATAAATAGCGACCGGAAACCTACCATTGTGGTACAGCAAATTCTGCAAATTCATGGAAGTGGCAGAATCCATAAGACCAAAAAGCAGAAGTTGTAAATCCATCAGCTTGGACAAGCTGGAATTTAGATGGGTGGCAGTGACTGTATTTTTTTCCACTGCAGTAACTGGGGCAGAGAAATTTGCCTGCTATAATCTACAGCTGGTGGTGTGTTGCTGGCAGACGTGCTGTAAGGACATGTGACACCCTTTTCTATACCATCATCCTTGTCAGTAGAGGCTGCTGAGAGGTCATGAGATATAGCCTGGGTAGCCTGGGTAGACCTGAAAAGTGAGGAGAAACAGGATTTTGTCCCTTTTGTGTGGCTTTCAGGTAGACATGTGCAGGATGAAAACATTTGTTTAGTTTTGTTTCGATTTGTTATTAAACTAAATTCATTTAGTTAAATGCGCTGCATTCGTTACATTTGTTTTTGGGATTTGTTTAGTTTCGTATTACAAGAAAAAATTACCAAATTCTGAAAACTTCCATAAAATTCGATCAAATTAAAAAAAAAAATCGACCACATTCAAAAAAAATCTACCGCATTCGAAAAAATTAAACCGCATTCGAAAAAATTTGAAGGAATTTGAAAAATGTAACTATATATAACCATTTTATGCAATTTGAATTTCATATAGAATCAATTAGAATAGAAAATATTAGAATAGAAAATAATAGAAAAGAATAGCATAGAAAAACAATAGAACAGAATAGAAAAAAATATAATATATATATTATATTTTATTCTATTCTGTTCTATTGTTTTTCTATTCTATTTTCTATTCTATTTTAATCTTTTCTATTTGAATTCATCCTATACGAAATATGAATTTCGGAAGATGGTTTTATATATATATATATCTGTCTTCTTCAGCAGCGCTAAAACCTTTAAATGAATAAACAAAGAATCAATATTTAAATCAAAATAGAAGCAAAGTACATAAGCAAACTTGTATGAGTAAATGTTCATAAATGCTTCATCAGCTGTTTAGACATTTGATCATCACTAGACCTGGTGCCTGTACTCACTATAGGAATTGCACTCACCAAAATGTAGATCAATAGAAGCCTCTTAATATGTATGGGATGGCAGTGATCACTGCTACACGAACCTCCGTCCAACCTTTAGGAACAAAACTTCTGTTGTGAATGCAGACGCTGGGTCTCCTCTAATTAAGCAGTGTTCAATCAGCTGGATGTTTTCCATGTTACTCAAACAAATAAAGGAAAATATAGCATATAAAATAGCATATAAAAACAATAGGACAAAATAGAAAAAAATATTATATATATATATATATATATATATATATATATATATATATATATATATATATATATATATATATATACATACATATACATATCATCTTCCGAAATTCAACTTTGGTATAGAATGAAATTAAATTCAAATAGAAAAGATTAAAATAGAAAATAATAGCATAGAAAAACAATAGAACAGAATAGAAAAAAATATAATATATTCTAATATTTTCTATTCGAATTGATTTCATTCTATATTATTTTTGGAAGATGGCTTCCAAAATTTGAATTTCGTATAGAATGAATTTGAATAGAAAAGATTCAAATAGAATAGAAAATAATAACAAAGAATAGCATAGAAAAACAATAGGACAGAATAAGATATGCATATAAAGAAAGAATAAGTAAGTTTATTATATAAAAGACAAAGTTATGTATTTACAGTAATGCTGTATGGGCATATGGATGTAAATGCTACGCGCAGGGGAAGATTCTCCCGAGTGTATGCCCGACCTCTTACCTCCAAATTAAGAAGGTCTACATACTCCCAAGGACATCAGACATAGAGGGTTATGGCAGATCCGCGGCAAAGCGTCCTACCCAGGATTTCCACAGGGGGCTTGTACCCAGAAGGCCCGAGCCAAGATCAGTGGCTAGGGAGCCGTAGGGGGAGAATGGGATCCTGTTAGTCTAGAATTGGGTTATCATAGGGCCTGTAGAGTACAAAATAGTACTTATTAACTACATACATAAAATAAGATATGAAATAAATGGCCAAAATATCAGAGGTAGCTTGATCAGGTCCAATATTATATCAAACTAAACCTACCTCATTGGCATCTTATTGAAGAAAAATCTTATAGGAGGTTTGGGTCTACCTTCAGAGAAGGAAGGGAGAGACACTATCTTGTAAATGTAAAAAAATGACAAACACATTTCTGTAGATAAAGAAAAAGAAGGACAGAATAGAAAAATATTATATATTGTTTTTCTATTCTATTATTTTCTATTCTATTTTAATATTTTCTATTCAAATTCATTCTATACAAAATTTGAATTTCAGAAGATGGGTTTATATATATATATGTATATATATATATCATATATATATATATTTTTCTATTCTATTCTATTGTTTTTCTATGCTATTCATCTCTATTATTTTATATTCTATTTAAAATCATTCTATATGAAATTTGAATTTTGTAAGATGGTTATATATATATATATATAATATATATATATATATATATATAAAATATTATATATATAACCATTTTCGAATTTTGTATAGAATGAAGTCAAATTCTAATAGAAAATAATTGAATAGACTAGAAAAGAATAGTATAGAAAAACAATAGAACAGAATAGAAAAATATATATATATAACCATTTTCTGAAATTCTAAGTTTTTCTATTCTATTCTTTTCTATTATTTTCTACTCCAATCTTTTCTATTCAAATTCAAATTCATTTTATATGAAATTCAAATTTTGGAAGCCATCTTCCGAAACTCAAATTTCATATAGAATGAATTTGAATTCGACTAGAAAAGATTAGAATAGAATAGAAAATAATAGAAAATGTTATTCTATTCTGTTCTATTGTTTTTCTATTCTATTCTAATCTTTTCTATTCAAATTCATTCTATATGAAATTTCAATGTTGGAAGATGGTTTCTATATATATATATATATTTATTTTTTTTTATATTTTTATTGTATATTGTATATATTTTTTTCTGTTCTTTTTTATTGTTTTCTTATGCTATTCTTTTCTATTATTTTCTGTTCTATTCTAATCCTTCTATTAAAATTCAATTTCATTCTATATGAAATTTCAATATCGGAAAATGGTTATATATAGTTTACTTTTTTAAATGCGGTAGAATTTTTCGAAAGCGGTCGATTTTTTAGAATTTGATCACATTTTTTAAATTCGGTCTAATTTTGTTTTGAATTCGAATAGGAAACAAATCTTTTGTAATCTTTTCTATTAGAATTTGATCTCATTCTATATGAAATTCGAATTTCAGAAAATGGTGATGTATATGTATATGTATATGTATATGTATATATATATGTATATATATATATATATATATATATATATATATATATATATATATATATATATATATATATATATATGTATATATATATATGTATATGTGTATATTTATATGTATATGTATATATATATATATATATATATAATATTTATATATATATAATCATCTTCCGAAATTCCAATTTCGTATAGAATGAATTCAAATTCTAATAGAAATGATTAGAACAGAATAGAAAATAATAGAAAAGAATAGAATTGAAAAACAATAGAATAGAATAAAATATAATATATATTATATTTTATATTTTATTCTGTTCTATTGTTTTTTATTCTATTCTTTTCTATTATTTTAGTTTCCATTGTTTTGCATTCTTTTACAATCTATTCTCAACTTCAAATTTATACTATTTGAAATTGGAATTTCGGAAGACGGTCATATTTTAATTTATTACATTCTTTTAAATTCTATTCTAGTCTTTACTATTCTTTTATTTTTATTCTAATGCTTTATTATTTTATATTCTATTTTAAAGTATTCTTTTTTAGAAAATAGATTTCTATTCTTTTCTAATTCCATTCAAATTTGTTTCCAAATAGTTTTCGAATTCGATACAAATTTGTTTAAATTTGTTACTATTGTAATTCGGAATTTCAGATGCATCCGAATTTCCAAATAATGAAAAATGTGTCCGAATTTTGATTTGGAACGAAACAAAATGCACATGTCTACTTTCGGGTGCTCTTGCCAACCGGCTAAGTGATGGGAGGTAAATGTTTTGTCAAGCATGTGGTACCCAAATGGCTTGTGTTTTTGTCTCGCTTGATCTGCTTGAAGCAAAGTTTGCAAATTGCAACAGTGCGATCGGCTGCACATGTGCTAAAAAAGATATAAAGAATATTATACATATATATGAGCTGTGGCAAGTGGGCCAGGAGATAACAGCTCCACAATGTGATGAAATAGGGTGGCTGCTCTCTACTCTTCCATGATGGCTCCTCTTGAGGACATCCTGCCTCTTTGGGGGTGTGCCTCACTCTCACTTTCCTCCTCTCCTCTATCCAGCACCCAAGTCATGGCAGTGACTTCATCATCATCATCCCCTTCATCCTCATAATCACTGGAGCTAACTTGGCAATACGCTGCGGCTGGGGGAACATGACTGCCAATTTGTTGTTTACCAGTGTTATCCCCTCTCTGTAGGCTCATGTTCCTGCCTGCCTCAACCTCAGAACCAACATCAGGTTCAAGTAATGGCTGTGCATAATCAAAGAGCAAGTGTTTCGAATAACTCAGCTGACTCCTCCATGCATGATGCTGGGGCTATAGCAAGAGCAGCTGTGGACAAGGAGGCCAAATATGCCACTCTGGCAGCTTCTGTGGACTGCGCATTAGTCTCTGCTTGGGTGATAGAGGATGATGAGGATGGCTTAGTAAGCCAGTCCACCAGCTCCTTCGCATGCTGTGGCTGGATAGCATGGGCAACATCACTAAACAAAACTGCCTGAAGATGGACCACGTCCACCTTTGCCTGTGGACGCAGATGCTGCTGGCCCCCTCATAGTGCCATGGGAACATCTGACTATTCTTTTTGGTCTGTCAGCAGAGCGAGAGAAGAAGAAGAAGGGACTTTGTGGTACATTTTTATTTTTTATTTTAAATAAAGGACTTGTCCCAAGCGTGTCTTGTCATTTTTACAATTTTAACACTTTTTTTGTGAAATGGTAGCGGTACATTTACCCCGTTACCATCTCAAAAAAGGGGGAGGCCGTAATCTGGGGGTCCCCTTGTTAAAGGGGGCTTCCAGATTCCAATAAGCCCCAGCCCACAGACCCCCACAACCACCGGGCAAGGGTTGCAAGGATGAGACCCTTGTCCCCAGTTTTTTTTTATTTTGGTGCAGGTTCCCCTTAAAACCTTACCAGACCTGAAGGGTCTGGTATGGATTTTGAGGGGGACCCCTGCGCCATTTTTAAAAAAAAAACAGGGTTCCCCTTAATATCCATACCAGACCTGAAGGGCCCCACGCAATTATTTTTTTAAAATTTTGGTTCAGGGTCTGGGGCCTGGTAATGGACTGGGAGGCATCCCATGCCGTTTTTTTCAATGACTTTTGTCTGTATTGCCGAGACCCGACAATTCATTATAGCCTCGAGTACTTTTAAATGACTTTTTTTGTTATTTTTTGTCATTTTGTGCAGGGACTGTTCTAAACACGGGAAACATGCGCCACTTTACAGGCATACTATAGACATCCCCCCAAGTACAAAATTCAAAGGAATATTTCACTTTTATTGTTTCACTTTAAGCATTATTAAAATCACTGCTTTGGAAAAAACTGCAGTTTTTAAAACTTTTTTTGCATTGATACATGTCCCCTGGGGCAGGACACGGGTCCCCAAACACTTTTTATGACAATAACTTGCATATTAACCACTTCCCGACTGGCGCACGATGATGTACGGCGGTAGAATGGCACGGACAGGCAAAAGGGTGTACAGGTACGTCCCTTTAAGATTGCTGCCGTGCAATCGCGTGCACGCCGCTTGGGTCCCGCTCGGGTCCCGCGGACTTGATCGCCACGGGGATACCCGCGATCGTCTCATGGGAAGGCTGAACGGGGAGATGCGGAAGTAAACAGCATCTCCCCGTTCTGCCTAGCAACTAGTGACACTGATCTCTGCTCCCTGTGATTGGAGCAGAGATCAGTGTTCACTAAAACACAGCCACGCCCCCCACAGTTAGTAACACGCCCCTAGGAACACTTAACCCCTACACTGCCACCCCCTGGTTAACACCTTCACTGTCAGTGTCATTTACACAGGAAGCAGTGCATTTAAATAGCACTGATTGCTGTATAAATGACAATGGTCCCAAAAATGTGTCAAAAATGTCTGATGTGTTGACCATAATTTTGCAGTCACAATAAAAATTGCTGATCGCCGCCATTACTAGTAAAAAAAAAATATTATTAAAAATGCTATAAAACTATCCCTATTTGGTAAACGCTATAACTTTTGCGCAAACCAATCAATAATCACTTATTGCTATTTTTTTTACCAAAAATATGTAGAAGAATATGTATCGGCCTAAACTGAGGAAAAAATATGTTTTTTTACATATTTTTGGGGGCTATTTATTATAGCAAAAAGTAAAAAATAATGCGTTTTTTTCAAAATTGTCACTCTTTTTTTGTTTATAGCGCAAAACATAAAAACCGCAGGGGCGATCAAATACCACCAAAAGAAAGCTCTATTTGTGGGAAAAATGACGTAAATTTTGTTTGGGAGCCACGTCGCACGACCACGCAATTGTGAGTTAAAGCGACGCAGTGCCAAATCGCAAAAAAGTAGTCTGGTCTTAAGCCAGCAAAATGGTCCGGTCTGAAAGTGGTTAAATATTTAAAATTAGCACTTTTATCCCATAGACTTTAAAAGGGTGTTCCGTGGCTTTCAAATTTGCTGTGAACACCCCAAATTGTTTGCTGTTCGGCGAACGGTTGAACAGCCAATGTTCGAGTCGAACTCATGTTCGACTCGAACATGAAGCTCATCATTAGTGATTGGCAACTTATAACAGGACTGTGATAGTATGGTGGGCAGTCAGACACTAACTGACACTTTGTGGGAACCAGTAACATTAATACAGTGATCAATGCTAAAAATATACACTGACACTGTACTAATGACACATCCCCACTGACAGGACAGAGCTCTGTATTGCTTACAGTCAGAGAGCTTTGTCCTGTCATCTTCTTCGCTGATCAGCAGGTGCCAACAGTCATCCATTGGCTGGGATCCACTGATCAGCTTGTGCTGTGACTAATGACAGAATAGCCAAAGCTGCTGTCATGCGCTTGCACGGCCCCTGCCAGGAAATGCTGGATTACCTATCTAATAATGTGATCCAGTGCAGGAGAGCCACTGTGCCGTCATACACCTCGCCATAGGCGGTCGGCAAGCTGTTAAGCTGATCTGAGTGGTTTGTGGTAATATAACTACAGATTCAACTCAAGTTGGTGTCTTCTAACTCATTGTCAGGAGTGTGGCAGAGTGGTTAAATTGATAATATGACTAGTCCATACACCAGATTAGTCTCAGGGGGCTTATTCACTTAGTAGCTCCTTCAAGAGTGTGCTGCATATGTACAAATGACATCCCCACTGCTCCTCCAAAAATGTTTAATTAATTCGAATAAAAATTAATCTGTGTTATATGTATTACTCTTGGCAGACACTGAGAACTGTATGAATTGTCCAGAGGAAGAATGGCCCAATGAGAAGAAAGATTGGTGTATTCCAAAACGCTTTGAATTCCTTTCCTACACTGATGTCATTTCTAAAGTATTCCTAACCATTTCTGCTGTACTCTGCATTGTGACTGTTTTAATAAAGGGGATTTTTATCTCCTATCTGAACACCCCAATTGTCAAAGCTAATAACAGAAATCTGAGTTTTGTTCTTCTTGTCTCCATTTTGTTGAGCTTCGTCTGTGTGTTCTTGTTCCTTGGTCAGCCACTGGATATAACCTGTATATTGCGTGTCATGACATTTGGAGTCATCTTCTCCATAGCTATCTCCTCTCTTCTTGCTAAAACAATCATGGTTTGCATCGCTTTCAAAGCCACCAAACCTGGCAGCTACTGGAGGAAATGGATTGGAAGCAAACTGGCCAATTCCATAGTATCAGTGTGTTCATCCATTCAAGTAATAATATGTATTAATTGGTTGTGCTCTTCTCACCCTTTTAAGGAAATGGACACTCACTCTTATCAGGACAAGATCATTATTCAGTGTAATGAAGGGTCCGTTATTGGGTTCTACGCTGTATTGGGTTATATGGGGTTTCTGGCAGCTGTGAGTTTTGTTCTGGCTTTCATGGTGAGGACATTACCGGACATTTATAATGAGGCCAAATACATCACCTTCAGCATGCTGGTTTTCTGCAGTGTCTGGATTTCCATGATCCCGGCCTATCTGAGCACTAAAGGGAAATACATGGTGGCTGTGGAGATATTTGCCATGTTGGCCTCAAGTGCTGGACTTCTAAGCTGTATATTTTTTCCAAAATGTTTCATTATCTTATTTAAACCTGAATTGAATACACAATCATGTTTACTTGATAGCAAAAATAGACATTAATAAATACTCTTAGTAATTTGTTTATAAATGTTTTCACACAAGATTCAAATAGCATATTTGCTCGTAAACGAATGTTGAAATGCCAATATGAAAAAAGTAGCGTAGATCTAGATACCCCTGATTGGTCAAAACACAGTATGAGAGAATTCAAAGCACTACGTGACCTAACACTCCTATTTCAGGAGAGCAATACATCGGATCTAATAGACCAATTAGATCTTGATAAACTATTTGAGGAAGTAAATAAATCAACACAAAACCCTACGAGTTTATTTAAAAAAACCATCAATGAAATTTCCATCTTTAAATATAAATCCAAGTGTTGCCATCTTCTTAAAGCAGACAATTAAAGATATTTGCAAACTATCCGTTAGGAAGAACGCTCCCTCTAATCTGTCCTTGGAAGAAAACCGAGCTTTACAATCACTATGTAATAATGAAACAATTATAATCAAGCCATCAGATAAGGGGGGCAATGTTGTTCCAATGGACAACAAGGCCTATATTCTGATGTGCAAGGAAATTCTGGATAATACTAGTTGGTATCGTATCATTTCTATTACACTCATAAACAAGTACAATCAAGATTTTTATGAGATAGTGGATCAAGCCTATGAAGATGGGATTATATGTAAAGATCTTTTTGAGTTTATTAGGACCAAGCATTCTAGGGAACCTACCTTCTACAGTTTACCAAAATTCACAAAAATTCAATCTCACTTACAGATAGACCGATTATTTCCGACAACGGAGGTATTACAGAAAATTTGAGTAGAGTTTTTGATTCCTATTTACAGCACCATGTCATCTCCCTGTCTTCCTTTGTCAAGGACACAATACATTTTTTTACAATTAATCAATGAATTTATCATTTCAAAGGACTCTCTTCTTGTCACAATTGACATTGAAGCTCTGTACAGCTCCATTCCCCACTCGTGTGGTTTGGCAGCTGTACAGAAAGTTCATCAACAGGGGTAAGGACATTAGGTGGTGACCCCTCCTAGTGACGTGAATAGATGAATAAATGAATAAATCCCTCCTATAGAGGTAAATAAATCCCCAAGTGGGAAACACCCGGTGTAGTTACTCAGCTGAAATAACTGACATTGAAATAACAACCCTGGATGTAAAGTTACATGTGACACATTATACACATATACCTTTGCTGATAAGGAAAAGAAGGAGATAAAACTTTTCTCTAATCAAAAGTCCGGAATCTTGAAGAAAAGGTGAAACCCAAAATCAAAAACAAAGTGTTCAAATATCAATTCCTTTTGAAAGGTGAATGTTGATCACAGCAGGACAGGTTCTCAGTGTAGAGAGTGAGGCCCCTTACCCCATCCGTTGGACTCCCTTACGAGCGGAGTCAAAAGCGCAGGCAGAAATGATCCTCTGCAGGGATACAGGATGTTCCTCTGTCCTTCTCTCTCCCCCCTAGTGGAACGACCGCGATCCGGAACTCAGTTGCTGGTCACAGGGATCTCCCGACTGTTGCACACGGGCGGGCCGGAGTTGATGGACACCGCAGGTAGCCAATCACAGGGGTCCTAAGCCATCTATGTACGCCGGCATCGAGGGTACTCCCCAAGGGGAGATGTAATAGCTGGGGGACCCTCCGGAAGGCACCTGCAGGAAAGAATCAGCACTCAGGCCCCTCGGCCGTGAGTGAAGATTGAAAAAAGGGAAAAAAGCCCCAATAGTGAAATATTGTTTATAACCAGGCGAATATTTTATTGAGATAAAAAAGACCTGAGGTATATTCCATAGGTCACAATACTGTACAAAAGAAGCGACACTTTTTCCCTTATTGACAGCAGAAAAAGAGGGAATAGTACTAAAAAGCGTACATGATAAAAATAAAAGCACAAATAAAATAAATATAAAAAAACGGTTAAATTAAAAACAACAAAATTAACACCCGTGCATGGGAATCAATAGGACGTAATGGTATCAACATAACCTGCCCGACATGTTTCGCAATACCTTGCGTCTTCCTGGAGCACAGGTGATATGTTGATGATCCATCACTTAAATAGTATTTGGTTCAAACCAAGCCTCAATTTGGTTCGGCCGCCATGTTTCCTTGGTTTTTCTCACCATATTGTGTCTGGACCAAGCCTCGATTTCATCCAGGCACCATTTTTTTGTAGCCCAGGAATAAACCAGACAATCTAATCGGAATATCCCTTTCCTAGTCAGCATCCCCTATTTAAATCAAATAATTCATACATTGGACAACTTTACTTAATCCTGCCTTTCAAAAAAAAGGAAAAAAAAAAAAGGGGAAGTGGAGGAGGGGAAAGTTGAGAAAATCAAGGTCTGTTAGACTAAACTAGAATTGCAGGTCTATCCAAACTGCAAGGGACCGTATGACAATAGGGTGTGATTACGCCTAGGGTAGATCCATCTCTATTTAACCTCCACAGTCGTTCAACAGACCTAAACCTCCCCCATGATGGTATAGTTGGACAGGGTTTAGACCCTCCCTCCCCGGGTGGGGACAGGAGTTGGAACATATAAAATCACGTCAGTTCATATACATGCCAGACACTTCAAACTCGTGACAATCAGAGAAAAGGGGGGGGCCGACCCCCCCCTCCCCGTGTCGATCGTCAAGCATTGTCTATGAATGCGTTAATTTCAATATCTACATTCAGGCCAAATGGTTTAAGACTCTTTATCTTATATATCCAACTCATCTCGAGTTTTGATATAGCTCTCCTCTTGGGTCCCCCTCTCCAGGGTAATTCCAGTTTATCGATTCCTATAAGAGAGGTACCTTTGGGATTTTGCTTATGTATCTCTAAATAGTGTTTGGAGACCGGGTGTCCCTTGATACCCCTTCTTATATTGCCCAAGTGTTCCCCCAACCTAACTTGGAGAGGTCGTACTGTGCGTCCTACATAGTGAAGGCCGCAGGGGCAGGTCAGGAGGTAGACAACTCCTGTTGTGGAACAAGTAATGAAAGATTTTATGGAGAAAGTCTGATTAGTAATTCTTGAACAGAATTCCATGGTTCTTCTTTCTTTTATGCTATTATATTTATGTGGCTCAGGTACATCGATGACATTTTCATCATATGGGAGGGATCGGAAGAAACCTTTAAAGAGTTCTTCCAAAAAAATCAACATTAAAGTGGTCGTAAACCCTTACAAACCACTTGGACCTACAGGTAAGCCTGATTAGGCTTACCTGTAGGTCAAGAAATATCTCCTAAACCTACAGGTTTAGGAGATATTTGCCAAAATACAGGCACCACTGTCTACGGCGCATGCGCCGTAGACGCGGCACGCAGGCGCACTGAGAAGGCCGCTCTCAGCGGCGATAGGCCGCGAGTGGCGGCTCCCGTGCGCATGCGCGGGAGTGACATCATCGCTGCGCCGTCAAATGACAGTGACGGAGCCGCGAGACCCACCAAGAAGATGGAGGCGCTGCACACAAGGGGACAGCGGTGACTCCTGTGTCAGGTAAGTGACACATAATGGACTACTATGCGATGCATAGTAGTCCATTATGCTTTACCTTTGCAGTGAAACAAAGAGGAAGTAAACCCATTAGGGTTTACTTCCTCTTTAATGAGTTCAATCTAACATTTACAATGGCATATGACAAACAAACCATCACCTCCTGAATGTCCAAATAATTTGTGAGGGGAGATTAGGCAGTACCTTATATCGAAAAGGCACTGCTGGTAATACAGTATTGCATGCTAAAAGTTTTCATCCTATCCCTCTAAAAGACTTGATTCCCTATGGACAGTATCTTCGACTGCAAAGGAACTGTTCTAATAATGACTTGTTTTTCAACAAGAAGCAGGTAAACTCCAGGACAGATTACTAGCACGGGGATATAGCTGTTCATGTCTACGGAAGGCTTACAATAAAACTATTGGTCAGTCACATCAAAATCTCTTATTCCAACCAAAATCCAAAAAGAATTCTAATTTTGACCCCATGAGGATCATTATGCGCTATTCAAGTCAACACACATCAAAAAATATTGGTCGATTCCTATAGATGACCAGAGAATACAGCAATTCATATCAACTAATCCCTTGATCACTTGCAAACGTGCTTCTTCGATTAAAGACAAATTGGTTCAGAGCGAATACAAGGTTAAATCCATTTAAAAAAAAAAACATTGTCCTTCTATACATGGTCCCTTCCTCCATGGACTTTGCTCACATTGTTACCTTATTAGGAGAGAGAAGTCTTTTTCTACTTCCCAATGGCGAAATGTTTGACCCCAAGCATTTTGACAACCGTCAAACATCTGGGGTCGTCTATATGATGTCTTGCGAATGCGGGGCATACTATATAGGCAAGACAAAACAACAATTTTGGCGTCGAATCTCTCAACACATATATAGTATGGAAATTGGAAACAGACATCTACCAGTGGGTAGACATGTAGTCTTACATCATCATTACCAAATGCCAAAAGTTACCTTTTTTGCCCTTGACCTGGACATTTTATAGACAGGCAACTCTTATCCTCATATTGATTAGTGGTTCCAAATTAATAACTAGTGCAGTAGGGAACAGACACAAAAGATACACTCCGCATCTTTCCAAATAACTGTTCTGCTTTATTATGACGCAATTGAAGGTTTTTATACACATGATTACGTAGGTATCACATTAATATTACAATTGTACGTTTATGGTAATGAGGGGCATAACATAGGCAGAATAATTCTAATTAGGACTCGAAAGAATGCAAACATGTACTGAAAACATTATTAGTGCGGTGTGCACAGTGAGGGCAGTGTGCAATACATATAAAATAGAATACAATTATATACAAACTTACAAATTTCCTTTACAGTCTCCTCTCTTTTGATCAATATTTTTATCACTAACCATGCCTGCTATCACCTTTAAGCTGGAACCTCCACACACTTAGGTGAAGGTAGTCCTGGCCGAAGAGGCAAAAACTCCATTGTGGAGAATATAATATCTGAGCAGCTTTTTTCATTACAAAATGACATTTCATTGTGAAAAATAAATGATTGATAAGAGATATTTACAGAGTACTGGCTGTTCACTCCTGTGGCCAGAATGGCCTTCTAACTTAATTGTTGGCATGCTGACTTATCAGCATATGTAAACACAGACAATTCTACATAAAATGGAAGATGTACAAAAGACAAATATGACTTCAACATGGCTAAACTACTTTTCAAATCACATTTTATATATTATATATATATATGTATCCCTTACAAGTGGATCCAGGTGACATTTCCTTCAAGTTTTGCACTGTACATGAAATAGATGCTGTATTGAGTTTCCAAACATTTCCTTATATATAGATGTCCCTTAACAATCTACAAGTCACCTGGCTTTAGTTTTAGATCCTTCCAAACTTTTAGGATCTAGAATTGGGGAGAAAACACATAAATGAGTTTGTCAAAAACCTTAAAAAATCAGCAGTATTCTCTGCGAGATCCAAATGAAGGACTTCATCTGCTGAGACAAAATATAAGCAAGTGAGTAACACACTCCCAAACCAAATCCCATAGGGAGAGAGTCCAACGTACCCTTAGGGGCTTGATAAAATATAAGAAAACATTCAGGCAAATGTTTTCTAGTTTCTTACTTTTTCCGCTACATTGTAGACAGTAGGGAGAGTAAAAATAAAACCTCAAAACTTCCAGTAAGGACTCTCTTATAAAAAATGATTTCCTCTGTTACTCTCTGTAGATTCTGCACTCTGCACTTACAAACTACTTCTGATAACACTTTTTACTGTGGCCTTTGCAAGTAGTATTTGCCGCTGGACATCCAGAAAACATGTCCATACAGACAAAATGCATACTTGTAAGATCCTGACTTAGGCATCTGGATATATCTTTTTGTAATCTCTGGAAGGGATGTTCAGCCTTTGGTAACACCTTTGGGAACATGTAAAACAAGAAGTGGTATGTTCTAAAAACAGCTGTGGTGGTTCCTGGCTCTATTCCATGCTCATTTACTAAGGCAGCCATAACTGCTTGTGACTGATGACACGGCCCATCTGTCAAGCTGGAGGGAAAAGAGTGACTGGCAGACATAAAAGATCACCTTTTCCAAAGTCTTGTTTCATAAGAAGTTGCCCCCTGTGAACCATTTGTTCTTCTCGCCCTTAAAGTTGAATTATTAATCCCAGCTATACTGGGCCAGAACTAGGGTGGAATCTGTGAGTTGCACAGACCCAGCAAGTGTTCAGGGCTGTAATGCAGCATCTTCAGTAACCTGGACTGCTTCCATGTTGGTAATTTTAAAGTTAATATGGTTACCTCAGCAAGAACCTGGAAGGCTGAAAACAGCCAATCGATTAACTTCGCATGCTTGATTGGTTTACCTGTTGAAGTAAAAACAAACTTCTGGCCCTGCAAATGGAACCAAAAGATCTTTAATTCTCTACCGTCTATATGAATATATACAATTTTTATAGCTCACAGGCTTTGCTACTTGAGCTGGGGAAAAAGGGTCCAATGACTCTGAATACAGATTATCCTTCTGGGTGATAAACTGCATACTCAGTATAAAACCGGGAATAACTCTACAAAAAATGTATATCTGAGTCTTCAGGGAGTGTGTCCTGCACTGGGCTCACCGCAGCTGATTCCTACGTCATCAATGTAACACGTGTGGCTTCCTTTGTCTCCAGCCTCCTCCAATAGAGGCAATAAGGTGGCTGCATTCAAATACATGCATTTTTCATTGTTATATTTGTACATAAACAAACAAAACAAATTCATATTTGAACCTTTCATTAGACAAACATTTAGTTAGCTGTATATTTGCTATGCAGAATGTGGGACCATTAAAAATTGAATATTTGACCAAAATAATGTCTGTAACTTTGTCTAATGCCCCGTACACATGGTCGGAAAATCCGACCACAAAATCCATCGGATTTTTTCAGACGGATTTTGTCCGACACTGGTGTTGCATACACACGGTCGGACAAAGTTGTCGGAAAATCCGATCAATCTGAACGTGGTGACGTTTGTTGCCTATGACGGGGCTACGTTGGCTAGTAGCCAATAGCTTTGGTCTTGTAATGTGATCTGAGCATGCATGGCACTTTGTCCATCGGAATTCACTACACACGATCGGAAAAAGTCCGATAGGACTTTGTTGTCGGAAAGTTTGAGAGCAGGAGATAAAAATCCGACAGAAAAAGTCCTATGGAGCCTACACACGGTCGGAATTTCCGACAACATTGTCCGATAGGACATTATCCGTCGGAAAATCCGACCGTGTGTACGGGGCATTATAGTACCTTTGCATAAAGCTACAGCTCTGATATATTGGGGTGAACCCTTCATTACTGGGTCCAGCTTGCATACATGTATTACAATGGCTTGTTTGCTATCATGCTGTTTGTGTAAGAACTCCAGTTTCATGCTTCAAAAAGACAACTTTTTTCCTGGTAATATTATACATTTCTCATTGCTTGCTCTGTTGTTAGTTTTTAGCTAGATAACACAAATCCTTAGTTTCCATTTGACATTATTTTCCTGATGTCATAACATAATAAATGATAACAATACCCTGTGGTCATGCAGAGATGTCCATAAATCCAAAGTATTCTTCTGCTTATAACACGGCACTTACAAGGAAAAGGGGCACATCATTTCACAATCCACACATTCTGCTTTGGATTTCACAAATAAAAATAAATAAAAACAAAAGGACCAACAATCTGTATATGACAGAACAGAAAGCTCTGAGCCAGATCAAAAACTATAAAACAACTGGCTGCATGTAGCATCTATCCTAACAGGGTGTGTGGACTTGATGTGATGGGTCTGTTATATTTACATTTTATTTATTATTGCTCTCACATCATGGACTGCACATGAAATTATTATCAGACCTTTAGATTTCATTTTTGTAGAAAAACTTCTCAGGTATCCCATCCATCTTGGCTTTGTTAAATATTATGGCAGCTGTATTTAAAATAACAATCTAGGGGCGGAGCCGGCAGCCGGAGTGCATGGAGGTCTGAGAGGAGAGCTCTCCTACAGCGGTCGATACACAGTGGCTCACAGCGAGCCTAACGCATTATAAATAGCCCCACAGGCACGGGTACACCCCCTGGCACCTACCGCTCACGATGAGCAAACGAAAGGACCGTGAAGGACCCAAGAGATTGACAGATTTATTCCCCCTGGCCGCCGTCCGAGATATCCAAGATGGCGCCCGCACTGTGCGGATCGCCTCAGCCGCCCCTGCACACACTGACATTCATGCTGCATCTCAGGGTGAGTCAAATCCCTCGGCACATCCACTGCCACAATCACCCTTTGTCAGCCCTGTGAAGCAGAAAAGAAGGCTGGGGGGAGGACAGAGAACAACTGACAGACACAGATTCAGGGGGGGAAGGAATGGAGGAGGCCTCATCTTATGCACAGCAACTAGATGCATTCCCCACAGCAGGCCAGCCCATATTAGACTCCACTATGAAGGAGATGCTACAGACACTGAGGGGGGGCCTCCAGCAGGATATATCAGCCTTTATGTATGGCACTAAAGTGGAAATGGCAGCGTTTAACACACGAGTGCAGCATGTAAAAAGTAAAATGGAAGAATTCACGTTTGCACACAATGAACTTGTAGATGCACATTTTGCTATGGATGACGAAATTAAGGCAATGCGCCTCAAAATGGCGGACATTTAAAATCTAATATTTCACAGCAGGGCTCGTTCCTGCACTCAACAACAGAATGATGTTCAAGTCGAACTTACGTTTGACCCTAACATCAAGCCCATCACTAGTGAAGACCCAGCATGTGACTCCCCACTGTGGTTCCTAGACTCTCCCACTCCTACCAGGAGCACAGGACCACAACAACTATCATGGTGACTAGCGGTGTGAACAGAGGAGAGATAACATACCTGATCTCTCCTCCATACAGCAAACCCGGAAGCACTTCTGGGTTTGTGACTGTCAAATAACAGCTGATAATGGCAAGTGTAGGAGCTGATCAGGGAGTTTATGTCCTTTATCAGCTCTGGGAAAATAATAGACTCCTGATGTCTCCATAAAGAGAACCTGTCACTGCAAAATACTATCACATTAGGGGCTTAACAGCCCTTAAAGAAGAAAAATTCAAAGTGAAGTTAAAATTAATTAAACTGGAAAACATTAATATGTAAAGCAAAAAGTAACAAATGACCGTTGATGCCCTTACGCACATATGTAAAAATACGAATAGCTAGCATTGGAAGACATCACCAGTGTAACACATTTTGGAGGAGAGAAATAGTTTTACTTCCAATATTTATGATTAACTCTAAAATGATGGTTGTGGGTACAGGCAATTTTTTAAAGATTTACATGTTTGGTTTCTATTTACTAGACACAATCTCATCTTTCATATTTAAAATGATATACTGTACATTATATTGCTAACTTTGTGTGCACTAAAAGAAAATGTAAGTGTATTTTGTAGTGAAAATATTGGTTTGATACACAATTGCACAGATATGGTGGAGCTGAGGGACTCTCCTAGCTGCTGGGGGAAGAACTCCTTCAGTGAGAGTGGGGGGGAAGCGAAGGGGAAGGAAAGACAGGTTCTGGTGGTAGGGAACTCAAATCTTAGAAGGACAGAGAGGCCAATCTGTAACAAAGACCTGAAGCACCGAACAGTATGTTGTCTACCGGGCGCTCGGGTTCAGCACATCACAGATTTGGTGGACAGATTACTGGGAGGGGCTGGGGAAGACCCAGCTGTCATGGTGCACGTTGGCACCAATGACAAAGTCAGAGGCAGATGGAGTGTCCTAAAGAACGATTTTAGGGACTTAGGAGCTAAATTGAGGAAAAAGTACCTCCAAGGTAGTATTCTCAGGAATACTACCAGTACATCGAGCCACACCAGAAAGGCAGAGGGAGATTAGGGAAGTAAACAAGTGGCTGAAGAGCTGGTGTAGAAAGGAGGGATTTGGGTTCCTGGAGGACTGGGCCGAGTTCTCAGTCGATAACCGACAGGGACAGACTGCACCTAAATGAGGAGGGTGCAGATCAGCTGGGAATGAAGATGGCCAAAAAGTTAAAGGGGTTTTTAAACTAGGTGATGGGGGGAGGGTCCAGAGGTAGAGATAGTGAGCGCGGGACATATTCCAGAGGGAAACCCAAGGTAAGTACAATAGAAAGTCCTAGTTGCAATCCCGCAACACCCAATAAGAGGATAATATGCAACCAGTCTAAACTACGTGGCACGTTCACCAATGCCAGGAGCCTGGCGGACAAGATGGGTGAACTAGAGATACTGTTGTACGAGGAGAATTTGGATTTTGTGGGAATTTCAGAGACCTGGTGCAACAGCTCTCATGATTGGCTGGCAACCATTCAAGGGTATACCATTTATCGCAAGGATAGAGAGGTTAAAAAAAGGGGGAGAGGTATGCCTATATATCAAGAATAATGTACGAAAGTGAATGTGAGAGATGACATCACTAAGGGATCTAGGGAGGAGGTGGAATCCTTATGGGTAGAGCTCCAAAGGGATGAAGCTAAGGGGAAAATAATACTGGGCATATGCTATAGGCCCCCTAACCTGAGGGAGGAGGGGGACACGGATCTCCTACTACAAGTTGGATTAGCAGCAAGGATGGGAAGGGTTATCATAATGGGGGATTTTAACTATCCAGACATAGACTGGGTGGAGGGAACCACGCATTCATCTAAGGCTCGCCAGTTCCTAAATGTCTTGCAGGACAATTTTATGGGTGAGATGGTAGACGCACCAACTAGAAATAAAGCTTTACTGGATCTACTGATTACCAACAATACAGACCTGGTCATGGATGTGGAAATACGGGGCAATTTAGGTAACAGCGATCACAGGTCAATTGGCTTCAGTATAAATCGCACAAATAGTAAACATAAGGGGAATACAAAGAAACTGAATTTCAAAAGAGCCAACTTCCCTAAACTACAAACCTTGCTAGAAGGCATACATTGGGATAAAATCTTAGGAACAAAGAACACGGAGGAGAGATGGGTTTGCTTTAAGAGCATAATAAATAAGGGCATTAGCCAATGCATCCCATTGGGTAATACATTTAAAAGAGCGAACAAAAGTCCTGGATGGCTTAACTCCAATGTAAAAATGCATATAAAAGCAAAGGAGAAGGCCTTCAAAAAATCCAAGGTTGAGGGATCATCATCAGCATTCAGACTTTATAGAGAATGCAACAAGAAATGTAAGGGTGCAATAAGGACGGCTAAGATAGAACATGAAAGACACATAGTGGAGGAGAGCAAAAAAAATCCCAAAAAATTCTTTAAGTATATAAACAGTAAAAAAGGGAGGACAGACCATATTGGCCCCATAAAGAATGAGGAAGGACATCTGGTTACAAAGGATGGGGAGATGGTGAAAGTATTGAATTTATTCTTCTTCTCAGTCTTCACGAGGGAATCAAGGGGCTTCTGTAACCAAAACTGCAGTGTTTATCCTCATGACAAATCACAGGAAGCACCTTCATGGTTAACAGAGGACAGAATTAAAATTAGACTTGAGAAACTTAACATTAATAAATCACCAGGACCAGATGGCTTGCACCCGAGGGTACTTATGGAACTCAGTCAAGTAATTGCTAGACCATTGTTCCTAATTTTTACTGACAGTCTACTGACTGGAATGGTACCAGCTGATTGGAGAAAAGCCAATGTAGCACCAATATTTAAAAAGGGCCCAAAATGCATCCCCGGGAATTGCAGACCAGTTAGCCTAACATCAATAGTATGTAAACTCTTGGAGGGGATGATAAGGGACTATATACAAGATTTTAGTAATGAGAACGGTATCATTAGCAGTAATCAGCATGGATTCATGAAGAATCGTTTTTGCCAAACCAATCTACTAACCTTCTATGAGGAAGTGAGTTGCCAGCTAGATAAGGGAAGGCTCGTAAATGTGGTGTATCTGGATTTGCAAAAGCATTTGACACAGTTCCCTATAAACGTTTACTGTTAGGGATGAGCCGAACAACCCCCTGTTTGGTTCGCACCAGAACCTGCAAACAGACCTAAAGTTCGTGTGAACTTTAGAACCCTATTAAAGTCTATGGGACTCAAACGTTCTAAATCAAAAGTGCTAATTTTAAAGGCTTATATGCAATTTATTGTCATAAAGTGTTTGGGGACCTGAGTTTTAAAAACTGACGTTTTTTCAGGAGCAGTGATTTTAATAATGCTTAAAGTGAATGCTTAAAGTGAAACAATAAAAGTGTAATATTCCTTTAAATTTCGTACCTGGGGGGTGTGTATAGTATGCATGTAAAGGGGCGCATGTTTCCCATGCTTAGAACTGTCCCTGCACAAAGTGTCATTTTTGCAGGAAAAAAAGCTATTTAAAATCACTTGCAGCTATAATGAATTGCCGGCTCCCGTAATACAGAGAACAGTCATTGAAAATCATTGATAAAAAAAAAAAAAGCGTGGGGTTCCCCCCAAATTCAATTACCAGGCCCTTCAGGTCTGGTATGGATATTAAGGGGAACCCCGGGTCAAATTAAAAAAAAAAAAATTACGCTGGGTTCCCCCTAAATATCCATACCAGACCCTTCAGGTCTGGCATGGATTTTAAGGGGAACTCCACGCCAAATAAAAAAAAAATGGCGTGGGGTCCCCCTCAAAATCCACACCAGACCCTTATCTGAGCACGCAACCTGGTAGGCCGCAGGAAAAGAGGGGGGGGCGAGAGAGCGCCCCCTCCTCCTTAACCGTACCAGTCCACATGCCCTCAACATTGGGAGGATGCTTTGGGGGTCTGTGACCCCTCAAAGCACCATGTCCCCATGTTGATGAGGGAAAGGGTCTCTTCCCCACAACCCTGGCCGGTGGTTGTGGAGGTCTGCGGGTGGGGGGGGGGCTTATCAGAATCTGGAAGCCCCCTTTAACAAGGGGACCCCCAGATCCCGCCCCCCCCCCTGTTTGAAATGGTAAGGGGGTACAAAAGTACCCCTACCATTTCACAAAGAAAGTGTAAAAAATAGTTAAAAAACACACAGATACCGCTGGGAAAAGTCCTTTTTAAAAAAAAAAAAAAATTCCAGCGGTGGTAATCCACTCTTGCTATTCAGCGATGGGTGGTCTCTTCTCCGGGGTCCAGCGATGGCTGATCTCTTCCGACGACGTCCAGCGCAGCGCACCCTGTCTCCATGGAGACACTGAGGGAATCCCGTCTTAGCAGAGGAGGACCGGGCCACTCGTCACCTGACCCCGCCCCCCTCTGACGCAAGGGAAAAGCTGGGCTTCCCCAGTGACGTACGGGTGACCGTGCCCCCCTCTGATGTAACGCAGGTTTCCGTTACATCAGAGGGGGGCGGGGTCACCCGTACATCACTGGGGAAGTCCAGGGGGGCGGGGTCAGGTGATGGAGTGGCAGGGTCCTCCTCTGCTAAGACGGATTCCCTTAGTGTCTCCATGGAGACAGGATGCGCTGCGCTGGACGTCGTTGGAAGAGATCAGCCATCGCTGGACCCCGGAGAAGAGACCACCCATCGCTGGATAGCAAGAGTGGATTACCACCGCTGGAATCTTTTTTTTTTTATTTTATTTTTTTTAATAAAGAACTTTTCCCAACAGTGTCAGTGTGTTTTTTAACTATTTTGTACACTTTCTTTGTGAAATGGTAGGGGTACTTTTGTACCCCCTTACAATTTCAAACAGGGGGGGCGGGATCTGGGGGTCCCCTTGTTAAAGGGGGCTTCCAGATTCTGATAAGCCCCCCGCCCGCAGACCCCCACAACCACCGGCCAGGGTTGTGGGGAAGAGACCCTTCTCCTCATCAACATGGGGTCATGGTGCTTTGAGGGGTCACCCCCAAAGCATCCTCCCAATGTTGAGGGCATGTGGCCTGGTACGGTTCAGGAGGGGGGGCGCTCTCTCGTCCCCCCTTTTTTCCTGCGGCCTGCCAGGTTGCGTGCTCGTATAAGGGTCTGGTAAGGATTTTGAGGGGAACCCCAACGCCATTTTTTTTTTATTTGGCGTGGAGTTCCCCTTAAAATCCATGCCATACCTGAAGGGTCTGGTATGGATATTTAGGGGGAACCCCACTTAATTTTTTTTAATTTGACCCGGGGTCACCCTTAATATCCATACCAGACCTGAAGGGCCTGGTAATTGAATTTGGGGGGAACCCCACGCATATATATTTTTTTTTTAGCAATGATTTTCAATGACTGTTCTCTGTATTACAGGAGCCGACAATTCATTATAGCCGCGAGTGATTTTAAATAGCTTTTTTTCCTGCAAAAATGACACTTTGTGCAGGAACAGTTCTAAGCACGGGAAACATGCGCCCCTTTACATGCATACTATACACACCCCCCAGGTATGAAATTTAAAGGAATATTACACTTTTATTGTTTCACTTTAAGCATTATTAAAATCACTGCTCCTGAAAAAACGTCCGTTTTTAAAACTTTTTTTTTTTGCATTGATACATGTCCCCTTGGGCAGGACCCGGGTCCCCAAACACTTTTTATGACAATAACTTGCATATAGGCTTTTAAAATTAGCACTTTATATTTCTCCCATATACTTTTACAGGGTGCTTTTCGAATTTGCTGCAAACACCCCAAATTGTTCGCTGTTCGGTGAACAGGCGAACAGGCAATGTTTGAGTCGAACATGAGTTCGACTCGAACTCGAAGCTCATCCCTATTTACTGTACAAAATAAGGTCCGTTGGCATGGACCATAAGGTGAGTACATGGATTGAAAACTGGCTACAAGGGCGAGTTCAGAGGGTGGTGATAAATGGGGAGTACTCGGAATGGTCAGGGGTGGGTAGTGGGGTCCCCCAGGGTTCTGTGCTGGGACCAATCCTATTTAATTTGTTCATAAACGACCTGGAGGATGGGGTAAATGGTTCAATCTATGTATTTTGATGATACTAAGCTAAGCAAGGCAATAACTTCTCTGCAGAATGTGGAAACCTTGCAAAAAGATCTGAACAAATTAATGGGGTGGGCAACTACCTGGCAAATGAGGTTTAATGTAGAAAAATGTAAAATAATGCATTTGGGTGGTAAAAATATGAATGCAATCTATACACTGGGGGGAGAACCTCTGGGGGAATCTGGGATGGAAAAGGACCTGGGGGACCTAGTAGATGATAGGTTCAGCAATGGCATGCAATGCCAAGCTGCTGCTAAAAAAAGCAAACAGAATATTGGCATTAAAAAGGGGATTAACTCAGAGATAAAATGATAATTCTCCCGCTCTACAAGACTCTGGTCCGGCCGCACCTAGATTATGCTGTTCAGTTCTGGGCACCAGTCCTCAGGAAGGATGTACTGGAAATGAAGCGAGTACAAAGAAGGGAAACAAAGCTAATAAAGGGTCTGGAGGATATTAGTTATGAGGAAAGGTTGCGAGCACTGAACTTATTCTCTCTGGAGAAGAGACGCTTGAGAGGGGATATGATTTCAATATACAAATACTGTACTGGTGAACCCACAATAGGGATAAAACTTTTTCGCAGAAGGGAGTTTAACAAGACACATGGCCACTCATTAAAATTAGAAGAAAAGAGGTTTAATCTTAACCACTTAAGCCCCGGACCAATTTGCAGCTAAAGGACCAGGCCCCTTTTTGCGATTCGGCACTGCGTCGCTTTAACTGACAATTGCGCAATCGTGCAACGTGGCTCCCAAACATAATTAGCGTCCTTTTTTCCCACAAATAGAGCTTTCTTTTGGTGGTATTTGATCACCTCTGCGGTTTTATTTTTTTGCGCTATAAACAAAAATAGAGCGACAATTTTGAAAAAAAATCTATATTTTTTACTTTTTGCTATATTAAATATCTAAAAAAACATATTTTTCCTCAGTTTAGGCCGATACGTATTCTTCTACATATTTTTGGTGATAAAAATCACAATAAGCGATTGATTGGTTTGCGCAAAGGTTATTGCGTTTACAAAATAGGGTATGGTTTTATAGCATTTTTATTAATATTTTTTTTTTTTACTAGTAATGGCGGCGATCATCGATTTTTATTGTGACTGTGACATTATGGCGGACACATCGGACATTTTTTACACATTTTTGGGACCATTGTCATTTATACAGCAATCAGTGCTATTTAAATGCACTAATTCCTGTGTAAATGACACTGGCAGTGAAGGGGTTAACCACTAGGGGCAGTGTAGGGTTTAAGTGTGACCTATGTGTTTTTTTACTGTAGGGGGGCGTGGCTTGGCATGTGACATCACTGATCGTCTTTCCCTATGACAGGGAACAGACAATCAGTGACAGCCTCACTAGGAAGCACGGGGAGGGGTTTGTTTACACTTACCTCTCCCCGTTCTTCCGCTCTGTGACCTGATTGCGGGACACAGGTGGCGATCAGGTCCGCGGGTTCAGCGGCCACGGTCACGGAGCTCAAGACCGGGTCGCGAGTGCGCCGCCGGCGGCGCATGCTCAACCCGCGGCTGGGCTCTTAAAGATCAACGTACCTTACGTTGATGTGCCCAGCCATGCCATTCTGCCGACGTAAATGTGCAGGAGGCGGTCCTTAAGTGGTTAAACTACATAGATGATTCTTTACTGTAAGAGTGGCAAGGAATTGGAATTCCCTTCCACAGGCGGTGGTCTCAGCGGGGGGGCATCAATAGTTTCAAGAAACTATTATATAAGCACCTGAACAACCGCAACATACAGGGATATACAACGTAATACTGACATATAGTCACACACATAGGTTGGACTTGATGGACTTTTCAACCTCACCTACTATGTAACTATGTAACATAAAGATTTGCAATTATGATTTTTTTTTATTCTACAGGTTCTCTGCTTTCAGAAATATATTGTATAATGTTTGGGGAGCTTAAAGCGGGATTCCACCCTAAAGTGGAACTTCCGCTTTTCGGAACCCTCCCCCGCATCCGGAGTCACATTTGGCACCTTTCTAAGACAGGTATCTACACCCACTTCCGGGAATAAACTCCCACGGGAGTTTACATCACTTCCTGTCCTGGCGCGCTGCCTGCCGGGACACACACGTGTCCCAGCAGACAGTGCAGAAGATTCTCATTGCGCCGCGCGACTCGCGCATGCGCAGTAGGGAACCGGGAAGTGAAGCCGCAAGCTTTACTTCCTGATTCCCTCACCGAGAATGGCGCCGGCAACAGCAGAGAGCCGAGCGATCGTTAGGCCTCTGCTGCCGACATCGCTGGAACTGGGAGACAGGTAAGTGTCCAAAAAAATTTTTTCAGGTACAGTCCTGCTTTAAAGTAATTTTCAGGCCTAAAATGTGCATTTTACCAGGAGTGCGATAACTGAAACTGCTCTGGCAGAAAAAGCATTTAAATCAAACTCCAAGCAAATAATGAAATACACAAGAAGAAAGACGTTTTAACTGCCAAAGGATTTGTATGTCTGTCCATCCAGTTCTGATATTTACACAGCTCTGCCTAATGCCTCGTACACACAATCAGACTTTCCGGCGGGATTATCCGCCGGACTAGAGTACGCCGGACAGTCCGACCGTGTGTGGGGCTCCGACTGACTTTTTTTCCCAAAAGTCCGGTGGACTAAGTTTTAAGTTTTGTTTTAAAATTGCCTGCTGGACTGGGCAGTCCGGCGGACAATACGGCCGTCTGTATGATGGTCCGGCGGACCAAAAAGGACGCATGCTCAGTAGCAAGTATGTCCCGGAATCGCTCGGTCTGGTAAAACTAGCGTTCGTATTGAAGCTAGCACATTCGTCACGCTGCTGATTCTTTGATCTTTTAATACAGCGCAATTTTTTTTTTATCGTGCTTGAAGAATGAGGTTGCCTTGCTGCTTATATTCACGCAGATTCATCACAAACGTTTTTCTTCATCATTAATTTGTGAAATTATATATATATATATACATAGAAATAGATATAGATATAGATATAGATAGATATAGATATATATATATATATATATATATATATCTATATATATATATATATATATAGATGTATAGAGATATAGAGATATAGATATATATATATATATATTTTTGGTTTTAGGCAGCATTTTTGATTACACATGATTAAATGAGAAAATCAGCAGAGCTTCCCCTTATTTCAGATGTTACCCTCAGATTTACAGCGACTGCACTTGCAGTGCAATTGAAGTTGCACTTTCCACTTGTATTGTCAAATAAATGTGCCTTTTGTAAATAACCCCCATAGTCTTTTGACATGTACCTGCCTACTCATAAAGAAACTATGTTTTTCGATTACAAACACATATTACATTATTTGTTGAAAATTAAATGTCCATTTATTCTGGTTCAAACAAGCAAAATCAAAAGAGGAAGGCAACACTGGAGACACTTTTTGATTTTGTGAAGGCTTTTTTCCCCCACGGCAGACATCAAGTTAGTGCCCAACAAAATTAAGATTGTGCATATTACATACAATAGGGAGCACAACATTGTCCAGGAATCCCACAGACCAGGAACAGCAGCAGATGACATCTATGTCCCCAAGCTGTGGCTCTACAACAGCCTGCGTCTTCTGTCAGACCAGACTGAAGCCAGGCAATCACTTCCGACTCTTCCTTGCAGCCTTCCCACCACGCTGCCCTGCAGTCTTCCCTCCACGCTTCCTTGGAGGCTGTACCTCTGGTGGTGGACTTGTGGTAGGAGGAGGAGGAGGAGGAGGAGGAGTTGCAGTAGGGTCTGCATCGTATAGGCGGGTGGATGTAGTAAGTTCACCCCTCAAACCCCTCTGAAGTGCGTCAAAAAATAGACCCTCACATAGCTGCCGTTGGCCCTTCTCCATTTCCAGCAACCTGCTGGCCAAGTAGGTGCCATAGGCCTCTTCTGGATTGGGGGGTTGTCTGAGAAATTGACTCGCCTCCCGAATGAGGGCAAGGGATTCCTCCTCAACCCTGGTCATCCTCCTGGGCCTTCTTGTGGCTATACGCAGGGGAGGGACTTGACTAATAACAGTCCGGCTCCTGCTGGGCCCAGCCACCTCCTGGCTGCAGCTGGTCATGGCCTCCTCCTCCATACCACTGGTCCCGGCATCCTCCTGGGTGAGGATCCAAAAAAAAAGACATAGGTTGGTTTTTTGGCCTCATCAATCAGACAATTTTACATTTCTTACGTGCAAATTAATTTTTCCATATATCAAAAAGGCTATCATTTTGACCCCAGCATTTTCCAAGCTGTTCACCAATGTTTTCCTAATTTTTGGCCACTACTGTATAGTTATATGTATACATATGTAGCACCAACACTTTTTATAAGTGTGCGCTATTCTGTTTTTTTTTTTTTTTTTTAAAGAATTCTAACTGAGTTCTGGGTGTTAATTGTTCTAGATTTTTACTTTGACATCAGTTTGTCTGGGCTGTACTGGAGTTCTGCCTGGTCATAGGTGAGGTGAGGCACCTGTGACAGGCTGAGAACACAGTCTGGTTGTACACATTAGGTTACAACTGCTCGGAGCCAATCAGTGGGAGCGTCTGGCCCCACTGTGTATTTCGGGAAGGGGTATTTGAGATGCTGAGGTCACGTGTTCAGGGTTCAGCTTCCCTTTTGATTCCTGGTTCTGGTCTGGAACAACCCCACAAGTGGTCCCGGGCCCAGGAGTGTCTGCTGCCCCTGTAAGCCTGGTCACCCTGACCAGCCACAGAGGCCCTCATGGTCTGGGGTGGGGATCCATCAGTTCCCGAGCCTCAGAACTGGCTAGTTCGAGGCACAGTAACTGAAGGAGTGAAGTGTCCCGGTGTCCTCTCAGGATTGGAGAGGCATAGCGACTCGTACCGGCGACCACGGGGGGGGGGGCTCTTCGGAGGAGGGCAGTGGGGCTGGCTGCTTGTTAGGAGACTGGGAGCTGAGATGTATGGACACTAGTGAATTGGCATGTCCTACTGTATTGCTGCAACGGCTGAAAGATAAAGGTACCATAGGAAATGTTCCTAAAACCCACCCTTTCCTTACAACATAGTCTGTGGCGGAGACTTTGCTGGTTCCAAGTCACTTGTTGTCTGCTAGATCTGCAGACAAGGGTTGGATGCCAGCAGTTCAGAAGTGCCTGAGCTTTATCACCCATGCCCTCAATTTACAACCGAGAAACTGTGTGATGTTTAAACGTTGTTAAATAATGAACACAAATCAAAACAAATTAAAGGTGCTTTGAGTAACGGTCTCCGCAATTGATGGTTACTAACCCTGGGAACCCCTAGACAAGTGGGTAATCGGTAAGCCCAGAAAATACATAGCGGCCTGTTAGAGTGGGAGTGGAGGTGGTTACACATAATAGAATTTTGGATTAAAGCATACATTTGTAAGCAATTCAAAGATTTTAATTTACATCATTAATATTAAGACAATCAATATTTTCTCAAATAAAATATACCTGTCTCCAGCTGGGCGCATCAACTTGCTCCAGGGTGTAAGGGTCTGCTTCTTCCTCGGACGCCTCAGCTGGGGTGGAGGGAACGGTGGAGGGAAGGGTGGAGGGAAGGGTGGAGGGAAGAGTGGACAGTGATTGCCTGGGTTCCATCTGGTCATCAAGAAAACGCAGTTGGTTGTAGTACCACAGCTTGGGTACATAAATATCATCTGCTGCTGCTCCTGATGTTTGCGACTCCAAAATCTTGTTGCGCTCCCGCCTGTACATATGTCGCAAACTTGCAAATCTGTCTTCAACAAACTTGATGTCTGCCTGGGGAGTCGAGTCTTCACAAAATCCAAAAGTGGCACCAGTGTTGCCTTCCGTACATCTCTATTACTATATAATGGGTTTTTTAACTCCCACAGGTTTCTGTGGTTGGAATATAAAGTGATAAATTGGCTCATGAAAGCCTCCTCCTTAAACGGATTCATTTGGAATTTTGACATATTTCTGTTTTTGTTCTGAACGACAATACACAAGACAAAAAACACAAATGTCACTACAAACTCACAGTATGATTTTTCTGTTCACAATTTACACAACACACACACACACACACCACCATACCCCCACACGCCACCCCCCTCCCTACATACACCACCACCTACCCCCATATATATATATATATATAATCTGTGCCACACACACACACACACACACACACACACACACACACACACACACACACACACACACACACACACACACACACACACACACACACACACACACACACACACACACACACACACACACACACACACACACACACACACACACACACACACACACACACACAATTAAAATTCAGGCCCAAAACACTGTAAAACATAGTGAAGTAACACAAAATCTTACCTTCGTTCAGATCGATCGCTACTTCCGTTCGAAAAATACGTTGCCGTTGAAATAGCCTTATATACACTGCGCACGCGTCAAGCTCCGCCTGCGTCCTCCACGTCGCCCGCCCATGACGTTCCTTGTGATGAGAATTCCCCGCCCCGCTTCCCCTTGTTGCACAGTGGGAGAATAATTAGATGAAGATAGCGGCCACATTCTCATCAAGTAGCGCGGAGGAAAGCCCAGAACCCCAGACATCTGCATCCAGCAGCAGATATAAGGCCACCAATATGGCCTTTGAAGAGATGGTGGTGAATCTCGTTTGTCGGTAGAAAGTTTGTTGTGTTTAACTGGCACAGGGTTATTTTTTACTATTGTTTTTTATTATTGTCAGGATATATTGTATTACTACTGTAGTAATTGTTTTGGGGTAACTCACACAGGGACTCCAGAGGATCGTTCGGGGGTCTCCATCTGTAAAACGTCTGTAACCATGTTGAAGAGGGAGTGTGGCAAATTTTTTTTAATAAAAGGTCAGCACCTACAAATACTGTAGCTGCTGACTTTTCAAATAATGACACTCACCTGTCACAGGGTCCAGCGACGTCAGCACCCGAGGCCGAACCGTCCCTCGGATGCTGCAGCCACCATCTTTGATATTGGAATCAGGAAATTAAGCTTTGCGGCTTCACTTCCCGGTTCCCTATTGGGCATGCGCCAGTCGCGCAATGCAATAGGACTGCTCTGCGCTAGCTCTGGGACCCGTGTGTGTCCCAGCAGACAGCATGGTGGGACGGGAAGTGGCGTAGACTTCTGTGGGAGTCTATGCCCGGATGTATGTGCAAATACCTGCCTTAGACAGGTATCTGCACCCCCCTCCCCCCTGAAAGGTGCCAAATGTGACACCGGAGGGGTGGAGGGTTCCAATGAGCGGAAGTTCAACTGTAGGGTGGAACCCCGCTTTAAGTATTGGAGTTTGATTAGATAGGGATTTCAATTATGTCTTCAACTAGGTTCTTGTAACAAACTGCTAATAAAATTGGACACCACTTTGAACCAATGTTTAATATTCCAATTTATGGACTCAAATATCACTGTGCTTAAAAGTGTACCTTTGGTTTACATTTCCATAGGGGAAAAAAGACTCAGACATGAGTCAGGACATCCCAGTACCTCCCGACCTCACCAGCCTAATTGGGCAATTAGCCCAAGCGGGGATGTGGAGGAAGAAGAGGTGGTTGAAGTGGATAACATCTGCACCCCACCAAGTGAGTGTCTGAGAACACAGATTGAGATAATAAATTAATGTCTGCATGTTTTTTACATTTTTTTTTTTTTTATCTACACAACTTTTAGGTGATGATCTGGTTGTGGAAGGCCAAGCTGCAGAGCCATTTTCAACAGACAGTACCCACAGGCTTATTGGGCAGATCATGGCCTGGAATAGCCAACTGGAAAACATGCGCAATCAAATGGAAAGCATGCGCAACCAGATGGCCACCATGCAGCAGAGAATGAAGGACATGATTGATGTTTTAGGAAGAATCTAATACCCCTTTTCCCTTTAAAATCATCAATCATGTCCTTCATTCACCTTTTTGATACCATCATGTTGCCCGATTTTAGAGGCCAAATTTTGAAGATGCACATGGTGTGTCAACATGTGCTATGTGCCATCAGGGGATCTCAATGTACGCATTTTGTGTTTGCAACCCCTTCATCATAATGCTAGTAGGTGAGAGGAAGGGGTTTCATCCACAAAACACGTCCATTGATTCCCCATGATGGAAGATAGCACATGTTGACATTACCCATTTGGACTTTCAATTTGTGTGCATCTTCAAAATGTGGCTTCTACTGTACATGGGTGACATCAACCAGTTGAACTTTGTAAGTTCCATAGTTTTAAATTGTGAAAATATTTATACCAAAACAAAAATGTTTTAAGTGTTTTAAACCATGTTTTATTTTTTTGAAAATAAAAAATAAATAAAAATATTGAATAAAAAAAAAGATATATATATATTTTTGATTCAGAAAAAAAAAGAAAAAAAAAAGAACATGTTTGGATGTGCACTAATAAAAAAAAACACAGTTTGCACTAATGAAACAATTAGTGTGTGTCTTCTTCTTTTTCAATACCAGTTTGGGATTACCATTTTTGGTTTCAGTGACAAAGGGGCTTATTTAATAAAGGCAAAACAAGTTTTTCACTATAAGTGCACTAGGAGAACCTAGAAAACAGCCAAAAAGAAAAGCAAACAATACGAAAAACACAATATTTGATCAGATAGAAATGTATTTATTTTTTTAAAACAAATTAAGTTTTAATGGTCTTCTGGGATTGCAGACACTTGATGTGCTGATTGGGGGGCCAAGCCAAGACGGCCATGATCCAGGCCTGTCAGATCTGTGGTAACTCTGGCCTCAGGCCCAATAGGTTGCAGGTAGCTTCCAGAATTTTTTCGTAAATAATTATGAAGTATGCAGCAGCTGAAGATAACAGTGTTGAGTTTGTACTCTGCCAGATTGATTGCTGTTAAAAACAAACGGAACCGGTTGGCCATAATTCCAAAGGCATTTTCTACAACCCTTCTTGCTCTGGCCAGCCGATAATTAAAAACCCTCCTCTCAGGGGTGAGGGTTCTTTGTGGAAACGGCCTCATCAGGTGCTCGCCCAGACCAAACGCTTCCTCAGCAATAAAAACAAAGGGGAGTCCCTCCACATTATCCGCATCTGGTGGCAGTTCCAGGCCACCAGTCTGGAGACGATGGCAGAACTCCGTCTGGTTAAAGACTCCTCCACCTGACATCCGGCCGTTCTTCCCCACATCCACATAGAGGAAGTCATATTGTGCCGACACCACCACCATCAACACAATACTATTGAACCCCTTATAATTCCAATAGTAAGACCCCGAATGGGGTGGTGGCACAATTCTCACATGTTTGCCGTCGATCGCCCCTCTGCAGTTGGGAAAGTCCCAACGAGCAGCAAACTGGGAAGTCACAGTCTGCCATTCCTGTGGCGTGGAAGGAAACTGTGGAGTCAAACACAAAGATACAATTATAAGTAAATAAAAAAAATAAAAAAAAAGCCAACAAATTAAACAAACATTTTTGAACAACAGCTGTATTTTTTTAAGTAGTCATTAAAAAAAAAAATGAAAGATAAGGCCCAATTCTCAGATTGCTCACCCCTCTGATGGCCCATAGAACATAATAATGAGGGTGTGGGGGGGAGTAATTAATTATGAGGCCACACATTACACCTGAAGACATTTAAAAGAGGGGTGGGGGGGAGTAATTAATTAATTATAAGGCCACACATTACACCTGGAGACATTTAAAAGAGGGGTGGGGGGGTAATTAATTATAAGGCCACACATTACACCTGAAGACATTTAAAATAGGGGTGGGGGGAGTAATTCATTTTAAGGCCACACATTACTCCTGAAGACATTTAAAAGAGGGGTGGGGGGGAGTAATTCATTATAAGGCCACACATTACACCTGAACACATTTAAAAGAGGGGTGGGGGGGGGGGGAGTAATTAATTATAAGGCCACACATTACACCTGAACACATTTAAAAGAGGGGTGGGGGGAGTAATTAATTATAAGGCCACACATTACACCTGAAGACATTTAAAAGAGGGGTGGGGGGGAGTAATTAATTATAAGGCCACACATTACACCTGAACACATTTAAAAGAGGGGTGGGTGGGAGTTTATAATTATAAGGCCACACATTACACCTGAACACATTTAAAAAAGAGGGGCAAGGGGGGTGAAGGGGGGTGTAAAGCAGTACAATGGAGCTGATAATATACATTTTATTTTTAAAAAAGGGACTAGGCTATGGGTGTATATGGGCCCAGGATTGCATGCTGGGGAGGTTGGTGCAAGAAAATATGCATGTAGGCCACTAAAGGAGAAATTCAAACAAATCTTAAAATAAAATATCCAAAAAAACAAAAACATTTTGAAAATGCATGCATGAATAGGGGACATTCACAGAATATTCCTATCATGGTAATTAGCTAATGATGAAATGAATGCACTACATTAGCAAACATGCAATACATATAATGTAATTTTAAAGGATAAAATTTACCTTCATATATTCCTTCTGCAGGACGTGAATAATGGCAGAACAGGTCTCTGGAATAATGATCCCCAGAGCCTGGGGGGAGATGCCTGTCGTGAACTTGAGGTCCTGCAAGCTTCTCCCCGTTGCCAAGTAACGCAACGTGGCGACTAGCCTCTGCTCCGGAGTGATGGCTTGCCGCATGCAGGTATCCTGTCTGCTGATAAAAGGGGACAGCAAAGCCAACAGGCGGTGAAAAACGGGGTCCGTCATCCTGAGATAATTCCTGAAATCCTCAGGATTATTCTCACGGATCTCACGGAGCAAAGGCATATGTGAGAATTGGCAACGCTGGCGCAGCCAATTCTTCGCCCATGAACTCCTCCTCACCCTGTTCATGGACTGGACTCCGGTCAAAGTATTAACCCCAACACCAAGCCCCTGCACAGCACAAACTCGCGAACGAGTACGTCCACACTCCATGGCTTCAAAACTGTTGGCTGGTCAAACAAACTTAACCGAACGCACTGAAGAACAGCAAGGCCTATGAAGAACGACCTGAAGAACAGGAACGAGCGGACCAGAACGGCCTGAGAACAGGTACGCACTGATCCACACACACTGAAAGACAGATACAAACCTCACAAGCACAGACTGAACCGCAGAAAACTAGCAAATTAAGCTGAAGTCTGAAAAGCGCGAATCGTCTCTAACCAAACGTCTACTAACACGAGATAAACACGAGATTAACAGACGGAGCCCAAAGGGTGTCGTTTTGGATCTTGAGCTTCCTTTTTCTAGTCCCGTCGTACGTGCTGTACGTCATCGCGTGAACCGCCGGACTTTAAAGCCCCATACACACGCGCGGATTATCCGAGGACCAGGTCCGTCAGAACATGTCCGTCATACTTTGTCTGATGTTGGTTTTGCGTACACACGGTCGGACAAAGTTGTCGGAAAATCCGATCATTCTGAACGTGGTGACGTTTGTTGCCTACGACGGGACTACGTAGAGGCTAGTAGCCAATAGCTTTGGTCTTGTAATGTGATCTGAGCATGCGTAGCACTTTGTCCGGTCGGACAACCGTACACACGATCGGATTTGGTGTGATCGGACCGTGTTGTCGGCAAATCTTTCCAGCAGGAGATAAGACTTTGTCCGTCGGACAATCCGACGTACACTGTCCGTGCATACACACGGTCTGATTTTTCAACAACATTGTCCGATCGGACAGAATCCATGAAAAAGTCCGACCGTGTGTATGGGGCTTTAGAGTGATCGTGTGTGGTCAAGTCTGTTCGCTTTAAAGTCCGGCGAAGCCCCGCTGGAAGGTCCGGCGGTTTGTCCGCTGGACTAGGTCCGCCGGAAAGTCCGATCGTGTGTACGAGGCATTACAGTACAGAAGACCTGTTTTTTCTCTGCTGCAGTTCAGACACACTTGCAGGTCTTATCCCTCCCCCAGACTGTGGCTGATACCAAGTAAAATGTCAGCACTTCCACATGTAATGATGTACTATTCAGTACAGAGCTGCATTCATTTGTGTCTTTTATATCTGTCTGGGGTTCAGATTTAAGACCTTTAAAACATACATAAGTCATGAAACACAATCTGAGTGGCCAATCCACAGCAGGACTTTAGTATATGAACCCTTCATTGTGCCCTGTGCTGGAGTTTGTAAAAAAACAAGGCAAATAACAGCACAGATTGTATGTGTGATGATATAAAGAATGGTAACAGAACAATTGGGATTAAAGCGCACATCACACTTTCCCCAAAAACTTCCCCCTGAGATTTTATGTCCCATCTAGAACATTTATTTAATTTGTTGCACACATTTTAAAATCTGCATTTTTGATAATAAAATTACATAAATTCCCAGAACATAATATATTTTCTGAAGGCAGAGGCCTAATAGAACAAAAGTCAGAGTATTCTGACAGTGAAGAGTCCCGCTTCCAGAATACAATGTCTCAAAAGGGAGGATTCCTCCATCTACCTGGATGAATGAAACAAACAAAAAAACATCCAAGGACAGCTGTAAAGTGATCACTCTTACAACTAAGAGGCACCAAAACCATTTTTTTTACAATGCGTACGAGTGCCGATACTTTTTTTACTGATACCTACTGCAACAGTTTTTTTTTTCACGTCACCTGTCAGCAATGGTACAAAGCATTGAAAAGTTATTTACAAATCAAATAATTCTTTTTTTTTTAGCCTTTTCAATGTGAAATGTGTAAATATATGTTAATATATATATATATATATATATATATATATATATATTCACTAACAAAGCAAACAATTGTTTATCGTTTTTATAAAAATAGACGTGAACAAAAAAAAAAAGGCAGGAAAAAAGAATAAAGGGTAAAAAACTGCGCTAATCAAAAAATAAAAGATTATATATATAACAAACAGTAAAATGTTCTCTATAAATATATGAAGCGTTACTGTGGAGATTATTTCTGCTGTGGAGATTATTTCTGCTAAGATTGACTTTTCGTTCACTCCTGTGGAAAGTTTTTGTTTATATCTGGACTTTAACAGCGCAATTTTCTTTATATCTATTTCTCCCAGGAAAAAATAATAATTAATAATTAAGGCTGATTAGAGTAAATTTAGGGTTAATAAGGGGTTAAACAGAGGGACATTTGTTCATCGATTGATCTGCAGATGAAGAAAAAGAAAGATACAAAGAGAAATAATGTTTCTTTTTATCTAAAAAAAATTTTGACACCTCCAATTACCGTATTTCTTTAATGCCCCGTACACACGGTCGTAAATTCCAACCACAAAATCCGTCAGATTTCTTCCGACGGATTTTGTCCGACACTGGTGTTGCATACACACGGTCAGACAAAGTTGTCGGAAAATCCGATCATTCTGAACGTGGTGACTAAGGATGGGCCCGGTGCTCGATGCGAACCCACGTTCGCATCGAGCACCGGGCGTTCGCTCGCTCGGCGAGCCCAGAACTATTTTGGCCGCTCGCATCACGTTCGTGTTATGCGAGCGGCCCCGCAATGCATTGCGGCCGGCGCGGCCGACGCAGTGCATTGCTGGCTGATGATTGGCCAAGCATGCACTGTGACCCCGCATGCTTGGCCAATCACAGCCCCGGAAACTCGAAGAGCCATAATTGGCTACAGGCAGGACGCCTGTAGCCAATTACAGCTCAGGGGCTGTAGTACACGCCCCCCCCTATAAAACGCCGCCACGCCGTCTGCGCCGGTCACATGCTGTTCCGGCGCAGATTGAGCAGGCTGTTTCTGTGACACTCTGCTGCATTTAGATAGTTAGAGAGATTCACTTACAGAGATTGAGTTAGATAGATTCAGTTACAAAGATTGATTGACAAAGAGGGGCTTGTAGTGTGCTCGTGGCAGGCAGGCAGAGCTCCTATATTTTGTTACCAGAAGCACCTATAGGACTTGTAGTGTGTTCGTGGCAGGCAGGCAGAGCTCCTATATTTTGTTACCAGAAGCACCTATAGGACTTGTAGTGTGTTCGTGGCAGGCAGGCAGAGCTCCTATATTTTGTTACCAGAAGCACCTATAGGACTTGTAGTGTGTTAGTGGCAGGCAGGCAGAGCTCCTATATTTTGTTACCAGAAGCACCTATAGGACTTGTAGTGTGTTCGTGGCAGGCAGGCAGAGCTCCTATATTTTGTTCCCAGAGGCACCTATAGGACTTGAAGTGTGTTAGTCCCATTACACACACAGAGCTATATTTTCTTCCCAGAAGCACCTATAGGACTTGAAGTGTGTTAGTCCCATTACACACACAGAGCTATATTTTCTTCCCAGAAGCACCTATAGGACTTGAAGTGTGTTAGTCCCATTACACACACAGAGCTATATTTTCTTCCCAGAAGCACCTATAGGACTTGAAGTGTGTTAGTCCCATTACACACACAGAGCTATATTTTGTTCCCAGAAGCACCTATAGGACTTGAAGTGTGTTAGTCCCATTACACACACAGAGCTATATTTTCTTCCCAGAAGCACATATAGGACTTGAAGTGTGTTAGTCCCATCACACACACAGAGCTATATTTTCTTCCCAGAAGCACCTATAGGACTTGAAGTGTGTTAGTCCCATCACACACACAGAGCTATATTTTCTTCCCAGAAGCACCTATAGGACTTGAAGTGTGTTAGTCCCATCACACACACAGAGCTATATTTTGTTCCCAGAAGCACCTATAGGACTTGAAGTGTGTTAGTCCCATTACACACACAGAGCTATATTTTCTTCCCAGAAGCACCTATAGGACTTGAAGTGTGTTAGTCCCATCACACACACAGAGCTATATTTTGTTCCCAGAAGCACCTATAGGACTTGAAGTGTGTTAGTCCCATCACACACACAGAGCTATATTTTCTTCCCAGAAGCACCTATAGGACTTGAAGTGTGTTAGTCCCATCACACACACAGAGCTATATTTTGTTCCCAGAAGCACCTATAGGACTTGAAGTGTGTTAGTCCCATCACACACACAGAGCTATATTTTGTTCCCAGAAGCACCTATAGGACTTGAAGTGTGTTAGTCCCATTACACACACAAAGCTATATTTTGTTCCCAGAAGCACCTATAGGACTTGAAGTGTGTTAGTCCCATTACACACACAGAGCTATATTTTCTTCCCAGAAGCACCTATAGGACTTGAAGTGTGTTAGTCCCATCACACACACAGAGCTATATTTTGTTCCCAGAAGCACCTATAGGACTTGAAGTGTGTTAGTCCCATCACACACACAGAGCTATATTTTGTTCCCAGAAGCACCTATAGGACTTGAAGTGTGTTAGTCCCATTACACACACAGAGCTATATTTTCTTCCCAGAAGCACCTATAGGACTTGAAGTGTGTTAGTCCCATCACACACACAGAGCTATATTTTCTTCCCAGAAGCACCTATAGGACTTGAAGTGTGTTAGTCCCATCACACACACAGAGCTATATTTTGTTCCCAGAAGCACCTATAGGACTTGAAGTGTGTTAGTCCCATCACACACACAGAGCTATATTTTCTTCCCAGAAGCACCTATAGGACTTGAAGTGTGTTAGTCCCATCACACACACAGAGCTATATTTTGTTCCCAGAAGCACCTATAGGACTTGAAGTGTGTTAGTCCCATCACACACACAGAGCTATATTTTGTTCCCAGAAGCACCTATAGGACTTGAAGTGTGTTAGTCCCATTACACACACAGAGCTATATTTTGTTCCCAGAAGCACCTATAGGACTTGAAGTGTGTTAGTCCCATTACACACACAGAGCTATATTTTCTTCCCAGAAGCACCTATAGGACTTGAAGTGTGTTTAGTCCCATCACACACACAGAGCTATATTTTGTTCCCAGAAGCACCTATAGGACTTGAAGTGTGTTAGTCCCATCACACACACAGAGCTATATTTTGTTCCCAGAAGCACCTATAGGACTTGAAGTGTGTTAGTCCCATTACACACACAGAGCTATATTTTGTTCCCAGAAGCACCTATAGGACTTGAAGTGTGTTAGTCCCATTACACACACAGAGCTATATTTTCTTCCCAGAAGCACCTATAGGACTTGAAGTGTGTTAGTCCCATCACACACACAGAGCTATATTTTGTTCCCAGAAGCACCTATAGGACTTGAAGTGTGTTAGTCCCATCACACACACAGAGCTATATTTTGTTCCCAGAAGCACCTATAGGACTTGAAGTGTGTTAGTCCCATTACACACACAGAGCTATATTTTGTTCCCAGAAGCACCTATAGGACTTGAAGTGTGTTAGTCCCATTACACACACAGAGCTATATTTTCTTCCCAGAAGCACCTATAGGACTTGAAGTGTGTTAGTCCCATCACACACACAGAGCTATATTTTCTTCCCAGAAGCACCTATAGGACTTGAAGTGTGTTAGTCCCATCACACAGAGCTCCTCTATTTTCTTTGCAGAAGCACCCATAGGACTTCTAGTGTGTTAGTGGCATCACACAGAGCTCCTATATATTCTTCTCAGCAGCACCCACAGGACTTCTAGTGTGTTAGTGGCATCACACAGAGCTCCTCTATTTTCTTTGCATAAGCACCCACAGGACTTCTAGTGTGTTAGTGGCATCACACAGAGCTCCTCTATTTTCTTTGCATAAGCACCCACAGGACTTCTAGTGTGTTAGTGGCATCACACAGAGCTCCTCTATTTTCTTTGCAGAAGCACCCATAGGACTTCTAGTGTGTTAGTGGCATCACACAGAGCTCCTATATATTCTTCTCAGCAGCACCCACAGGACTTCTAGTGTGTTAGTGGCATCACACAGAGCTCCTCTATTTTCTTTGCAGAAGCACCCACAGGACTTCTAGTGTGTTAGTGGCATCACACAGAGCTCCTCTATTTTCTTTGCATAAGCACCCACAGGACTTCTAGTGTGTTAGTGGCATCACACAGAGCTCCTCTATTTTCTTTGCATAAGCACCCACAGGACTTCTAGTGTGTTAGTGGCATCACACAGAGCTCCTCTATTTTCTTTGCAGAAGCACCCACAGGACTTCTAGTGTGTTAGTGGCATCACACAGAGCTCCTCTATTTTCTTTGCATAAGCACCCACAGGACTTCTAGTGTGTTAGTGGCATCACACAGAGCTCCTCTATTTTCTTTGCAGAAGCACCCATAGGACTTCTAGTGTGTTAGTGGCATCACACAGAGCTCCTATATATTCTTCTCAGCAGCACCCACAGGACTTCTAGTGTGTTAGTGGCATCACACAGAGCTCCTCTATTTTCTTTGCTGAAGCACCCACAGGACTTCTAGTGTGTTAGTGGCATCACACAGAGCTCCTCTATTTTCTTTGCATAAGCACCCACAGGACTTCTAGTGTGTTAGTGGCATCACACAGAGCTCCTCTATTTTCTTTGCAGAAGCACCCATAGGACTTCTAGTGTGTTAGTGGCATCACACAGAGCTCCTATATTTTCTTCTCAGCAGCACCCACAGGACTACCGACTACAATGGCTGGAAGACCGCCAAGGGGAGGCAGAGCGTGCAGAGCCAAGAACACAGGGCAGGCAGGCTCTGTTTCTAGTGGACGTGGCCGTGGACGTGGACGTGGTCGTGCATCGTCATCAGCACGTGGCCATGGGACACGCGCGTCTTTGTTTTCGGCAGCTGGACATGTGGAGCCGCATCATGCTGAAGGCTTGGTAGAATGGATGACCAAGCCCTCCTCATCCTCCTCATCCTCTCTCACCCAGGCTCAGGGTACTGACAGAGCATCATCAGCCACCCCTTCCCTAGACCCACCATGTCCTCCTGAGGAGTCCCCCGAACTCTTTGAGCACAGTGTTGGGTACATGCTCCAGGAGGATGCCCAACGATTCGAAGGCTCGGATGACGATACCCAGCTTGAGGAATCTGGCAGTACAGTTCCACCAGCTGCAGCTTACTGCCAGGTTTGCTCTAGTGGTGAAGAGGGAGGGGATGATGAGGTCACTGACTCCACGTGGGTGCCTCAAGGGAGAGAGGATGAGGAGGAGGACGAGGAGGAGGAGGATGCGGCGTCACATGTCCAACGAGGCAGGATGCCCCCTGGAGGCCAGGTAGAGGCCAGCACAGCAACTGTACAACACCGCAGAGCTCCGCCTGTGCAGGGCGCTGCCTCTGCACGTTATCAGAAAAGTTCTTTGGTGTGGGCCTTTTTTGAGACGAGTGCAGCAGATCGCACCACTGCTATTTGCAATATTTGTCTCAAGCGTATCTCGCGTGGCCAAAACATCAGCCGCTTGGGCACGACAAGCATGACCAGACATATGGCGACCTGCCATGCAGCTCGTTGGCAGGCACACATAAAAGACCCACACCAAAGAACTAAGCGGACCTCTCCTTGCTCCTCCTCAGCTGGGATCTCCATCCCCACTACACCTTCAGTCCTCTCTGAAAGCTGCTCTGAGAGGACTGAAGGTGTAGAATTCGGTGTGTCACAACCAAGTACTTGCAGTACACCGACGTCCGAATGCAGCAGGCAAATTTCCCTGCCCCAGCTGCTGGACCGTAGAAAGAAGTACACTCCCAGCCATCCACATGCCCAGCGGTTGAATGCTAGCCTTGCTAAATTGCTAGCACTTCAACTGCTGCCTTTTCAGTTGGTAGACTCGGCCCCCTTCCGTGAGTTTGTTCAATGTGCGGTTCCTCAGTGGCAGGTTCCCAAACGCCACTTTTTCTCGCGGAAGGCGATTCCGTCTCTCTACCGGCATGTGGAGGGCAATGTCCATGCCTCGCTGGACAGGGCGGTCAGCGGTAAGGTGCATATTACCGCTGACTCATGGTCCAGCAGGCATGGACAGGGACGGTACCTTTCTTTCACGGCCCATTGGGTCACTCTATTGGCAGCTGGGAGTGATGCAGGACAAGGTGCAGTAGTGTTGGAGGTTGTTCCGCCACCACGCCTCCAAAACGCGACTACTGCTACTGGTTGTGACACACCTCTCTCCTCCACCCCCTCCTCTTCTTCTTCCTCCAGTGCTCTGTCCTTGGAACCAGCGGTGCTCCGTAGGCGTACAAGGGGCTACGCAAGTACGCAGGCAAAAAGATGCCATGCCGTGCTTGCGCTGGTGTGTTTGGGGGACAGGAGCCACACTGGGCCAGAGGTTCTGGCAGCTCTGCAGGGGCAGGCCGAGAGGTGGTTGACGCCACGTCAGCTTAAGCCAGGAATGGTCGTTTCTGACAATGGCACCAACCTCCTCTCCGCCCTGCGACAGGGGCAGCTCACCCATGTGCCCTGCATGGCTCACGTCCTCAACCTGGTGGTGCAGCGGTTCTTGGGCAGGTTCCCAGGCTTACAGGATGTCCTGAGGCAGGCCAGGAAAGTCTGTGTGCATTTCCGCCGATCTTATAATGCCAGTGCTCGGCTGACTGAGCTGCAAAAGGAGCTGAACCTGCCCAAGAACCGCCTAATATCTGACATGCCCACCAGGTGGAACTCAACGTTGGCCATGCTGCAGCGACTGCACACGCAGCAGAGGGCCATCAATGAGTACCTTTGCGACTACGGCACCAGGACAGGGTCAGGGGAGCTTGGTTTTTTTTCCCCACGTCAGTGGAGCATGATCAGGGATGCATGCACTGTCCTCTCACCATTTGAGGAGGCCACGAGGATGGTGAGCAGTGACAGTGCATGCATCAGTGACACTGTCCCTCTTGTCCACCTGTTGGAGCATACGCTGCGTGGGATAATGGACAGGGCACTTGAGGCAGAACAGAGGCAGGAAGAGGAGGACTTCCTTGCCTCTCAAGGCCCCCTTTATCCGGACAGTGTTCCTTCTGTCCCACCCATCACACAGGAAGAGGATGAGGAGGAGGAGGAGGAGGAGGAGGAGGAGGATTGTGTGAGCATGGAGGTGGAGCCTGGCACTCAGCATCAGCAGCAGCAGTCTTTTAGGGATGATGTACAGTCCCAACAAGCCAGTGGACTTGTACGTGGCTGGGAGGAGGTGGCTGGCGATCATGTCATCCTCAGTGACCCAGAAGACTCCGGACCGAATGCCTCAGCTAACCTACGCTGAATGGCCTCCCTGATCCTGCAAAGCCTGCGGAAGGATCCTCGTGTTCTTCGGATCAAGGAGAGGGACCATTACTGGCTGGCCACTCTCCTTGATCCGCGGTACAAGGGTAAGGTTGCGGACCTTATCTTGCCGTCGCAGAGGGAGCAGAGGATGAGACATCTCAGGGAGGCCTTGCAGAAAGGTCTGTGCAACGCGTTCCCAGAAACTGGGAGGCTACAAACTCCTGGTCCTGGGCGACGAGTTGCTGAGGCTTCGGTCAGTGGCAGAAGGAGCGGTGGGGAAGGTGGACGTCTGACCGATGCGTTCAGACAATTTTTTAGTCCGCAGCCCCAAGGTATGATCGGTTCCAGCAACCATCGCCAGCGTCTGATATACATGGTGCAGGAATACCTTGGGGCAAGGTCAGACTTGGACACCTTTCCCACCGAAAATCCTCTGGCTTACTGGGTCCTGAGGATGGATCACTGGCCAGAGCTTGCACAGTATGCAATTGAGCTACTGGCCTGTCCTGCCTCCAGCGTTCTTTCCGAACGCACATTCAGTGCTGCTGGAGGATTTGTGACTGATCATAGGGTGCGCCTGTCCACCGCCTCGGTTGATCGACTGACATTCATCAAAATGAATCAGTCTTGGATCACCACCAGCTACCAGGCACCTGAGGCGGATATAACCGAATAATTTTTAATGTCACATCCCTTCAAGACTGCCTATGCTGATGCTGAGTGACTGTCCTCTTATGTTCACTGACTATCCTCTTCCTCCTCCTCAATGATCCATGCCACCACACCAGTGCCTAAGGCACAATTTTTCAGCCCCTGTTTAACAGGGGCGTGTACTTACAATTTTTTAAAAAAATGCTTCGCAACACGTGTGACTGCTGTGCTCCAAGTACAGTCTCTGTGAGGGCCGTGTTGCAGTGTTGTGGCACCAGCACCAGTGCCTAAGGCACAATTTTTCAGCCCCTGTTTAACAGGGGCGTGTACTTACAATTTTTAAAAAAAATGCTTCGCAACACGTGTGACTGCTGTGCTCCAAGTACAGTCTCTGTGAGGGCCGTGTTGCAGTGTTGTGGCACCAGTGCCTAAGGCACAATTTTTCAGCCCCTGTTTAACAGGGGCGTGTACTTACAATTTTTTAAAAAAATGCTTCGCAACACGTGTGACTGCTGTGCTCCAAGTACAGTATCTGTGAGGGCCGGGTTGCAGTGTTGTGGCACCAGCACCAGTGCCTAAGGCACAATTTTTCAGCCCCTGTTTAACAGGGGCGTGTACTTACAATTTTTTAAAAAAAATGCTTCGCAACACGTGTGACTGCTGTGCTCCAAGTACAGTATCTGTGAGGGCCGGGTTGCAGTGTTGTGGCACCAGCACCAGTGCCTAAGGCACAATTTTTCAGCCCCTGTTTAACAGGGGCGTGTACTTACAATTTTTTAAAAAAATGCTTCGCAACACGTGTGACTGCTGTGCTCCAAGTACAGTCTCTGTGAGGGCCGTGTTGCAGTGTTGTGGCACCAGCACCAGTGCCTAAGGCACAATTTTTCAGCCCCTGTTTAACAGGGGCGTGTACATACAATTTTTATAAAAAAAATGCTTCGCAACAATGTGCTCCAAGTACAGTATCTGTGAGGGGTTGCAGTGTTGTGGCACCAGCACCAGTGCCTAAGGCACAATTTTTTCAGCCCCTGTTTAACAGGGGCGTGTACTTACAAATCTTGATCTAATAGTTCACAGCAGGGCCCATTCCTGCGCCCACCAAGAGTAACTATGAGGGCCTACAGTCTTGTGGCAACACCGTCCACCACCACCGCCAAAGGCCCAATTTTTCTGCCCTGTTCATCAGGTGCTTGCAATTACAAATCTTGATCTAATAGTTCACAGCAGGGCCCATTCCTGCGCCCACCAAGAGTAACTATGAGGGCCTACAGTCTTGTGGCAACACCGTCCACCACCACCGCCAAAGGCCCAATTTTTCTGCCCTGTTCATCAGGTGCTTGCAATTACAAATCTTGATCTAATAACTCACAGCAGGGCCCATTCCTGCGCCCACCAAGAGTAACTGTGAGAGCTTACAGTCTTGTGGCAACACCGTCCACCACCACCACCACCACCCCCCAATTTTTCTGCCCTGTTCAACAGGTGCATGCAATTACAAATCTTGATCTATTAACTCACAGCAGGGCCCATTCCTGTGCCCACCAGTCTTGTGGCTACACCAACATCTAATAGGGCAAATTTCTGCAGAGTATATACGCCAGGCCCCTACTTTCATACATCCAACTTACAAACGACTCCTACTTGCAAATGGAAAGAGAAAACAGGAAGTGAGAGGAAATCTACCCCTAGGAAGGGAAATTCTATCCTGTTAGATTTAATTTGGGAAAAAGGTATCTCCTCTCTACTGATACTTTATCACCAATCCTTGTTTCAATTAAAACCCCACTTTTCCAAAAACATTTGTCATTGGGACGGAAAGTGAGGTGACATGTTCTGAACAGATGTGCAAAGACAGCAAATGTTACAGGGGTGATAACCCCTCCCTATGTTCTCCAAAAAGCTTAAAAATAGATTTTTTTGGGATGGAGCTACACTTCATAATGTACCTGTTCAGATTCTACTTAAGATCAAACCTAAAGCCGCAAGTGGTTTTAAATGCTTCTTTTTTTCCTTTACAAATGTCATTTTGTGCAAGGACAGTTCTAAACACGGGAAACACATGCCACTTCACAGGCATACTTTGGACACCCCCCAGGTACCATATTTAAAGGAAAATGTCACTTTTTTTTTTTCACTTTATGCATCATTAAAATGACTGCTCCCGAAAAAACGTTAGTTTTTAAAAGTTCTTTTTGCATTGATATATGTCCCCTGGGGCAGGACCCGGGTCCCCAAACCTGTTTTATGACATTAACATGCATATTGGCCGTTGTAATTAGCACTTTTGATTTCGAACGTTCGCGTCCATTATAACGTATAGGGTTCGAAAATTCGCGCGAACTTTCGGTCCGTTCGAAGGTTCTGGTTCGAACCGAACCCGGGGGTGTTCGGCTCATCCCTAGTGGTGACATTCGTTGCGTACGACTGGACTACGTAGAGGCTAGTAGCCAATAACTTTGGTCTTGTAATGTGATCTGAGCATGTGTGGCACTTTGTCTGTCGGAATTTGCTACACACGATCGGAAAAAGTCTGGTAGGACTTTGTTGTCGGAAAATTTGAGAGCAGGATCTCAAACTTTTTCCGTCGGAAATTCCGACGGAAAAAGTCATATGGAACCCACACACGGTCGGAATTTCCGACAACATGGTCCGATAGGACATTTTCCGTCGGAGAATCCGACCGTGTGTACGGGGGATAACACTTCAGCTGTCAACAGGGGAGACCCACTGACAGCTCAAAGAACCGAGCCTGAAAGTATTGGTTTCAGGTATCGGTGCATTTGCACGAGTACCGATACTTGTGCAAATACTCGGTATCGGCACCGATACAGATACTAATATCGGTGCAACCCTAGTTACAACAAATAAAAAATGACAGATCCACACAAAGAGAGCCAATGGAGGAATCCCCACACTTTTCAGCTTTAAAGAAAAGACTCTTCCAGCAACTTCTGCAACACCCTGACACTGTTATAGTTTGTCACTGTCACCCACCCCCTATCACTGTCACCCACCCCCTGACACTTTCAGCTTGGCTTGCATGTAAATGAAGAGACATTTTATATCCAATATATGAAAAATTGTTTTGGTGGGCAAGTAGGTGGGACAACAAATGGTCTATCGCATCCCAGAATTGTATAACAGTTTTAATAGTAGGCCATAATGTGCATAAGGTAAAGGCCAATACCCCTGGGGGATGCTTGGGGTAAAGATAGACACTTTAAAACGATGTATGCATGTGAAAAGGTAAACGTTTATTCAAAAATGTACACAGTGAACAAGGGAATGCTCAGAAGGCATGGTATGTTTGCAATGAGGATACAATCAGTTGATACAGTTTATAACATGTCAAAAGAGCAGAAACATACAAAGCATTATGACAGAGGTATAAACTTGCTTGGTACATAGGGTAAGGAAGATGCCAACATGTTTGGGACTGTGGTCCTTTGTCAAGGCAATTTGTATCCTTAGAAACTCATCTAAATAGATGAAAGGTCATATAATTAGTCTCAGTATATCAATACATTATATTTGCACTGGAGAAAATCTATATTGCTGGAGGAGATTTATCTCAAAAAGAGGAAAAAACACAATGGGGTACTCACATGTCCTGCCAAAGCTCAATTGTTTGTCATATGGAAGAGCCACTGAGCGTGGGATCCAGGGAATCAAGGGTATATGCAGTAAAAACAGAGTGTACTTATACACTGGGGTATAAGAGACCTGCTGAGAACCCCCTCAGAATACAAGGTCCAACATACAGGGTTTAGGGCTGAGAGCCCAAGTCCTGTATTAAACACAGTGGGTCAGCGAGTGTGTCACTGTAAAAATAAAGTAAAATGGGAATAATCAGAAACTAGGAAAAACAAAGTAAGAGTATCTGGCTACAAAGAAGTAGACCTAGTATTTACCTGAGTATAATTTGTGAGTAGAGGATAGGAGGTCAACTCTGGTCAGTCAGCAGCATGAGACTGAAGCCAGAGTGTGGAGGGTTTATGTGTGGTCAGATAATGGACAACAGCTGTGGGTAGGTGTGTATCAACTAACCTGAGGCCGCAGTGCTGATTGGCTGCTGTGTTGTTGGGAGGCGGGCGCCAGAAAGCGCTGTGGTAACCTCCCCGTGTGGACCTCTGACGGGGCGGTGCCGGGCGCGGCCGCGTCATGACGGCGCGGCCGCGTCCGGCGTCGTGACGTCACCGACGCGGGACAGACGGTCGCCGACTTCCTGGTGCGCTCCACGGTGGAGCGCAAACAGGAAGTAGACCAGAAAGCTGGTCTAGATGGAAGGCGAGGGGGTGACGCGTGCGCAGTGGAGCAGATGCGCACGCGCACCTGGTCTTACCCGCGCCGGGTATTCAAAATAGAGGGGGAAAAAACGAATGCAGGTGGAATGTTAGTGGGTTGGTCCATAAAGGACGAATGATCACAAATGAGCGATGGGGGACATGCAGGTTTAATGCAATAGACAACCTAGTAGTATATATGGCTTGTAAACCATTGGAGGGAAGGGGAAAGAACACATGTGGCAATTTGATGCACAGTATATAATGCATGAATGGAGAAACATGTGTCAAAAATACATACAGAAGAGCATATATCAATACATATACAGTATGAGGTACATGAACATATATTCCTATATGCTGTGAGGAAACATCCAATCCACAGAGTAAGAGATATAATAATACAGGCAGTGTGTATTGGGGTGTGGGTGCTTGAGCGTGGGAGACCATAAGTTAAAGGTCTAGTTCACAGACTCCGGTCTCGAAGCCCTCAAGGTAAGGTTTGAAGTTGAAGGCCTCGTTTAGGTCGGGAGGTATGGTGGCATTGAGGTGGAAAATCCAACGAAGTTCGCTCTGAAGGAGCGCTTTGTTGTAATCACCCCCTCGATTTGGGGGGGGGATATGGTCTAGAGCTCTGAATGAGATCTTGGGAATAGTATCAGAGTGGACAATAGAGGTGTGTCGTCCCAAAGGTAAATCGGGATCTCTTTGGTTTATACTGGTAACGTGTCCATAAATTCGTTTCCAGAATGGTAATTTCGTCTTGCCCACGTAAAAGCACCCACATTCACATTCTAAAAGGTAAACAATACCAACGGAACGACAATTTACATAATGCTTAGGAAAGAGGCGTTGACCATTGGGTAGAAGGTTATGTAGATTGGATTTGGGTAGGTATTTGCAATAGTTGCAATTGCCACATGGATAGGTGCCCTTAAGCTGTCTCTGGGATTTGTTACTACTCTTGTATTCACTAGTAATGAGTTTATCACGGAGAGACGGAGCACGTCGATAGGTGATCAAAGGTTTAGGCGGAACAAAGGGGGAAAGGGCTCTGTCTGTAGAGATGATGTGCCAGTGTTTAAGTAGTATTTGAGTAATTTCATTGTATTGTTGGCAGTAATTCGTTATAATTCTAAGGGGTGGTTGTGTGGAGGGCCCAGATGGTTTAGGAATGAGTAAGGCAGAACGTAATTTAGATTTCGCTTTTTTGTAAGCGTTTTTTAAAACGCTATTTTTGTAACCACGTGCGCGAAGTCTGTCCCTCAATATGGAGGCCTCGTGTTCAAAGGAGGTATCCGTGGAACAATTACGTCGGGCACGTAGATATTGAGCAAAGGGAATGGATTTAAGTAAGGGTTGGGGGTGAAAACTGGAGGCTGCAAGAATAGTATTGCCTGCAGTCGGTTTGCGAAAAAGTTGGCTTTGTAGTTGACCATGTCTGTCCTTGCTAAGGGTAAGATCAAGGAAAGAGATGGAACTGTAGCTATATGTCATTGTAAATTTAAGATTGAGAGAATTGGAAGTATTGAGGTATATGAGAAAATGGTGTAGGGTATCTATGGGGCCCTGCCACAGAATCAAGATGTCATCTATATAGCGGCGAAAAGACGCTATATGTTTAGTGTAGATGCTCGCAGCATCAGTGATAAATAGGTTTCGTTCCCACTCCCCCAGGTACAGATTGGCGTACGCCGGTGCACAGCAAGTGCCCATGGCGACGCCCTGTACCTGGAGGTAGTGGGAACCAGTGAAAGAGAAAAAGTTATGAGTCAAGATGAATTTGAGTGCTCTGATAATAAAGAGCGATAACTCATGGGAATAAAGGTTGGCATTAGACAAGGTGTGTTGAATAGCAGTGAGTCCTAAGGTGTGAGGGATAGAACTGTAAAGGGCCTCAACGTCGATGGCAACCAGGACAGTGTTGGCATCAACGTGGAGGTCCGAGAGATCTTAGAGTAAGTGTGTGGTATCACGTATATATGAAGGTAGTGCCTGTACTAGGGGTTGGAGTAATTTGTCTATGTAACGACTAAGGTTGTCAGTAAGGCATCCACGTCCAGAGACAATAGGTCTACCTGGTGGTCTGGGAAGGTTTTTGTGTACCTTGGGTAAGGCGTAAAAGGTGGCTTCTCTCGGAAATTTAGTTCTGACATAGTCGGCAGTAGATTTGTCAATAATGTGTTGTCTAAGGGCATCATCAACAAGAATATATAATTCCTGTTGGAACAACCTGATTGATGTACTGGGAATTATGGCATACCATTCGCGGTTGCGTAGTATGTTGAGACACATGTCAAGATAATCTAGTTTGTTAAGAACAACAATGTTTCCACCCTTGTCCGCCGGTTTAATCACTATCAGAGGGTTGGTTTTTAAATTTTGTAAGGCCAGGTGTTGATTGTAAGTGAAGTTTTTTTGTTTGGGATGAGTGGGATAGATTTGCAAATGTCGAATTTCGTTCGTCACTGACTGTAAAAATAGTGCAGCTCGTGGATTGGTACTGGGTGAAGGAAAAAAACTTGATTTTTTCTTGAGCGAAGTATGGTGTGAAGAATGTGAATTGGAAGGAGGGATTTCGTCCTCAAAGTTGTTGAGCACATTGTCAAGGTCAATGGTGTCAATCAAATCTGGTGGATTGTTTTCCTCCAGTAGTTTCAATGAGCTGCTGAAGAGCAGTAGTCTCAGTGGCGGTGTGTAAAACATTGTCAGTAAAAGGGTTGGGAGTGTACATGCTGTGTAAAAGTAACTTACGGACAAAGAGATGTATGTCTTTAATGACTGTGAACTTGTCAAGCTGTGAAGTTGGACAGAAAGTGAGTCCCTTCTCAAGGACTGAGATTTCGTGTTTGGTAAGTGTATGGGAGGAAAGGTTAATGATGTTGTTAGAGGATATTTCTAGCGTGTTGGTCGTTTGGTTTTTGGGTTGAGAGAAGTGGATTGGCGATGTGTCTGTAGTGAAGTTCACATTTTGTCTAAAAAATCTGCACGCTGAGATGCAGATGGGAGTGAGTGCGATCTGTGTGTCTTGGCGTTAGAGGGGGCCACCGGCGAGTCCCCAAGGGGGGAGGCGCCGGGGGTCCCCTCCACGTCAGACACATCGTCACTCGAAAAATTTGGTGTGCGTCCACGTTTGGGCTTGCGAAGCCCCAAGGGGAGATTGGGTTGATGGGGTACGTGAGTAGATACTCTCCACTATACTAACGAGATGTTGGCATCTTCCTTACCCTATGTACCAAGCAAGTTTATACCTCTGTCATAATGCTTTGTATGTTTCTGCTCTTTTGACATGTTATAAACTGTATCAACTGATTGTATCCTCATTGCAAACATACCATGCCTTCTGAGCATTCCCTTGTTCACTGTGTACATTTTTGAATAAACGTTTACCTTTTCACATGCATACATCGTTTTAAAGTGTCTATCTTTACCCCAAGCATCCCCCAGGGGTATTGGCCTTTACCTTATGCACATTATGGCCTACTATTAAAACTGTTATATCCAATATATACATTCTTATAATATTTCCATCACATGTATTTCTTACAATCATTTTGTAAAATCTGATTTGTTGTTCTTTGTCGCCCTGATCACTTTTTTCTCTCCATAGCAAGTAAGTTACATACCTGTATGTCTTTTCTTCAGGTGAATATAGATCTTCTGCTTTTGACCTCACAGTGAACACTCCTCCAATGATCAAATCTCCATCCTGAAAATATCGGAACTCATCAAATACATCAGTAAAACGAAGGGCACAGGCCGGACTCTGCATTCCTGATCTCAAGAGTGTCATACATTGCAGGATCACACAGAACTGGAAGATGTATTTATATGATGCACCCATAGCTCCGATCTCTGGGTTCTTCTTTAGTTAAAGCCTATAAATTATCCACTGTGACACAGACTCTGCAGCATGGGTATCACAATGGCAATACAATGAGATGGCTTCTCTCCCCTCCTTTTATACAGTTCAGCACCATACATCTCTCTTTGTTCTCAATATACTGACAGCATCTTCTATCTACTTTTAGTTGTTTGTGCAGGTAGTTTATTTGTGAGTGGTTAAGTTTAGTCCTCTATTATTCATATTATTTTAACAACTCTAAACCAAGACACAATTTATTTAAAATAAACTCCTATTCAGCAAGGATCAGTGCTAAATATTATCATACAATTGAAATGCACAGGTAGTACCAAATAATTTCTTTTTATAATGCTTTCTGCTCACATTAACAATGCACATAACTGTTCTATATTGTTCTGACCCTGTAAAGTAAGCAAGGCCTGTAAAAGAAGACTGTCTTTACTTACCTTTTTTTGGCCCTTACCTGCAAACATGTTTAAGTGTGTGAATACCTTCTTCTCCATGTCTTATGTATTTACGCTCATGAAACTTTTCCTACAGTAATTGTTCTACTTGGACTTCCTCTGGAATGGTGGCAGTAGATCTACCAGAGTTTTCCCCTTGTTTCAAGTAGGGGTGAAATATCTCCCTTGAAACGTCCCACTATATTTCCTGCTGTTGCCAGCATTCCAACACTTCTCCTAACCTTTCATCACCCAACACTTATCCTCCTAACCTTCAACACTCCAACACTTATCCTCCTAACCTTCAACACTCCAACACTTCTCCTCCTAACCTTCAGCACCCAAACACTCTTCCTCTTCATATTACACCTTTACCTCCTGCTGACTTAGGGCATTCCACATGCCATGGAATGGCCTTTTGTGCAAAATAATGGCACTGGCTTGACAAAATAATGATGGTTGGGTACCTGCTACTGTGTAGTACACGACACGGAAAAGGGGAGGAGGAAGAGGAGAACGTATACACTAGCAATCCAAAAAACTACTTATATGTATCCTTGTGCAAGAAGAAAACAAAGAATTAGTAGTCCCAAGTACTGTTTTAATGTGTCCTAATAAAAAATTCCAAGTATAGCAGCTTGGACCAATGTACCAATGCACATACCATACTCATGGGATACCTCTACAAGCTGAAGCACAGGACCCAAATGATAGTAAAGATCACTGTAGTAGCAGTGTCTATTACTGTGATCTCCACTCATTTATAGGTCTTGTGCTGAATGGCTTCCCAGCTGCATGCTTAACACAGGCGGTCAGCCACACAGCAAGGATCTCATTCAGAGAATGCTTTGCATTGCATTTGCATTCGCAAAGCATTCTCTAATTGGATGAGGTTGGCAGGTGGGACAGAGATATCACAAACTCCTGTGTTTAAAATGCAGCAGGGCAGCCACTTGGTACAAGACCCATAATCTAGTGCAGATAACTGCAGTAGGGTTGTCTACTAAAGTGATTTCCAGATTCTAGAAGGATTCCACTGGTATGTACATTGGGAAACACCCAAATTTTCACAGTGCATTCTGTGCCCTGATTGGGCAAAGCTTTGCCCATTCAGGGTGCAGTAAACGCTGGTTGTTAATGAGCAGGGGCGAGAAGTCATCAGCTGTGAATGGGCTTCCCTGCTGACAGCTGCATAATAAAAAAAAAAAAAAACAAGGAAAAATAATTGCTCAAATCTACCCTCAGGATGGGAGGAGAAGATTAAAGCCCAATTAGCCCAATGGGAGAAGATGTTCTCCAAAACCTTTTTTTTTCATTGATACATGTCCCCTGGGGCAGGACCTGGGTCCCCCAAACAAAAAAAAATTTCTATGGCAATAATTTGCATATAAGCCTTTAAAATGAGCACTTTGGATTTTTCACTTTCGTGTCCCATAGACTTTAACGGTGTTTGCGTGTTCAAATTAACTTTTTGCATGTTCGCATGTTCTGCTGCGAACCGAACCGGGGTGTTTGGCTCATCCCTATTCAGGAGCAGTGATTTTAATAATGCTTAAAGTGAAACAATAAAAATGAAATATTCCTTTAAATATCGTTCCTGGGGGGGGGGGTGTCTATATTATGCCTTTAAAGTGGCACAGTTTTAGAACAATACCACAACAAAATGACATTTCTAAAGGAAAAAAACGTTTAAAACTGCTGTAATGTATTGTCGGGTCTTGCCCAGGACTTACCTATGCCAACCCATCTAAGCCTTATGAACTGCATGTCAATGCCAGTAGAGAAGGCTTAGAAGGGTTGGGAGGTGTACTGTGTCAAAAACATGAAGGACATTTAAGGCCTGTCGCCTACATGAGCCGAAGCCTTACCTCAGCTGAGAGAAAATACCAAACTTATAAGTTAGAATTCTTGGCCTTGAAGTAATTGACAATTGTGCATAAGCTGATAGAGGGTGTCTACTAGCTACAGACTCTTAAAAAGAAGCATAGCTAATCCAAAAAGAGTGGGATCATTTACCGCTGCAGGACGGTTGGTCCACTGAATGGGCCCCTCAAGTCAAAAGCTATTGCCACACCTGCCTCCATTGCATCCAAATGAAAACCTTGACTGGTTGTGACCATCTACACCAACAGATGTCACTCCACCTAATCCTCCTGCAGAGACTGAATCAGCGACTCTCAGGCCTAAAGCACCAGAATTTGTACCACAGGGTCATCAAATTCAGGGAGACGTGTCAGTCCCACTGGGTTCCAATGAAACATAGACTGTCCAATCACCTCTAGAGTTGGGAGAAGAATCTTCTGGAAAAGAACCGTCTGCACCTAAGAAGCAAAGACTCCATTGCATCCAAATGAAAACCTTGCCCTCCAAATTTTCCCCAATGGGGATTCTTCAGAGCCAAGGTCCCATTGATTTGGTGTGAATTGACTTCTTGATCCTGGGCCATGACACTAGTGGCCAAGGGAACATGCTGGTAGTGACTGGTCACGTCACATGTTCCACCCAAGTCTATCCCAAGAAAGCTCAATGAGATGTCACAGTTGCGAAATAAGGTTTTTTGTACACTACAGACAGACTCAAAGAATTTACTCCAATCAAGGGAGACACTTGAAATGCTGGTCATCCAGAAAATCAAGTACGTCATTATATCACACTCAAGAGGATCCACAGCTGGAAAGGTTTAAACACCTTGACATGATGGGGACCCTTCCTACAGAGAAAAAGCAGCATCTGAGCAGGTGCATCTCCACAGTGGTGCATGCCTACAAGAGCACCAAGATTGATGCCACCAGCTATTTTTGATACAGACTTATGTTTGGGAGAGAAGCTCTCCTGACAGTAGATTTGGCATTTGGTATCTCCTAAGATGGCATGGCAGCAGCAACCCACAGAGGCAACATGGAAAGGCTTTGCAAAAACCTAAAGACACCCTATGAAAAAGCTTGAGAAGCCTCTGATGCAGAGGCAGAGGAACAAAAGAACTTATGATCTGCAAGTTTGGGTCCATGACCTCCAACCAGGAGACAAGGTGTCACTGAGAAACCGGGGACCAGCTGGAAAGCATAAAGTAGGCAAAAAGTCGAGTTCACAGCAATGTGTTGTCTGTAAACAGCTGATTGGTTTCCCTTTCTATCAAATTCACTCAGACACGAGAACATGAGAAACCTGGCACTGGAATCACTTACTGTCTCTGAGTGAAGCTGTCAGGGTGCCTGTGCCAGCACACAGTCCATTCTTTTCTAGGCGAGCTCCAGACTGTCATAGACTCCACTGTTTGACACGGATGAAGGAGGAAGCAGTGAGGAAGAGGATGTTTACACAGACTGGTTGTGACCATCTACACCAACAGATGTCACTCCACCTAATCCTCCTGCAGAGACTGAATCAGCGACTCTCAGGCCTGAAGCACCAGAATTTGTACCACAGGGTCATCAAATTCAGGGAGACGTGCCAGTCCCACTGGGTTCCAATGAAACATAGACTGTCCAATCACCTCTAGAGTTGGGAGAAGAATCTTCTGGAAAAGAACCGTCTGCACCTAAGAAGCAAAGACCCAAGAGGCCCATGTGCCGGCCTAAGAGACTGACATATGACATTCTGGGTGAGAGTTCTAAAGAATCTATAATCACCACCCAAAGGACACCCACAATGCTGACTCTCACCACTCCAGTTTCTGTGGAGGGCAACTCTGGCTCACCGCCTAACATACTTTGGTGGGCCATAGCAGTTTCAGTGGCCTTTAGTTAAGGTAACCCCTCTCCCTTGTACAATTGATGAGATGTTCTCTTACCAAACTTTGGTGTATATGTTGACTGTTGAATTTCTATGCTTACTAACCTGACATTGCCTCCTCTTGTATACTCAAAGCTATGTCCCGGGGTATGAACACTTTTATGTATGGTACTGGACCCAGTTTCACTTTTGGGAACCAATGTTTCTTTGATGAGGGGAGTGAGTACCTTGCTGCAGCTGATCACCCCCCCCCCCCCCGGGGCTGTTGTGTGAGGAGAGGAATGGCTGTGTGTGTAGCAGATCCCCCACTCATCCCCCCACAGGGACATCTAACAGCCGTGTGTGTGACAGGATGGGCTGTGGGTATCTGTGAAGACTTTTCCCCCACTCTCCCCACCCCTGTCACTGGGATCTGTGTGTTGTGCTTACAGAGCTGCTGTACTGTGCTCAGGGAACAGTACACAGGAGCAGAATTGCACCACACTTTTCAAGCATTCAATGGATAGGCCACAATTTATGAGGGCAAGAGTAAACAGATTGCACCAACTGAAAAACGGAAAATGTTATACTTACCTGACGGTAACTTTCCTTTTCTGATGCAATGGATGACAGCATACACGAATGAGATAGGCTCCGCCTCCCGCCCAATCAGGACTGGTTATACTATATTTAAATAAGTCGCCTCCCCCTAGGCGGCATTATCGTAACTATACTCAAATACAAAACACACATGGGAGGGACCTGTATGCTGTCATGCTTTGCATCAGGCAAGGAAAATTACCATCAGGTAAGTATAAAATTTTCAGTTTTCCTGACACAAAGCATGACAGCATACACGAATGTGATGTAGCACGCCCACAAAACCTATAAGGGAGGGCCATGCTGAAGCGTTTGAATCAACATATCATTAGATTAGAACTCAAGTCGATTCCCCTGCTTCCAATGTTGCCTGATTGACTTTGCAATAGGCAAAAAAATGGTTTGTAGTATATGAACCTGGTTGGTATCCTATACAATTCTGGACCTCTGAATTTGTGCCCATGAGCATACCATCCATCTAATAAAGTGAGCTCTGCACTAGATTGAAGAATTTATCTTCCTTCTATAAGTCCCTTAGGCTACTCTGACCCGAGATAATGCTATTGTCTTAGCGGACAGTGTAAGTCTTCTGATACTGCCAGGCATGAAGAGGCCACTGTCTGACCTTCTAGAGAAGGACCATTTCCATGTATTTCTTCCACATAGAGTCTATTACTCCAGCTTGTGGTGACGCTTGACATTTTAGTTTGAACATGTCGGAAGGGTGATGCAGACCTTCGTCTGGTGCTGGTGAAGAATAGGGATGAGCCGAACACCCCCCCGTTCGGCTCGCACCAGAACCCGCGAACGGACCTAAAGTCCGTGCGAGCTTTAGAACCCTATTAGTTATAATGGATGCGAACGTTCGAAATTAAAAGTGCTAATTTTAAAGGCTAATATGCATGTTAATGTCATAAAAAGTGTTTGGGGACCTGGGTCCTGCCCCAGGGGACATGTATCAATGCAAAATTTTTTTTTAAAAACGGCCGTTTTTTTCAGGAGCAGTGATTTTAATAATGCTTAAATTGAAACAATAAAAGTGTAATATTCCTTTAAATTTCGTACCTGGGGGGTGTCTATAGTATGCCTGTAAAGGGGCGCATGTTTCCCGTGTTTAGAACTGTCTCTGCGCAAAGTGTCATTTTTGAAAGTAAAAAAGCTATTTAAAATCACTCGCGGCTAATGTTAATTCACGGCTCCCGTAACACAGAGAACAGTGATTCATTGAAACTCATTCATAAAAAAAAGTCATTGATAAAAAATAAAAAATATGGAAAAAAAAAAGCGTAGGGGTCCCCCCAAATTCAATAACCAGGCCCTTCAGGTCTGGGATGGATATTAAGGGGGATCCCAGCCAAAAAAAAAAAAAAAAATGGCGTAGGGTCCCCCTCAAAATCCATACCAGACCCTTGAGGTCTGGTATGGATTTTAAGGGGAACCCTAGCCAAAAAAAATGGCGTGGGGTCCCCCTCAAAATCCATACCAGACCCTTATCCGAGCACGCAACCTGGCAGGCCGCAGGAAAAGAGGGGGGGACGAGAGCGGCCCCCCCTCTCGCCTGAACCGTACCAGGCCACATGCCCTCAACATTGGGAGGATGCTTTGGGGGTCTAAGACCCCTAAAGCACCTTGTCCCCATGTTGATGAGGACAAGGGCCTCTTCCCCACAACCCTGGCCGGTGGTTGTGGGGGTCTGCGGGCGGGGGGGCTTATCGGAATCTGGAAGCCCCCTTTAACAAGGGGACCCCCAGATCCCGCCCCCCCCCCTGTGTGAAATGGTAAGGGGGTACAAAAGTACCCCTACCATTTCACCAAAAAAGTGTCAAAAATGGTAAAAATGACAGGAGACAGTCTTTGACAATTCCTTTATGAAAATCTTCTTTCTTCTTTCTTCATCCTTCGGATTCTTCATCTTCTCCTTCCTTCATCTTCTTCCATCTTCTTCTTCCATTTTCTTCTTCCTCCGATCCGCTTCTTCTTGCGCTGGTCTTCTCGTCCTTCTCGTCCGGCATCTTCTTCCGTCGGCGTCGGCGTCGGTGTCGGTGTCGGTGTCTTCTTGGGCCGCTCCGCGCAATGGGAGGCTCCCGCTGTGTGAGGCTCCGCTCCATCTGACAGGTCTTTTAAAACGGAGGGCACCTGGTGACCCCGCCCCCCTCTGACGTCATGGGGAAAGCCATCATGGAATTCCCCATGACGTCCCTGTGCGTCAGAGGGGGCGGGGTCACCAGGTGCCCTCCATTATAAAAGACCTGTCAGACGGAGCGGAGCCTCACACAGCGGGAGCCTCCCATTGCGCGGAGCGGCCCAAGAAGAGACAGAGACACCGACACCGACGCCGACGCCGACGGAAGAAGATGCCGGACGAGAAGGACGAGAAGACCAGCGCAAGAAGAAGCGGATCGGAGGAAGAAGAAAATGGAAGAAGAAGATGGAAGAAGATGAAGGAAGGAGAAGATGAAGAAACCGAAGGATGAAGAAAGAAGAAAGAAGATTTTAATAAAGGAATTGTCAAAGACTGTCTCCTGTCATTTTTACCATTTTTGCCACTTTTTTGGTGAAATGGTAGGGGTACTTTTGTACCCCCTTACCATTTCACACTGGGGGGGGGCGGGATCTGGGGGTCCCCTTGTTAAAGGGGGCTTCCAGATTCCGATAAGCCCCCTGCCCGCAGACCCCCACAACCACCGGCCAGGGTTGTGGGGAAGAGGCCCTTGTCCTCATCAACATGGGGACAAGGTGCTTAGGGGTCTTAGACCCCCAAAGCATCCTCCCAATGTTGAGGGCCTGGTACGGTTCAGGCGAGCCTGACAGGGTCTGGTATGGATTTTGAGGGGGACCCCACGCCATTTTTTTTGGCACTGTGTCTGAAACATAATATCCATCCCAGACCTGAAGGGCTGGTTATTGAATTTGGGGGGACCACGCTTTTTTTTTTGTTTTTTATTAATGAATGACAGTTCTCTGTGTTAGGAGGAGACCTCTCATACAGCGCTGGTTCACGTGCCACTGGAGATGGGGACAGTGGTGACGTGAGCACAGTGGGGTAGGAGTGCCTGGTTTGTAGAGGAAGGTGTTGGAACCAACAGGAAGGTCCTCCAGTAATGTCCGTATGCGGATGGCAGGATGTAGGACTGCAGCTGTAGGTGGTTGAAGCAGGATACAACAGAACCAGGCAACAGGTGGATCAAACAAGTGGGAATCAGCAGAGGCAAGGTCAGACAGTCCAGTTGGCAACAGCAGATCAATCAGATGATAGGAGCAGGCAATAGCAGAGTCGGTAGGCAGGCTGGAGTCGGTAACCAAAGACAGATGTAACAAGGTCAGGCAGGCCGGGTCGGGTAGGAGAAGGTAGAGTAGTCCAAACAGAGCCGGGTCGGTAACGGGAGATCACAGGTTCAGGTTTCGGATCAGGTTTTCGGGTGGCTGACAAGCAGGAAGCTTAAAGACAACACAGCACTGGCTGAGTGTCACTGCTGGGCTTTTAAAGCCCGTTTTGGCGCCAATTGCGTTCCCGCGCATGCGCACATGCACGCGCGCGCCGCCGCGCGCGCTAACGCGCACGCACGCGCGCGCCGCGCACCTGTGTGCGCACGGAAGGACCGGAAATGCCTGGAAAGTCCTTGACATTGCCCCCCCACAAGGGGCAGCCTCCGGATGCCCAGGCGGCTTGCCTTCTCAGGGTGGGCAATCAGGTAAGTACGAACTAGCCGTTTTGCATGTAAATTACTGTCTGGTTCCCAGGAATTACTTTCTGGACCGTACCCTTTCCATTTGACCAAAAATTGTACTTGCCCATGTCTTCTTCTAAAATTGAGAATAGCCTCCACCTCATATTCCTGGTTACCATCCACCAAAACAGGTTCAGGCGGGTCAGTTCCTCTGTCAGGGAAGGGATTAGGCACAGCAGGTTTTAACAAAGATACGTGAAATACCGGGTGAACTCTAAGAGAATCAGGTAAAGACAGTTCATAGGCCACTTCATTAACTTTCCTCTTAACAGGAAAAGGTCCCATAAATTTAGGTGCAAGTTTTTTAGAAGGGCACATCAATTTGATATTGGATGTAGACAGCCATACCTGATCTCCAGGTTGCAGAACCAGCTCCCCCCTTCTCTTTTGGTCGAAGTTCCTCTTGCTATCTGCCTGGGCCTTGGACATAGCTTCTTGTAGGACCTGATTGTTGCGTTTGAGGAATTCCACTGTCTTCTGGACTGCCGGAACTGGGGATTCTGAAACAAAATCTGGTAAAAAAGTCAAGTGAAAACCATAATTGGAAAAGAAGGGGGATTGGTTAGTGGTTGAGTGACTGGCATTATTGTATGCAAATTCCGCTAGAGGCAGCAGGGAAACCCAATTGTCCTGAGAAAAGGAAGTAAAACATCGGATATATTGCTCGAGGGTTTGGTTGGTTCTCTCTGTCTGCCCATTAGTCTGTGGGTGATAGGCTGAGGAGAGAGAAAGCTCAATCTTCAAGATTTCACAAAGTGCCTTCCAGAAGCGTGAGGTGAATTGTACCCCTCTGTCGGAGACTATATTTGTAGGTACTCCGTGTAGTCTGACGATCTCCTTAATGAATACACGGGCTGTCTCTGTAGCGGATGGGGTTCCCTTCAGGGGCACAAAATGGGCCATCTTAGATAGGCGATCTACCACCACAAAAATGGCTGTGCACCCCTCAGAGCGGGGTAGTTCGACTATAAAGTCCATAGAAATCATTTTCCAAGGTCTGTCTGGTATAGGTAAAGGTTTAAGCAGTCCCCAGGCTCGGTTCCTTGAAGTCTTGTTCCGTGAGCAGATGGAGCAGGAATTGACGTACTTTTCACAAAACTCCCTTAAATTGGGCCACCAGAATGTACGCTGTACAAGTTCACGAGTCTTCCGTACCCCGAAATGTCCTGCTAAGGGATGATCATGAAACAATGTTAGTACCTTAACTCGAATATCTTCAGGGACAAAGATTTGACTTCCCTTCCATAGCAAGCCATCTCGAGATGTCAAGGTGGTTCCTGGAGGTCTTGGAGAGTGGGAAGAGGCTTCCTTGATTAAAGTTAAGAGATCTGTGTGTAAGAGCAAAAAACTGTTTGTGGGTAGAACCGTGTCAGGAGCAGGTGAGTCCTTAGGGTTATCATGCATGCGTGACAATGCGTCTGGTTTGACGTTCTTTGATCCTGGCCGATAAGTGATGTGGAAACAGAAGCGAGTGAAAAACAAGGCCCAACGAGCTTGTCGGGGTCTCAAACGTTTGGCAGATCTTAGATATTCTAAATTTTTATGGTCGGTATATATTAATACCGGGTGAGCCGCACCCTCTAATAGATACCTCCACTCCTCCAAGGCGGTCTTGATGGCAAGAAGCTCCCGATCCCCTACATCGTAATTTCTTTCAGCTGGCGATAACTTTCGGGAGAAGAATCCCACAGGGTGTATTAAATCCTCCTTACCCTGTCTTTGCGAAATGACCGCTCCCACCGCCACTTCGGATGCGTCAACTTCTAACAAAAAAGGTAAAGATGGGTTAGGGTGACTGAGAATTGGAGCTGATGTAAAAAGTCTTTTAAGTCTCTCAAATGCCTCTTGAGCCTCCGTACTCCAATGAAACCTGACATGTTGTTGTGTCAACCGTGTAATAGGGGCTATGATGGCAGAGAATCCCTTGATAAATTTCCTGTAAAAGTTTGCGAAACCAATGAAACGTTGAATACCTTTTTTATCGACGGGTGCAGGCCACTCCAGAACAGCAGATACTTTTTGGGGGTCCATCTTGATACCGGTCGCGGATATTATCAAACCCAAAAACTGGATCTCTTGTTGCTCGAACTCGCACTTCTCTGCTTTTGCGTATAGTCCATGTAGGCGAAGACGGTCCAAGACTCTGCAAACGTGTTCCCGGTGTTGGCTGAGGGATTCAGAAAAAACCAAAATATCATCCAAATAAACAATTACAAAAATATCTAAGAAGTCCTTGAATACATCGTTAATCAGATGTTGAAAAGTGGCAGGTGCATTACATAGACCAAAGGGCATGACCAGATATTCATAATGCCCGAACCTTGTTCGGAATGCCGTCTTCCATTCATGCCCAGCCCGGATGCGGACCAGATTATATGCCCCTCTTAGATCGAGTTTCGTAAAAATAGTAGCAGACCTTAATTTTTGGAATAATTCGGGTATTAAGGGCAACGGGTAACGGTTCTTAACCGTAATTTTATTCAACTCCCGGTAATCTACACACGGGCGGAGAGTCTGATCCTTCTTAGTCACAAAAAATATTCCAGCACCAGCTGGAGATGTAGATGGGCGGATGAATCCTTTTTCCAGGTTTTCGTTGATGTAAATTTTTAGTGCTTCCTGTTCTTTTTCTGACAGAGGGAAAATGCGCCCAAAGGGAATTTCGGCCCCAGGTAAGAGTTCAATTGGGCAGTCATATGCCCGATGGGGTGGAAGAGAGTCTGCTCCCTTTTTACTGAAAACATCGAGGAACCCATGATACGGTTCGGGTACTGATTGGCGTAGGTTCTGATCAATGTCCATGCAAAATAGGGTGACAGAGGATTGAGTAGACTCCTTTTGACAATGTTCTTGGCAGTAGGGGGACGAGAACCTGATTTCTCTGGTAGTCCAATTGATGGAGGGATTATGGGCCTGAAGCCAGGGAATGCCCAGGATGATTGGGAACAACGGGGAAGAGATCACATCAAGGATCAGAAGCTCCTTATGCTGGAAGGAGGTGATGGCAGGTACGGGAAAAGTCTCTTGGGTCACCTGTCCGGAGCTGATGTGGGAGCCGTCGGCCAAGAAGACTGAAAGTCGGTGGGTCTTATTCCGTAAGGGAATGTTGTGTTGGTTGGCGAAGGCAGAATCAATGAAGCAACTGCATGCTCCGGAATCAATAATTGCTTTAACTGGAATTGTCCTTCCTTGGAGCTGCAATGAGAGAGGGAGAGCAATGTGGGTTGTGTTAGCAGAAAGTGCTGAGAGACTGGCAGGAACAGAGGAAAAGCACTTACGCATCTTGACCGGACAGTTGCGCACGTAGTGTCCTGTTGTTCCACAGTACAGGCAGAGGTTAAGTTGATGGCGACGTGTGCGCTCTTCCGGGGTTAAGGTGGGTCGAATCAGTCCCAGCTGCATTGGCTCGGAGGCGTCCGGTGCAGGGCGGATCGGCTGGAAGTTGGGTGGTGGTAAGTAGCGGGCAGCCGGAATTGGAGCTTTAGCAGTCACCCAAGTAGGGCGATTATGTTGGTAGGCCCGTTCAGTGCGACGTTCCCGAAGGCGGCGATCAATCTGGATGGTTAGGGTGATTAAGGCCTCAAGAGTATCAGGTATGCCCACCCGGGCCAATTCATCTTTCAGTCCTTCTGATAGGCCCATGCGGAACTGATGCCGTAGAGCTGCATCATTCCATTGAGTGTCCGCACTCCAGCGTCTAAAATCCGAAATGTACTCCTCGGCCGCCCGGCGACCCTGCTGAAGTGTAGTTAAGGATGCCTCTGCTGTGGCGACCCGTTCAGGGTCTTCATAAAGCTGGGACATAGCTTCAAAGAAGGCCGTTAGTGATTGAATCAAAACAGAGTCCTCTTCGAGAAGTCGGTGTGCCCAGATCTGTGGTTCTCCTAACAGTAGGGAGACCACAAACCCCACTTTAGTGGCTTCAAGTGAAAAAGTCCGGGGTTGCAGGGCGAAGTAAAGTCGACAAGCACTGCGGAAGGCCCGGAATTTAGTTCGGTCCCCTAAAAACTTCTCAGGTATGGGGACCCTTGGCTCAGGTGGAAGCATAACGACAGAAGGAGGGGAAGCAGCCTGAGCAGGGGCGGAAACGGACCCAGGAACCACGTGTATGGGGTTGATGATGTTCTGGACTTGCCCCTCCAATCTGGTGTAACCGTCTTGTAAGGATTTTACGGCTTGAGTGAGGGCTGACAGGTGTGAACAGATATCTGTCATGGGAGGGGTCTCTCCTGCAGGCTCAGTCATGTCTGTGTTGTACTGTTACGTACCTGGACGTAGAGCCTGACTTGTAGGAGGAGACCTCTCATACAGCGCTGGTTCACGTGCCACTGGAGATGGGGACAGTGGTGACGTGAGCACAGTGGGGTAGGAGTGCCTGGTTTGTAGAGGAAGGTGTTGGAACCAACAGGAAGGTCCTCCAGTAATGTCCGTATGCGGATGGCAGGATGTAGGACTGCAGCTGTAGGTGGTTGAAGCAGGATACAACAGAACCAGGCAACAGGTGGATCAAACAAGTGGGAATCAGCAGAGGCAAGGTCAGACAGTCCAGTTGGCAACAGCAGATCAATCAGATGATAGGAGCAGGCAATAGCAGAGTCGGTAGGCAGGCTGGAGTCGGTAACCAAAGACAGATGTAACAAGGTCAGGCAGGCCGGGTCGGGTAGGAGAAGGTAGAGTAGTCCAAACAGAGCCGGGTCGGTAACGGGAGATCACAGGTTCAGGTTTCGGATCAGGTTTTCGGGTGGCTGACAAGCAGGAAGCTTAAAGACAACACAGCACTGGCTGAGTGTCACTGCTGGGCTTTTAAAGCCCGTTTTGGCGCCAATTGCGTTCCCGCGCATGCGCACATGCACGCGCGCGCCGCCGCGCGCGCTAACGCGCACGCGCACGCTAACGTGCGCGCGCGCGCGCCGCCGCGCACCTATGTGCGCACGGAAGGACCGGAAATGCCTGGAAAGTCCTTGACAGAGCTGTATGACTACGGATCCTGTTTGAACTAGACAGACTTGTGTCCTTTTTCAACCTTCCCCACCATGCACTATGATCCTGATGAGGAGCTTAGAGATCACGAGTCTTGTGGCTATACAGGTTAACCTGCTGACCCAGCTGGAGGTTAGTAGATCCACTGCTTCCACTTCTGGGAAGCTCCTCTTGCAGGAATGACTTCCTTTCCTGACCATTGGGTTTACTGCCATGTTGAGATTCATTGACCTGCTTGTTGGTATTGGGTAGGGATGGGCCCGTTGTGCGATTCAAACCCATGTTGGAATCGAACATCGGCTGTTCGTCCGCTCGTCGAGTTCAGAACTCTGAGGGCCAGTCGCAGTGCATTGCTGGCTGATGATTGGCCAAGCATGCACTGTGACCCCACATGATTGGCCAATCATAGAGCCAGCATCGAGGAGAGCAATAATTGGCCCCAGGCAGGATGCCTGTGGCCAATTATAGCTCAGGGGGTTTAGTACACGCCCCACACTATATAAGACCGCCGCGCCGGCGGCCTCGTGTAGTGTGTTCCGGCTTTGAGGAAAAGAGGATTGATAGGCAGGGACAGTGTGAACTACTTTGAAATCATTTCTGCGTGGGGAAAGTGTAGGGAAAGAGGAAAAATAGGCAGGGATAGTGTGTTCTTCTCGGCCTTTGCTTGTGGGGAAAGTGTAGCGGAAGAGGAAAAGTAGGCAGGGATAGTGTGTTCTTCTCAGGCATTTGCATGTGGGGAAAGTGCTGTTCTCTACCAATACAGCCATCTGCAGGAGTTAGTGTGTGTGCTGTGTGAGTCTAGCACAGCACAGTATACAACCTGAACCTTTATCTGCCCTTCTGCCCTGGTTTCATCTAATCCAGCCATCTGCAGGACTTAGTGTGTGTGCTGTGTGGGTCTAGCACAGCACAGTATACAACCTGAATCTGTATCTGCCCTTCTGCCCTGGTTTCATCTAATCCAGCCATCTGCAGGAGTTAGTGTGTGTGCTGTGTGAGTCTAGCACAGCACAGTATACAACCTGAACCTGTATCTGCCCTTCTGCCCTGGTTTCATCTAATCCAGCCATCTGCAGGAGTTAGTAATTGTGTTGTGTGAGTGCAGCACAGCACAGTATACAACTTGAACCTGTATCTGGCCTTCTGCCCTGGTTTCATCTAATCCAGCCATCTGCAGGAGTTAGTAATTGTGTTGTGTGAGTGCAGCACAGCACAGTATACAACCTGAACCTGTATCTGTCCTTCTGCCCTGGTTTCATCTAATCCAGCCATCTGCAGGAGTTAGTAATTGTTTTGTGTGAGTGCAGCACAGCACAGTATACAGCCTGAACCTGTATCTGCCCTTCTGCCCTGGTTTCATCTAATCCAGCCGTCTGCAGGAGTTACTAATTGTGTTGTGTGAGAGCAGCACAACACAGTATACAACCTGCGCCTTTATCTGCCCTTCTGCCCTGGTGTCATCTAATCCAGCCATCTGCAGGAGTTAGTGTGTGTGTTGTGTGACTCCAGCACAATATACAGTACCCAATAGCTGTTTTTCCCATCTCCCTGCAGGCCATTACAATGTCTGGAAGGCCAACAAGAAGAGGCAGACAGTCACGAGCCAAGAAAACAGGGCAAGCAGGCTCTGTGTCTAGAGACAACAGTGCTGGTCGTGGACGTGGTGCATCGTCATCAGCACGTGGCCATGGGACACGCTTGTCCTTACTTTCGGCAGCTGGACATGTTGAGCCGCATCATGCCGAAGGCTTGGTAGAGTGGATGACCAAGCCCTCCTCATCCTCTCTTACCTAGACTCAGGGTACTGGCAAAGCAGCTGCCAACGCGTACTTAATGTCATCAGTCACCTCTTCCCTAGACCCACCATGTCCTCCTGAGGAGTCCCCCGAACTGTTTGAGCACAGTGTTGGGTACATGCTCCAGGAGGATGCCCAGCGTTTTGAAGTCTCCGATGATGATACTCAGCTAGAGGAAGGCAGTAGCGTGAGCGCAGAGAGAGGGGATGCTCAAGGACAGCAATCTGGCAGTCATGTTCCACTAGCTGCAGCATACTGCCATGTTTGCTCCAGTGGCGAAGAGGGAGGGGATGATGAGGTCACTGACTCCACGTGGGTGCCTGGATGGAGAGAGGAGGAGGAGGAGGCGGCACATCTCCAACGAGGCAGGATGCCCTCCAGGGGCCAGGTTGAGGGCAGCACACCAACTGAATCACACCGCAGAGCTCCGCCTGTGCAGGGTGCTGCCTCTGCGCGTTATTACAAAAGTTCTTTGGTGTGGGCCTTTTTTGAGACGAGTGAATCAGATCGCACCGCTGCTATTTGCAACATATGTCTCAAGCGTATCTCGTGTGGCAAAAAAATCAGCCACTTGGGCACCACAAGCATGACCAGACATATGTTGACCTGCCATGCAGCTCGTTGGCAAGCGCACCTTAAAGACCCACACCAAAGAACAAAGCAGACCTCTCATTGCTCCTCATCAGCTGGGATCTCCAACCCCACTATACCTTCAGTCCTCTCTGAAAGCTGCACTGAGAGGAATGAAGGTGTAGAATTAGGTGTGTCACAGCCAAGTACTTGCCAAGTACCTTTTCAGTTGATAGATTCCGCCCCCTTCCGTGAGTTTGTGCAATGTGCGGTTCCTCAGTGGCAGGTTCCCAAACTCCACTTTTTCTCACAGAAAGCGATTCCGGCTCTCTACCGGCATGTGGAAGGCAATGTCTTGGTCTTGCTGGACAGGACGGTCAGTGGTAAGATGCATATTACCGCTGACTCATGGTCCAGCAGGCATGGACAGGGACGTTACCTATCTTTCACGGCCCATTGGGTCACTATTTTAGCAGCTGGGAAGGATGCAGGACAAGGTGCAGTAGTGTTGGAGGTTGTTCTGCCACCACGCCTCCAAAATGCTACTACTGGTTGTGACACACCTCTCTCCTCAACCCCCTCCTCTTCTTCTTCCTCCATGGCATCTTTGAGTGCTCTGTCCTCGGAACCAGCGGTGCTCCGTAGGCGTCCAAGGGGCTACGCAAGTACGCAGGCAAAAAGATGCCATGCCGTGCCTGCGCTGGTGTGTTTGGGGGACAGGAGCCACACTGGGGCAGAGGTTCTGTCAGCTCTGCAGGGGCAGGCCGAGAGGTGGTTGACGCCACGCCAGCTTAAGCCAGGAATGGTGGTTTGTGACAATGGCACCAACCTCCTCTCCGCCCTGCGACAGGGACAGCTGACCCATGTGCCCTGTACGGCTCACGTCCTTAACCTGGTGGTGCAGCGGTTCTTGGGCAGGTACCCAGGCTTACAGGATGTCCTGAGGCAGGCCAGGAAAGTCTGTGTGCATTTCCGCCGATCGTATAATGCCAGTGCTCGGCTGGCTGAGCTGCAAAAGGAGTTGAACCTGCCCAAGAACTGCCTTATACAGTGGTGTGAAAAAGTGTTTGCCTCCTTCCTCATTTCCTGTTCCTTTGCATGTTTGTCACACTTAAGTGTTTTGGAACATCAAACCAATTTAAACAATAGTCAAGGACAACACAAGTAAACACAAAATGCAATTTGTAAATGAAGGTGTTTATTATTAAAGGTGAAAAAAAATCCAAACCATCATGGCCCTGTGTGAAAAAGTGATTGCCCGCCCTTGTTAAAACATACTATAACTGTGGTTGTCCACACCTGAGTTCAATTTCTCTAGCCACACCCAGGCCTGATTATTGCCACACCTGTTCACAATCAAGGCATCACTTAAATAGGAGCTGCTTGACACAGTAAGGTCCACCAGAAGATCCTTAAAAGCTACACATCATGCCGAGACCCAAAGAAATTCAGGAACAATTGAGAAAGAAAGTAATTGAGATCTATCAGTCTGGAAAGGGTTATAAAGCCATTTCCAAAGCTTTGGGAATCCAGCGAACCACAGTGAGAGCCATTATCCACAAATGGCGAAGACATGGAACAGTGGTGAACCTTCCCAGGAGTGGCCGGCCGCCCAAAATTACCCCAAGAGCGCAGCGACGACTCATCCAAGAGGTCACAAAAGACCCCACAACAGCGTCCAAGGAACTGCAGGCCTCACTTGCCTCAGTTAAGGTCAGCGTTCATGCCTCCACCATCAGGAAAAGACTGGGCAAAAATGGCCTGCATGGCAGAGTTCCAAGGAGAAAACCACTGCTGAGCAAAAAGAACATCAAAGCTCGTCTCAATTTCTCCACAACACATCTTGATGATCCCCAAGACTTTTGGGACAACATTCTGTGGACCGATGAGACAAAAGTGGAACTCTTTGGAAGGTGTGTGTCCAAGTATATCTGGCGTAGAAGGAACACTGCATTTCAGAAAAAGAACATTATACCAACAGTAAAATATGGTGGTGGTAGTGTGATGGTCTGGGGCTGTTTTGCTGCTTCAGGACCTGGAAGACTTGCCGTGATAAAAGGAACTATGAATTCTGCTGTCTACCAAGAGATCCTGAAGGAGAATGTCCGACCATCTGTTCGTGTACTCAAGCTGAAACGAACTTGGGTTCTGCAGCAGGACAATGATCCTAAACACACCAGCAAGTCCACCACCGAATGGCTGAAGAAAAACAAAATGAAGACTTTGGAGTGGCCTAGCCAAAGTCCTGACCTGAATCCTATTGAGATGTTGTGGTATGACCTTAAAAAGGCCGTTCATGCTCGAAAACCCTCTAATGTAACTGAATTAGGACAATTCTGCAAAGATGAGTGGGCCAAAATTCCTCCAGGACGCTGTAAAAGCCTCATTGCACGTTATCGCAAACGCTTGGTTGCAGTTGTTGCTGCTAAGGGTGGCCCAACCAGTTATTAGGTTTAGGGGGCAATCACTTTTTCACACAGGGCCATGATGGTTTGGATTTTTTTTTACCTTTAATAATAAACACCTTCATTTACAAATTGCATTTTGTGTTTACTTGTGTTGTCCTTGACTATTGTTTAAATTGATTTGATGTTCCGAAACACTTAAGTGTGACAAACATGCAAAGGAACAGGAAATGAGGAAGGGGGCAAACACTTTTTCACACCACTGTATGTGACATGCCCACCAGGTGGAACTCAATGTTGGCCATGCTGCAGCGACTGCACACACAGCAGAGGGCCATCAATGAGCACCTGTGCGACTATGGCACCAGGACAGGGGAGCTCAGATTTTTTTCACTACGCCAGTGGAGCATGATCAGGGATGCATGCACCGTCCTGTCACCATTTGAGGAGTCCTCGAGGATGGTGAGCAGTGACAGTGCATGCATCAGTGACACTGTACCTCTTGTCCACCTGCATATGCTGCGTGGAATAATGGACAGGGCACTTGAGGCAGAACAGAGGCAGGAAGAGGAGGACTTCCTTGCCTTTCAAGGCCCCCTTTATCCAGAAAGTGTTCCTTCTCTCCCACCCATCACACAGGAAGAGGATGAGGAGGAGGAGGAGGAGGAGGATTGTGTCAGCATGGAGGTGGAGCCTGGCACTCAGCATCAGCAGTATTTTAGGGATGATTTACAGTCCCAAGAAACCGGGGGACTTGTACGTGGCTGGGAGGAGGTGGCTGCGGATCATGTCATCCTCAGTGACCCAGAAGACTCCGGACTGAATGCCTCAGCTAACCTACGTTGCATGGCCTCCCTGATCCTGCAAAGCCTGCGGAAGGATCCTCATATTCTTCGGATCAATGAGAGGGACCATTACTGGCTGGCCACTCTCCTTGATCCACGGTACAAGGGTAAGGTTGCGTACCTTATCTTGCCATCGCAGAGGGAGCAGAGGATGAGACATCTCCGGGAGGCCTTGCAGAAAGGTCTGTGCAACGCGTTCCCAGAGACTGGGAGGTTACAAACTCCTAGACGACGAGTTGCTGAGGCTTCGGTCAGTAGCAGAAGGAGCGGTGGGGAAGGTGGACGTCTGACCGATGCGTTCAGACAATTTTTTCGTCCGCAGCCCCAAGGTATGATCGGTTCCAGCAACCATCGCCAGCGTCTGATATACATGGTGCAGGAATACCTAGGGGCAAGGTCAGACTTGGACCCCTTTCCCACCGAAAATACTCTGGCTTACTGGGTCTTGAGGATGGATCACTGGCCAGAGCTTGCACAGTATGCAATTGAGCTACTGGCCTGTCCTGCATCCAGCGTTCTTTCGAAATGCACATTCAGTGCTGCTGGAGGCTTTGTCACCGATCACAGGGTGCGCCTGTCCACCGACTCGGTTGATCGACTGACCTTCATAAAGATGAATCAGTCTTGGATCACCACCAGCTACCAGGTACCTGAAGCTGATATAACAGAATAATTTATTTTGAAATGTCACATCCCTTCAAGACTGCCTATGCTGATGCTGAGTGACTGTCCTGTTATGTTGACTGACTATCCTCTTCCTCCTCAATGATCCTGATGATAGCTTGGAAGAACATTTTTGTTTCTGGGTGCCACCACCAGTGGCTAAGGCCCAATTTTTCAGCCCCTGTTTAACAGCTGCATGTAATTACAATTTTTATGCAATGCTTTGCAACAGGTCTCATTGCTGTGCTCCAAGTACAGTATCCGTGAGGGGTTGCAGTGTTGTGGCACCAGCACCAGTGCCTAAGGCCCAATTTTTCAGCCCCTGTTTAATAGGGGCGTGTAATTAATTTTTTTATGCAATGCTTTGCAACAGGTCTCATTACTGTGCTCCAAGTACAGTATCTGTGAGGGGTTGCAGTGTTGTGGCACCAGCATCAGTGCCTAAGGCCCAATTTTTCAGCCCCTGTTTAACAGGGGCGTGTAATTACAATTTTATATGCAATGCTTTGCAACAGGTCTCATTGCTGTGCTCCAAGTACAGTATCTGTGAGGGGTTGCAGTGTGGTGGCACCAGCACCAGTGCCTAAGGCACAATTTTTCAGCCCTTGTTTAACAGGGGCGTGTAATTACAATTTTTTATGCAATGCTTTGCAACAGGTCTCATTGCTGTGCTCCAAGTACAGTATCTGTGAGGGGTTGCAGTGTTGTGGCACCAGCACCAGTGCCTAAGGCACAATTTTTCAGCCCCTGTTTAACAAGGGCGTGTAATTACAAATCTTGATCTAATAATTCACAGCAGGGCCCATTCCTGCGCCCACCAAGAGTAACTGTGAGGGCTGTGCTGTGGCAACACCGTCCATCACCACCAAAGGCCTAATTTTTCTGCCCCTGTTCAACAGGGGCATGCAATTACAATTCTTGATCTAATAATTCACAGCAGGGCCCATTCCTGCGCCCACCAAGAGTAACTGTGAGGGCTTACAGTGTTGTGGCAACACCGTCCACCACCACCACCACCACCACCAAAAGCCCAATTTTTCTGCCCCTGTTCAACAGGGGCATGCAATTACAATTATTGATCTAATAATTCACAGCAGGGCCCATTCCTGTGACTACCAAGTGTAACTGTGAGGGCTTACAGTGTTGTAGCACCAGCACCATCACCACCACCAAAGGCCCAATTTTTCCTAACACTGTTCAACAATGGCATGTAATTACAATTCCTGATATAATAGTTCACAGCAGGGCGATCCAGTGCCCACCAAGAGTAGCTGTGAGGGCTTACAGTGTTGTGGCAACACCAACATCTAATGGGGCAAATTTCTGCAGAGTATATACGGCAGGCCCCTACTTTCAAACATCCAACTTAGAAACGACTCCTACTTGCAAACAGAAGGAAAAGAAAGAAAACAGGAAGTGAGAGGAAATCTACCCCTAGGAAGGAAAATTCTATCCTGTTAGATTTAATTTGGGAAAAAGGTATCTCCTCTCTACTGATACTGTATCACCAATCCTTGTTTCAATAAAAAACACACTTTTCCAAAAACATTTGTCATTGGGATGGAAAGTGAGGTGAAATGTTCTGAACAGGTTCACAGACAGCAAAACAAATGTTACAGGGGCAAATTTACCTGTTCAAAATTACAAACAGATTCTACTTAAGAACAAACCTACAGTCCCTGTCTTGTTTGCACCGCCTGTATACTGCTGTTCAGGGTATATAGGGTTGTAGGTATAGGGTTTTATTTTGGGTGCGGGCTTAATATCCATACAAGACCCAAAGGGGAAGGTAATGGGCTGGGGTGGGGGGGGGGGGTGATGGGGTAGCCATGCCATTAATCTCAAAGATTTCCATCCATATTGCCAGGACAAGACATGACATTAAAGCCGCAAGCAGTTTTAAATGGCTTATTTTTTTCCATTACAAATGTCATTTTGTGCAGGGACAGTTCTAAACACGGGAAACACATGCCACTTCACAGGCATACTTAAGACACCCCCCAGGTACCATATTTAAAGGAATATTTCACTTTTTTTTTTCACTTTATGCATCTTTAAAATGACTGCTCCAGAAAAAACGTCTGTTTTTAAATCTTCTTTTTGCATTGATACAGGTCCCCTGGGGCAGGACCCGGATCCCCAAACCTTTTTTATGACAATAACATGCATATTGGCCGTTATAATTAGCACTTTATATTTCGAACGTTCGCGTCCATTGTAACTAATAGGGTCCTAACGTTCGCACAAACTTTCGGTCCGTTCGCAGGTTCTGGCGAGAACCGAACCCGGGGGTGTTCGGCTCATCCCTAGTATCGGGCAGTCATTCTTAACCAGGGTTCCGTGGACCCCTGGGGTTCCTTGAGCTGTGGCTGATGAATTACCTTTCTGATGATGCCTACAGAGTTCAAGGTTCAGCATCACTTTGCAAAGCCAGCAGCATGACACAAAATATATATTTTTGCTGTCTCTAAGGGTGGCATTCCCAGCACCCCTTTAACCACTTTCAGACCGGACCAATTTGCAGCCAAAGGACCAGGCCCCTTTTTGCGATTCGGCACTGCGTCGCTTTAACTGACAATTGCGCGGTCGTGCGACGTGGCTCCCAAACAAAATTGACGTCCTTTTTTTCCCACAAATAGAGCTTTCTTTTGGTGGTATTTGATCGCCCCTGCGGTTTTTATTTTTTGCGCTATAAACAAAAATAGAGCGACAATTTTGAAAAAAATGCATTATTTTTTATTTTTTTGCTATAATAAATATCCCCAAAAAATATATATAAAAACATTTTTTTTCCTCAGTTTAGGCCGATACGTATTCTTCTACATATTTTTGGTAAAAAAAATCGCAATAAGCGATTATTGATCGGTTTGCGCAGAAGTTATAGCGTTTACAAGATAGGGGATAGTTTTATAGCATTTTTATTAATAATTTTTTTTTTATTATTAATGGCGGAGATCTGCGATTTTTTTTTGTGACTGCGACATTATGGCGGACACATCGGACATTTTTGACACATTTTTGGGACCATTGTCATTTTTACAGCAATTAATGCATTTAAATGCATTGATTTCTGTATAAATGACACTAGCAGTTTAGGGGTTAACCACAAGGTGGCAGTGTAGGGGTTAAGTAGGCCTAGGGGTGTGTTTTTTACTGTGGGGGGGCGTGGCTGTCAGCTAGTGAATGCTGATCTCTGCTCCAATCACAGGGAGCAGAGATCGGCGTCACTAGTTGCTAGGCAGAACAGGGAGATGCTGTTTATCTCGGCATCTCCCCGTTCAGCCGCTCCGTGAGACGATCGCGGGAGTCCCCGCGGCGATCGAGTCCGCGGGGACCGCGGCCGGACTCACGGGGGTCCCGACCGGCGCGGGAGCGCGCCGCGCCCGGCGCGCTCCCGATGGCACGGACAGGCGAAAGGAGGGACGTATATATACGCCCTCCTGCCTGTACGTGCCATTCTGTCGACGTATATCGTCGTGCGCCGGTCGGCATGTGGTTAAGGGGAACATTCTTCCTATTCTAACCTTTTTGTCACTTTGTTTTGTGAAATGGTAGGTTGTACCCCATTACGAATTCACACAGGAGGGGGCGGGATCTGGGGGTCCCCTTGTTAAAGGGGGCTTCCAGATTCCAAAAAGCCCCCCGCCCGCAGACCCCCACAACCACCGGGCAAGGGTTGTGGGGATAAGGCCCTTTCTCCCTATTAACATGGGGACAAGGTGCTTTGAGGGGCTACCTCAAAGCACCCTCCCAATGTTGATGGCATGTGGCCTGGTATGGTTCAGGGGGGGCGCTCTCTCGTCCCCCCCTCTTTTTCTGCGGCCTGCCAGGTTGAGTGCTCGGATAAGGGTCTGGTATGGATTTTTGGGGGGACCCCAAGCCATTTTTTTTTTTAATTTTGGTGTGGGGTTCCCCTTAAAATCTATGGATTTTGAGGGGGACCCCCACGTAATTTTTTTAAAAATTTTGGCACGGGGGTTCTCCTGTGGGGAAATCCCCATGCCGTTTTTATCAATGAACTGTTATGTGTATTGTTGTACCCAACAATTCATTGTAGCCGCGAGTAGTTTTAAATGAGTTTTTTTTCCTTTAGAAATGTAATTTTGCTGTCAGACTGTTCTAAACACGGGAAACATGTGCCCCTTTACAGGCATATTATAGTCACCCCCCAGGTACGAAAATTTAAAGGAATATTACACTTTTATTGTTTCACTTTAAGCATTATTAAAATCACTGCTCCCAAAAAAACTGCGTTTTTTAAAACTTTTTTTTTTTGCATTGATACATGTCCCCTGGGGCAGGACCCAGGTCCCCAAACACTTTTTATGACAATACCATGCATATACACCTTTAAAATTAGCACTTTGGATTTCTCTCATAGACTTTTAAAGGGTGTTCCGTGGCTTTCGTATTTCCCGCGAACACCCAAAATTGTTCGCTGTTCAGCGAACTGGCGAACAGACAATTTTCGAATCCAACATGAGTTTGACTCAAACATAAAGCTCATCCCTAGTAGGGATCTCAATGATTGCGAGGAAATGGAATGCTCTAGTGTGACCCAGTCTTTAACATCTTGATGGATGTTCCAGTCAAATATCCTGGTTAAATGTAATATCGGCGTAGGTCAGGGAGGACTATTCCACCCCTATCTTTTGTGAGGATAAGAAGGTCAAATTTAATTCTTGATGGTTTGTGTCTCCACATAAAGGAGGAGCAGGCTTGTCTAAAGGAGTTAAAGAAAGACATGGGGATTTGTATTGGGATGGTTTGTAGCAGGTAAAGGAACCATGGGAGAATCGTCATCTTTATGAATGAGGCCCTACCAAACCAGGACACAATGAGGGCACTCCATCTTTTTAATTCTTATCTGGTTTCTTTTAAGACTGGAGCAAAATTATCTCGGTAGAGATTTGAGAGGGATTTCACATGGAGCAGTATGCAAGCAAGAAAAAAAAAAGATGAACACACGACAACTACTTACTTTTTTGAAGAACTCGCTTGATCTTTCTGTACTGATCGTGCTCCCTCAGTTTCAGGTCTGACCAGCGTTTCCTCAGTTGATCCTTGGATCGTTGTAACCCAAAATTCTTTTGCAGCCTCTTCACAACTTTAGCCATGATCTTGGCCTTTCTGACATTTGGGTTGGGGTAAGGCCCATACTTCCCATCATAGTCGCTCCTCTTCAATATGTCCGCCATCTCCAACATTTCTCCAAAAGACATATTTGACGCCTTCAATTTTAGCCTCTGGGATCGGGACGTTTCTGGCTCCGGGCTTTCCTCGTCCTCCTCCTCGTTGCTGGAATAGTTAGGGTGCACCTGCTGTGTCCCCGCCATGTGCGCTCCCCACTGCGCCATAAAGAGAAGGGGTGGGGAATAGACGAGAAAGATCGTCAGGGGCGGGCGGAGTTTCGCGCATGCGCACTGTATATAAAACGTCACACACGTGTGTCGTACCGATGATCTGTGAGCAGAGGGGAGAGAGAGCTGACGCACAAGACGATCGCTATAACGAAGGTACAATTTGAACTTGGTACATCACTAGCCTAGACTGCTTATACATTGAGGCTTATTTATGGAGAAGATTAGGAGAGTTTAGCCGGACATTATTTAGTGTTTTGTCTGGTGTTGTGTCTTGCAGAGAATATGGAGGGCTTCAATGATGTCAGCTTCCTCCCCCTGTTCATTGATAAGTTCAGGGAGATGCCCCTTTTGTGGCAGGCCAAGCACCCACTCTACAGCAACAAAATAAAGAGGCGGGCAGCGATAAAGAAACTGCTGGAATTTGTAACGCCGGTGATCCCCACAGCAACCGTTGAGAAGTTAAGAACCAAAATTTGCAGCCTGAGGAGTACGTATTTCAGGGAGCGCAATAAGGTCCTGAAGTCCCAAGCATCTGGAGCTGCAGCAGATGAGGTATATGTCCCCAGGCTGTGGTACTACGAGAGGCTCCATTTTCTCAAAGACCAGACTGAGGTCAGGGAATCACTCTTGACTCTTCCTTCCACGCTTCCTTCCACGCATTCCACCCCTGATGAGGCTTTCGAGGACCAACCTGGGCCTTCCAGTCAGGAAGATGTGGAGGAGCCCAGCTTGAGCCAGGTATAGTATTTTTCTACACTTTTTTTCGTGGAAAAATGAATAATGTTCCCTTAATTTAGGATCAAAAATTGCTTATTTGCTAAAGTGTTTTACATATCAATAGACAGTAGTGTTGGAGAAATTTTGGGCAAGAATATATACTGCTGGACTGAGAATTCTATGGTTTTCCATTTGTTAACAATTTGCAACAGTCAATAGCTGAAAATTGTGTGTGTTTGATGAACCAATAACTCAAACTATGTCCCTTATTCATACACAGGAAGACCTCAGCCAGGAGGTGGCTGTGGAATGCGGGAGCCAGGAGGTGGATGTGGAATGTGGCAGCCAGGAGGAGGCAGGGGTAAGTGGCAGCCAAGAGGTGGGCAGGCCTAGGAGCCTGACTCGATCCCAAGTCCCTCCCCTCCACCTTCCCTACAAAAGGCCCAGAAAGGGGGGGATGTGGGGGAGTCAGCGCTCCAGCTGATAAGGGAGGCTTCAGCGGCACTACAACCCACACCCACCTATGAAGAGGCCTTTGCCGCCTTGGCTGCCACAAAGCTGAAAGAGATGGAGGCGGGGCAACGCAGCATTTGCGAGGAGGTAATCCTCAAAGTATTAAATAAGGGGGTGTCTGGGGAAATGACCCCAAGGACACATGTTTGCGAGATTGACCATGCTCCTCCTCCTCCTCCTCCTTCTGCCAGACCTCCAGCACCACAGCCACAGCCTGGAAGGAAGCATGAAAGGAAGACCAGAGTGTGATGATCTGGATTCAGTCTGGTCTGAGAGAAGATGGAGCCTCACGTATGACCACAGCCTGGGGACATAGAAGGCATCTGCTGCAGTTCCGGATGTATTGGACTTCAGGACCAGATTGAACTCCCTCTAGCAGTAGGTGAGGTGTATAAAGCTCTTATATATGACTGCAATAAGTTTGGTATACCGATAGCTGAGAGGACCACGTCAATATAATCCCAGGCCACTCTGTCAAATGCCTTTTCCGCATCTAGAGATAGAAAGAATCCTTGTTTATCGTTGGAGTTGAGCCAATGGTGAATGTTTAGTTCTTTGGTGGTATTGTCCCTACCCTCTCTTCCAGGTATAAATCCTGCCTGGTCTAGGGAGATCAGGGAAGAAAGATGGGGCAGTAAGCAGTTCGCAAGGATTTTAGCATCAATTTTTACATCAACATCGATGAGTGAAATGGGTCGATAATTTGTTACTAGGGAAGCGTCTTTACCATATTTTGGAAAGACCGATATAAGTGCTTCTAGCATTTGTGGGGGGGGGGGGGGGGGCTGTGTGTTGGAGTGAAAGGATCGGAAGGCTGCGAGGAAGTGAGGTTTAAGTATGTCTTTGAATGTTTTAAAATATTGTAATGAGAAGCCGTCCGGGCCAGGGGCTTTCCCTACTTTAATTTTCTTTATAGCTTTTTCAAATTTCTCTCCAGAAAATATAGTATTTAATTTTTGGGTTGTTTCTGTAGAGATAGGTGTTGGGCCGTACTTGGAAAGGAAATCATTGATAAGGAGTTTCTTTGTGTCTGAGTTATGGGGGCAATTGGAGTTGGGTGGTATCTTGTAAAGTGTTTGATAATATTTTTCGAACTGTTGGGCTATAGCTTCGTTGGAAGTATGTGTGGTTCCGTGTTTGTCATTTATGTGATGTATGGTGGCACTATGTTTTTTGTTTTGTTTTGGCTCTGGCTAGTAATCTACCAGATGTGTTTCCTTGCTCATAGTAGATTTTGTGTCTCAATATATATTGTCTTTTGGTCTTCATGTTTAATTCTTCTAGGAGAAGCTTCCTTACATGGGTTAGTTCTTGGTATGTTTTTGATGCTATGTTCTGTTTGTGTGCAGCTTCTAGTGAACGTATTTGAGACATAAGCGCAGAAATTTTGGATTGGTGTTCTTTTTTAAGTTTGGAGGCCATTTTTATGAGTTTCCCCCGGACGACACATTTGTGGGCTTCCCATTGTATTAGGGTAGGAGTTTCTGGAATGTTGTTGAGTGTGAAGTAATCTTTAATGCAAGTTGAAAAGTTTTCTATGTTCACTGGGTCTCTAAGTAAGGAAGGGTTAAGTCTCCATGTTTTTGTCTTGGTACTAGTTTCTGGAAAAACTAGAACAGTGATTGGGTGGTGATCAGAGATTGTCATGGGCTCTATTGTGTTTTTTTTTTTTTTAGTAAAGGGATGTCGGGTTGAGAAATTAAGAAGTAGTCGATTCGTGAGTATTTTTGGGGTGAAAAGTATGTGTAGTCTTTACCTTGTGGATTCAGCGTTCTTTAGGTGTCATGGAACATGAGACTTTGGAGTTGTAATTTGATTTGTTTTAAAGCTCTGTAGAACATGGCTGAGGTACCAGAAGATGTGTCCAGGAGTGGGTTGAGAGGGACATTGAAGTCTCCCCCCCCCCCCGAGAATTAGGATGCCTGTTGAGAAGGAGGATAAAAGGTCACAAATTTTCCAGAAAAACGCAACTTGTTTGGTGTTAGGGGAATAGATGTTGGCGATCGTGATTGGCTTAGATTTGATTGTCCCTTTTAGGAATAAGTATCTTCCCTCTTGGTCGTATAGTGAGTCTGTCAGTTGGAATGGTGTGTTTTTAGAGATGAGGATGGATACCCCTTTTGTTTTAGATTGACTATTCCTTAAGTGGAAGGCTTTGGGAAATTCTTTATCTGATAGTTTAGGAATTTTGTCTGTTAGGAAGTGAGTTTCCTGAATACATACTATATTTGTCCTGAGTTTGTGACATTCTCTGAGGATTTGGATCTTTTTTTCAGGAATATTTAGACCTTTGGCGTTGATAGAGGCCATCTTCAGCAAGAGAGGAGTGGAGTGTGAGGTTGATGAAGCCATTTTAGCTTGGTACAGTTGAAGTGTTTACGGATTCCGATAGGGGCGTGTCGAAGGAGGAGGAAACGGGTATATAAAGTAAAGAATGAATAGGGGATTGGTGCCGAACCGAGGAGCAGATGAGCAAGTGAGAGCGGAGGAGGATTACGGAAAAGGGCAAGGGGGTAGGGGAATGGTTAAGTAAGGATGTGTCCTTCTGAGGTCCTAGGGAAAGAGCAGTCAGGTAAAGGATTGAGAGTGAGAAGTGTGAAAGTACTTGGTAGTATCCGGCGAGTAGCGAGATCCAGCTCGCAAGTCCAAATGAAGTGTGTACCGAAAACAAGGTACGGCCGAGTGGTTCAGAGGTATTATGTGTGGATGTGGCTATCTATCAAAAAGGATATATCTGGATACCACTGTGTGGGAAGGAGCCTGTCATGGCAAGGAGTGGTGGTGGTATTAGAGGGGGTGTGACCCGCTGAACAGAAGAGGTTATTTGAATGGAGATTGAGGAGGTGGCGTATGGGTGAGGTGCGGTCGGGTGGGTACATTACTATTGTAGATCCTGTAGATGGTTAGAAAGGATGCTACCTTCCGGGAGGGAATGTGAGTCCTGGCACATGGCAGTATATACATACTAGAGTAGGGGTTTAGCCTGGGTCCCTTACAAGTATATGGCTGAAGCCTGGAAATCATATCTAACACTTTTAAACAAAGCCCTGTAACTATAATAACATTTCATTAATGCATAAGCACAGTAGTATTGTACATTTGATAAACTGAGAACTGTGAAAACCCAACTGAAATACATCAAGTGACGTGAAACAATCGCCTTGAGGCGATTCAGTTCGCATTTGCAGCGCTATACAAATCATTCATTCATTCATTCATTCATTATCTCTTTGTATCAGTTTGTAGCGTAACCCCCCATTCCCTGGGCTGAGCTGGTGAAGGGTTCTGAGTGAGTAGAAGTCCTCGGGATTTCTGTTCAAGACTTATGAGTCAGACTGGATAGAGTTCTGGCGTCAAAAGAGGGGTGTAGGTCTATGACTCATTAGGATGTCTGTGTGTTCCGACAGATATATGGGTGGGTATTCGTGTCTGATGGAATCTGTGGCCTATGTGTTGCAACGTTTGTTCCAAAAGGAGATATATGGTGGCTGGGCATGTCTGCTCCCTCAGTAGGCATGATATGTATCAACTGTCTATGGAGTCTCTCTCATGGGATGCGAGTCTGTGTAGGTCACATATATAGCCCTTACATAGGAATAAACATAGCCCTTAAACATAGCCCTCGTATAGAAAGGCCATTGCTGCATGTTTTTCAGACCAACAGGGTACCCCAATGGGGTCATTAATTCCTTGGGCCGACACAGGTGTTGCCTTACCGGATATATGTTGTAAGAGAACGAATGCAGTGTTCCAAAGGAGGGGTTGGGATCTGTAAGCCTTATGAACACTGCAATCCCTCAGTTTTTTAAATTGGTACCTGTGCCCCATTGGCCATATCAGCTAGCCCCGCAGAGTGACATATCCAGTCTCCCTTACAACTAGAACCTAGTTCTCTATGGGACAGCTGAACTGTGCATGTGGTATTAATTAGGCTTTTCCTCCTTACTGGTAAGGTCAATAGTTAAGCATGTCCTATGGATGTTTCCCATACATTGGGTAGAGGGTGATCTGCACGGACCATTTCCCCAAATCCCTACTGGCAAGGGGTTGTGGGTTAAGCAAGGTCACATGTCGGGGGTTACCACTCATGGGTATTGTCCTACTATGTGTTTTGGGTATTACGTTACAGCTCGTCATGTGCCATAATGGGATAAGTGTATATATAGCGTTACGGTTAAAGTGTCAGGTCCATGCAGATCAACCTTCGAGCCAAGGTCCTTCGGGGGAGCTGGGGAGCTCTCGTATTGTTCTCATCCCCGACAGTTATAATCACCTGTATAAGCAAAACATGTCAAGCAAGAGGGCAATATTTATTAAAAAAAAAAAAAGGGTGGATGAATGTAGTTATTGTAGTCACCATGCTGCACAGCTTCTACTGCAGTTAGAGTCCTGGAATTAGGTAATTGGACAATCAAAATAACTGGGGCTAAGAGTCACAGTGTGTTCAACAGGTGGACGCCCATATGTGAAGACTCAGATAATTGAGAGTTTAATGCCAGAATGGGGGGGATCAGCACATAGAATGGAATGTCAATTGGGCAGTGGGGGGGGGGGATAAATTAGAATGTGTATCGAGAAGAAAAAAAGTAAGAAAACTTAAAAACAGAACAACTTAGCTGAGTAAGTAGGACTTCTGTGTCGCTGATCAGCAATCACAATGAGCTCTTCTTATTTGCGGTGCTTTTGATCGTCTGGAGCCATGATTAGAGCCTGGCGCGTAGTGATGGGATCTGTCTGCTGATGGTGAACGTTGTCTACGGGATCATTGCTCCTGGGTTTCCATGGGTTCATGCCTGTTGGTGGGCGTCTTGCAGCTTGAGGGCAAAATTCTGCGTACCATTCTGGCACATCTGGGTATGGGATCTCCAATGTGTCGCAGAAGTGACGCATGTCTTCTGGGACCCTAAGTAATGCAGAGCCGCCCTGTGGAAGCTGAGAGACCGAAGGGGAACTTCCACCTATACTGGATTCCATTGGTGCGCAGTATTTCTAGTAGCGGGCATAGTTCTTTGCGCCGTTGAAGCGTGATGGTGGAAAGATCTTGAAATAAACGAACATCTGCATCTTTATATTTCAGCTGGGTTTTGATGCGAGCCTTCCTAAGGATGTCTTCCTTAAGTTGGTAGTCTTAAACAGTGATTGGGTGGTGATCAGAGATTGTCATGGGCTCTATTGTGTTTTTTTTTTTTTAGTAAAGGGATGTCGGGTTGAGAAATTAAGAAGTAGTCGATTCGTGAGTATTTTTGGGGTGAAAAGTATGTGTAGTCTTTACCTTGTGGATTCAGCGTTCTTTAGGTGTCATGGAACATGAGACTTTGGAGTTGTAATTTGATTTGTTTTAAAGCTCTGTAGAACATGGCTGAGGTACCAGAAGATGTGTCCAGGAGTGGGTTGAGAGGGACATTGAAGTCTCCCCCCCCCCGAGAATTAGGATGCCTGTTGAGAAGGAGGATAAAAGGTCACAAATTTTCCAGAAAAACGCAACTTGTTTGGTGTTAGGGGAATAGATGTTGGCGACTCAGAAATGCTACCAGTATGGGGGCGTGGCTTGCGCGCAATCCGGATGGCAGCTTAAGCCTGAACTCTCCTAGGCCGGACGGACAACGATCGCCAACCGGGCAGAATTCAGACCCATCGACACCCCAAACCACCTCAGAAAGGTCTGCGGGACACACCACAATGTCCTCCCGCAAACAGAAGGAGGAACGGAACCTCCAGAAGCTCGCGGCCCTCTCCTTCCAGCGTGGAGGTCACAGGCAAGATGGCCGCCTGAGCATCAACAAGGCAGGCCGTGGCCTACACCGACCTTCCGAGCAGCGATCCGGGAGATATCTCAGGCTGGCTCTCCTCCACTCACTCCAAACTCCCAAAGCCCAGCTAAAGTGCGGATGTGCCTGGATGCAGCCTACCAGGCCGGGACCACAGTGAGTACAGCCCTGCACAATGCACACGCCATATCCTCCCTACAATCCTCCATAGCGGCCTTCCCCACATCAGGACAGCCTGTCCTAGACACAACAATGAAGGACATGCTGATGTCCCTTCAGTCATCCCTCATGACCAACTTATCCTCCGTGATGCATAAATTTACCACTGACATGAGACAAATGGGGAACAGAGTACAGTATATAGAAGACAAGATGGAGGAATGTACAGAGACAGTCAATGATCTGGTAGACACGTGTATGGCCCAAAAAGATGACACTGACTGGATCAAATGAAAAATAGCGGATCTCGAAGACCGCTCACGCCACAACAATATTAAAATCTGCGGAATAACAGAATCGGTACCCCCTGCTGAACTACATGCATACGCCAGCACTATGTTTGCCGCCATGCTACCCGAGCTAACCCCTATAGAGCTCACGATTGACCGCATACACAGGATCCCTAAACCCAACCACCTAGCGGAAACGGTCCCAAGAGATGTACTCCTGAGGATACATTTTTATCAAGCAAAGGAGCAAATCCTTTCAAGAGCGAGGGCACCAACTACACTACCGGCACCATACGCAGACATGCAACTTTTTGCCGATCTCTCGCAGTACACGCTACAGATGGAGAGGCAGCTAAAATCGATTTCAAAAGCCGTCACGAATCACAAAGTGATTTACAAATGGCGCCATCCAGCCACCATCCTGGTTACATACAATGGCATCCCCTACACAATCTCCACAATGGAAGGAGTCATGAAGCTGCTGCACTCTTGGGGCATCATACAAGACCCACCTAACAGCTCCTCCACCTCTATAAAGAGACTCAACTCCCCTCCACAAGGCACCCAATGGAGGAACTACCATTCAAGTATGAAATGAGAGCACTTGCCCGTATACATACTGAGCTTCCATGCAGAATCCGGTCCGGCCGACCGCTTACCCAGTTTCAAAGCCTGAACTTCCTGCACCAGTTTAGTCAGCACCCAAACACAGTTGTTCACTGCTGACCTGTTGCATACCGCCCATTGTCAGCCACTGTTTATTGTGACCACACTTGTTCTCTTTTTTTTCTTTTCTTCTTTTTCTTTCCAGCTTATTCTTTTTGTCTTAGCCTCGGTACCCACCTGCGGCACACCTTACAGGTAGAACTACGAAGACCTCACAGCGGGCTCCCGAAATTCAGCAAACTCCGATATTGACTCTACTCACCACGTACCTTTCAAAGATCCCTCTACTACCAACACTCCAACAGCATCTAGAAGAAACCAAACAGCACTTCTCCCAACTGTAAGTTACAAACAATCACCGACACATTAACGAACATGGCAATGTCTGTCACAGTAGTATCCTTGAATGCAAAGTTTCCCTTTGGAAAACAGCCTTATCGCTCAAAAGTGACATACTTTGTGTCCAAGAAACGCACTTTACCCAGGATTCGGCCCCTTTGTGCCAACTTAGACTGTTTCCCCATATTTTCAAATCATCATACGCGAAAAAGCAAAGAGGCATTTTAATTGCCATACGCAACACAGTTTCATTCCATAATATGTAAGATCAACAATACGCTATATACCTTGGTATCCCTGTATGCACCAAACCAACACCAGATGTCCTTCCTCAATAAACTCATGAAAAAAGTCCACACTCTCCAGCAAGGACATGTCCTGTGGTGTGGAGACTTTAATATTGTGCCAGATGTCCACATGGACTCCACAGCGGGTAACAAGAGACATGCTTCACCACTGACCAGATTTATATGTTCTAATGACCTATTTGACGTGTGGAGGTGTTGTCACGCAAGTGAACATGACTATACTTATCTATCACCGCGCTACAACACCTACTCACACATAGATTTATTTTTATCTGACAAATGTTTACGTCAAAAAATCTCAGCCTCGGCGATCCACACTACCACCTGGTCAGACGATGCCCCCATTAGTATCACTATCAATGCCAAAACTCACCACCCTAACTCATACTTATGGAGACTCGACAACTACCTTCTCCACAACCAGTTCATATCAGAAATGCTACCAGTACTTCGAGCCACACGAGAAAGGCAGAGGGAGATTAGGGAAGTAAAAAGTGGCTGAGGAGCTGGTGTAGAAAGGAGGGGTTTGGGTTCCTGGAGAACTGTGCCCACTTCTCAGTCGGTTACCAGCTCTATAGAAGGGATGGACTGCACCTAAATGAGGAGGGTGCAGATCTGCTGGTAGTGAGGATGGACAAAAAGTTAGAGGGGCTTTTAAACTAGTGAACGGGGGGAGGGTCCAGAGGTAGAGATATTCAGCATGGAACAAATTCCAGAGGGTAGTATTGGGGACATTAGTGGTAGGTTGACTAAAGCACCTCATCCCAAGGTAAGTACAGTAACAAGTCCTATTTGCAACCTCAGAGCACCCAATGAAGAGATGGTATGCGATCGGTCTAAACTACATGGCATATTCACCAATTCGAGGAGTCTGGTGGACAAGATGGGATAACTAGTGCTACTGTTGTACGAGGAGGATTTGGATTTTGTAGGAATTTCAGAGACTTGGTTCAACAGCTCTCATGATTGGCTGGCAACCATTCAAGGGTATTTCCTATATCACAGGGATATAGAGGGTAAAAAAGGTGGAAGGGTATGCCTGTATATCAAAAATGATGTACAAGTGAATGTGAGGGACGACATTACTTTGGGAGCAAGGGAGGAGGTGGAATCCTTATTGGTAAAGCTACAAAGGGAGGAAACTAAGGGTAAAGTAATTACGGATTAGCGGCAAGGATGAAAAAGTATCATTATAATGGGGGATTTTAATTATCCAGACAAAGACTGGGAGGAAGGAATTGTGCATTCATCTAAAGCCCCATACACACGGTCGGACTTTTTCATGGATTCTGTCCGATCGGACCATGTTGTCGAAAAATCCGACCGTGTGTATGCACCATCGGACAGTGTACGTCAAATTGTCCGACGGACAAAGTCTTATCTCCTGCTGGATAGATTTGCCGACAACCCGGTCCGATCACACCAAATTCGATAGTGTGTACGGTTGTCCGACCGGACAAAGTGCTACGCATGCTCAGATCACATTACAAGACCAAAGCTATTGGCTACTAGCCTCTACGTAGTCCCGTCGTAGGCAACAAACGTCACCACGTTCAGAATGATCGGATTTTTCAACAACTTTGTCCGACCGTGTGTACGCAAAACCAACATCGGACAAAGTACGACGGACATGATCCGACGGACCTGGTCCGTGGATTGTCCGACCGTGTGTATGGGGCTTAAGGCTCGCCAGTTCCTAAATTTCTTGCAGCACAATTTCATGGGTCAGATGGTAAATGCACCAACTAGAAACAAAGCATTACTAGACCTGCTGATAACCAACAATAGAGACCTAATCACAGATGTGACACTGAATTTCAAGCCAACTTCCCTAAACTGCAATTCTTGCTAGAAGATACTAAATGGGATAAAATCTTAGAAACAACGAACATGGAGGAAAAATGGGTATGCTTTAAGAGCATATTAAATAAGGGTATTAGCCAATGCATCCCAATGGGAAATACATTTAAGAGCTAATAAAGAGCTAATTTAAATCAGTAGTAAACTCATCAAAATAAAAACGATTTAACCAATATTACAATCTACATATGTATTGAGAATAAAATGGGCACTAAGCCCCAAAAATCATTCTTACTGTAAAAAGACTGTATATTCTAGAACAGCCTTGAGGGATGGACGTGCTGACGTAGCGTCCGCACGGAGGGAGGAGTTGGAGCCTGAGGGCTGAGGAGAACAGGTGAGCAGCCAGGGACGCGGGATCGCTCCGGGGATGAGATACAGCGGACGCCCGCTTATCATCCCGCCCTCCCGGGAAAAACAGCACAGGAGGTGTGCGCCGCACCGCAAAGGAACCGGCAAAATCAGCAGCGCTAACCGGGACGCGTAGCACCAGCTCTCCTTCCCCACTTCCCCCCCACCAACCCTCCTCCGCAAACACAGCGTGACGGACCCACAGACTGACACAAACAAACGCGGTCAGCGCTCCAAAGAAAACACCGATTGTGAGTATGCATCACACCCTCCCTGAAGCCCGCTCCATCTGGAGGTAAGATCAATCGAACCATTGAATTGCTGTGCAGAATGTATCTCCAAGACCGTACAATGAGCTAGGACAATTTTTTCATTTTTTTTCCTTATGTGGCTGGTGGTTGTCTTTTTTCCCTTTTTTTTCTCTTGGGGTTCTCTCTTTTTTCTTCCCCTCCCCCTGCAAGATGGGTCAGGTGGTTCATGGGGCAACCTAAATTGTACTGGAACAAAAAGAGGACTAGCACCTAGAACCCAGTCCCTTCGCCCTCAGTAATGTGAAAACTCATAGGTACCTTTTGCTAAATTACGCCAGACCCCGGCGCGGTATTAAGCTCAGAGGGGAAGAAAGATGGAGAGAGGCATACGATTGCCTGAGAGCTAATAAATACACTCTGAGACCTAGTGTATCTGGACTGCCCTTTGTAAGGGGAAATACCTCACTATGTTTGCTGATTGCCACGTGGGAACAGCCCAGAGGTGCCCTGGTGGGAATAGACAGGGGCAAGGGCACAGCGAACGAGAATATAGGGGACAAGACCCCGGGTGTTCCTCACCGGATGGTGACGGAGGCTGCAATTCCCCAGGAATCCACGGCCCCCACCCTCCCCCTCGCTCGATCAGAGTGACATATACACCACGACGGACGAGGAAGTGGGTTTCTGTATACACCACATTATACTATTGGAAACAGAGACCTGTTTATGTTTTCTTCCAATTCCTGAAAAATATAAGTTTGGATGAGACAACCGTGTTTAATACCTCGATATGGCATAAATTGTTTGACTTAGAAGATTACAGCTAGGATGTGTGATTCAGACCCCTCATCCAAAAGTAATAGCCCCAGCCACTTTGTTTATAACCACGCGTAAGGGCCCTGCAAGCAGAAAAAGGTCCCCCCCCCCGTCTGCTCCAAAATAGACAATCTACCCTAGCGGGTTCCCCAGAAGGACTTCCCGGGCCCCTAGGCCTAGGGGGGCACAATAAATATAAAACACTCCTAAGAAGCCTTGATAGGACCCTTAGAGACGTCCAAGGCCGACCTACCACAGGCCAATAGAAATTAAAGGGGTAACCCTGCTCAAACTGGCATAAAACATTAAATCTGTGAAAAGGAAACATAAAAAAGAGGAGGTTAACCTGAGAAAACCGAGGTAGATTCTCCCAGTGGTCAGGTGTCCAAAAGGACCTTTCCGGGGACAGACCCCTCAAGGTCACGAAAGACCGCAAGATCATCAGAAGGGGGCACTAGGAAGGACAAAGATCGCGTTGACACGACCACCTGGTTACTCCAGGAGAGGTGTGATACCCTGGGAATATCAGGGAACTGGAACGGTCAATCAGGGAGAGAGGAGGGGGCAGGGCTCAGCCCAGGTAGCCCAGACGGCTTTGGTACTGATTTGTAGACCACAAGATCACAAATCTCCAAGGGCTAAATCCAGCTTCAAAGAAAGGATTATATTAAAAGCAAGGCTGAGGAAAAAGGGCCTAGGCGGACCAGGTACTTAACAAGACTGGGGAAGAGAATTAGACCCACCAAGAAGGCCAACATGAGTAAAGATCCAGCTAAACAGTCAAAGAAAGCAACCACCAAAGGCAGTAAAGGGGAGACAAGCACAATCAAACACTACCTAAGACAGGGTGCAAGCCCAAAAACTTTGGGAACGGAAACTCAGGCTGGAGCTATCCCGGAGAGCAGGGGTGGGGCAGAAGGGGAAATCAACAACTCCAGAGCGGACCTTACAATGGAGACCGAGATCGATCTTAGCCGGGGGGAAGACCAACAGGCAGGAGCCCACATCCCCAATAAACTTGAAATGGAGGCGATGCTATTACGCCTGGAAAACGTAATCAAATTAGAAATTAATTCCCTGCGTGAGGACATGGGCCATCTGTTGTCCAGGGTGGAAGCGGTGGAAGGGAGAGCGGACACTATAGATCTGGAAATATCGAGGCTAAAAACGCAATTGAAAAGCACTTACCTTGCCCAGAGAGATACCCTCTATAAGATAGAGGACCAAGAGAACAGGGACAGGAGGCAAAATCTGAGACTGCGTGCCGTCCCGGAACAAAGAGGGGAAGACTTAGAAAAAAAACTATGGGCAATCCTGGGCCCAATAAGTGGCAAGGACTCAGACCACTTCCCCGACACAGAAAGGATACATCGAGTAGGAAGAATCGAAAGGCGTGACTCGGAGCGGGCACGGGACATAATCGCCAGATTTAGCCACTTTAAAGAAAAAGAGGACCTGTGGGCTAAAATAAGAAATAAGTCTCCTTTAATGTATGAGGACGTTGAAATTCAAGTTTACGCAGATCTATCGGCTCGTACCCTTGAAAGACGTAGACACCAAAAACCTCTGCTGGAAATCCTTAGAAAGGAAAATATAAGATACAACTGGGGCTTCCCTTCATGCTTAATAGGGTCAAAAGAGGGGTGCATGGCCAGGTTGAGGTACCCGGAAGAAGTCCAAAGCTTTTGTGCGAAACTTGGGATTCCAGTCCCGGACCTGCAGGGCTGGAATGAAATGGAAGGCCTGGGGGAGCCCATGAGGGGGAGTGGGGGAGGGGAGGGAGGAGGGGGGATTCCTCACCTGAAGTAGTAGAACAACCCTGTTCAAGTCGGCCCTGCCCCCCCCCCTTTGGCGGCCTGGGTTCCGGGCCGTGGAGGGGGAGGGGAGGGCTAAACAAACTCCACCTCACCAGGAATCTGGAGTCTGAGGGAAGCCACAAAGGATGGCCCCCAAGGACCCAGGGACCCTAGTTGGGGTAAGAGAGGGGGGGAGTTGGGAGGGGGTGGGAGAGAGGGGGGGAGGAGGAGGGTGGGGGGGGAGAGGGGGGAGGAGGGGAGGGGAGAGGAAGGGAGGGGAAGGGAGGGGGGCACAGGGTAGAAAGGGGGAGGGAGACCCCATCCGCTGCCAGACCGTCATTAACATCAATACCTCAGGGGAAAAAAAAAAAGGAAGTGAAAACCCAAAAAATAAATGAAGGACACGGAAATTAAATTCTTTTTTTTTTTTTTTTTTCCCAAAAGTTTTTATTAAGCATATAGAAAACAGGAAACATTTCACATCAACAGACATGGTAAGGTATTCAACAAGCCGGGTTAACAAACATACGGAGTGTATTTATTTTAGGGTCCGGACATCCGTCCTAATATACATCATGTAGCTTCGTTGAGGCGGGGGTTCCTAGTCTAGTATCCCCCCCCTCCCAGGCATTAGGATCTGACCCAGAAGAGAAGTTATCGGGCGGTTGGTTTCTGGTTCCAACATTGTATGAGCGCTGTCATGAAGGATATGGGGGCAGGCCCTTGTTTTGACCTGTTAAATGTGAGCATACGATGGGTAAACTAACAGGGTGTGGGGAGGTGAGGGCACAGGGTGGCCGGGGGGAGGTAAGGAATAGAAAAGAAAGGATGGGGTAGAACAGACAAAGTTGGGGGTTCAGAAGGACGTAGAGGATAGTGAAGGAAGATTTGAGTTTAGGGGGGAGAGGAGGGGGGAGGCCCAGGATGGAAGTTGTTGGGGAGGGGCTCGCTCCTAATCCCCGCGGCGCCAATCGGGATGTTTCTACTAATGGGTACTGTATTCCAATATCAGCCTCTATGATGAGGGTTGGCGATAACGTTCAGTAGTCGTAAAGTGGATCCAGCATGCCCAGGTGTTTATGAATTTGGTTGTTCTTTCCTGTGAGATATGGATCAACTCTTCCATTTCTTTGATTTTAGAGATTTTGCTGAACCATTCTCCTATTGTTGGGGTGTGCGTGGAGCGCCAGTGGATTGGGATACATAATCTGGCAGCATTTACCATGTGCATGGCCAATGATTTATAGTAAGCTTTCCTTGATAGAGAAGTGTGGTGTAGGAGAAATTGCGCGGGGGTATAATTCAGAGTGTATGTCGTAACGTGTGAGATGATGTCGCTGACTTCCCTCCAGAAGGGTTGGATGAGCTCGCAGTCCCACCAGATGTGGAGCATGGTACCTTCATGCTTTCCGCATCTCCAGCATGTGTTGGGAATGGAGGGGGAAAATTTGTGGAGCCGTTCTGGGGTTCTGTACCATCTTGTGGCGATTTTGTATGCGTTTTCCTGAATGGCGACATTCAGGGAGCATTTGTGGGCATATTCATAAACCGTGTCCCATTGATCTGTTGTGAGGGGCGTTTGAATGTCCCTGTCCCAGGAAGTCTGTGAGGGTGCTGGGGAGGGGGCTGGTGTAGATGTAAGAAGCGCGTACAAGGTGGATATCAGGTGTCTCTGTGTTGTTCTGCCGTGACACAGTGCTTCAAAAGGGGTGAGTTGTCTGGTCCAACAGGTCTGATGTGCATGGGTCGATAGGAAGTGGCAAATTTGTCTGAAGAGCCAATGGGAGAATGAGGCAGTTTTGGAGATGCCTACCAAGGTCTCGAAGGGAAGAGGGGCACCCCTCGAGAAAAATTGAGAGGCTAGAACGTCATCATGTGGCCATTCGCGGAGCAGGAAGGAGCGAGAGTCACCCGGGGGAAAAGCTGGGTTTCCTCTTAAAGAGGTTAGAGGTCCAGGTACCGAAACGGACAAACCATTTTTTGTCGCTCTCCCAAAGGCCTGGAGAGAGGAACGTATAAAGGGGTGTGCGAGGGTCTCTTGTGGCCAATGGTTCGGGGCTATCCAGGGGAGTAGGTGTAGAGGGCCCGGTATGACTGATTTTTCTAAGGCTACCCAGGTTTTCCTGGACGTGTGAGCGTTCCAGTCTACTATCCTCGTTAGGTGACATGCCAGGTAGTATCTGTATAGGTCTGGGAGACCAATACCCCCCTTCTTCTTCTGCAGTGTGAGTCTGGTATATTTTATACGGGGTGGTGAGTTCCTCCATATAAAGGCAGAGCAAGCTTTCCGGTATGCCGAGAAGAAAGCTGGGGAAAGGTGGATAGGGATGGTTTGCATTAGGTAGAGTATTCTTGGCAGAATGATCATTTTGACTAGAGCGGAGCGTCCGAACCAGGATACGTTCAGGTTCATCCATTCCTTGAAGTGGGCTTGGATTTTAGTTAGGGCTGTATGAAAATTGGACATATAAAGGTCTGAGAGTTGGGAAGTAATTCTAATTCCTAAATACGTGATCGCCTCCTTCTCCCACCGAAATGGGAATGCGTCCTGACAATGAGAGACTTCCTGGGCGGGGAGAGTTACGTTCAAAGCCCGTGATTTGGCATAGTTGATCTTAAGATTGGATATACTGCCAAAGTACTCTAAATCTTTCAATAAGTTGGGTAGTGTGATACGAGGCGATTTTAAGGACAGTAGTATGTCGTCCGCAAAGGCGGCAACTTTGAATTCCCTTTCGCCTACCGTCAGTCCCCCAATGTCAGGATTAGTTCTTATTCTGTTGAGAAGGGGCTCCAGAGTCAAAATGTAGATTAGAGGGGATAAGGGGCACCCCTGGCGTGTGCCATTGCTGATGGAAAAGGCATCCGACAGGTGGCCGTTAACCCTTACTTTAGCGGAGGGGTTTGAGTACAGGGACAACACATAACCAAGCATGCGGGGCGCCAGGCCCACCGCTACTAGAACCTCCCGCATGTAGTCCCATGCCACCCTGTCGAATGCCTTCTCAGCATCGAGTGACAGGAGGAATCCCTGCGAAGCGGAGGATGTAAGCCAGTGGTGGAGATTTAGGGTACGGATCGTGTTATCCCTTGCCTCCCTACCAGGGACGAAACCCACCTGGTCAGGGTAAATAATGCCAGGGATCAAGGGAAGCAGTCTGTTTGCTAGAATTTTTGCGAAAATTTTTATGTCCACGTTCAGGAGCGATATGGGTCTGTAGTTTGAGACTTGGGCGGGGTCTTTACCTTCCTTTGGGATCACAGCTATGTGTGCCATAAGCATTCCCTTTGGCAGCACTTGGGGATCTGAGAGTGTATTTAAGGTTGTGAGAAGTTTGGGGGCAAGGAGGTCTAAGAAGGATTTGTAATAATGGAGCGTGAAGCCGTCTGGGCCCGGACTTTTGCCGGTTTTCATCTGTTTAATGGCCGATTCCAGTTCTACCATAGTCAGTGGTGTCTCCATGTCTTGGGCTTGTTGGGAGGAGATCGGAGTCGGGGAGTGACGCGATAAGAATTCCCGAATGCGCTCTAATCGTATATCCGGTGGGAGTGTTCCTGTGTGGGTCTGGTGAAGGTTGTACAGTTTGGAGTAGAAATTTTCGAATTCCTTCGCTATCTCGTCGTTCCTGGATAAGAGTGTTCCCCGCGCATTTGTCAGATGGTGAATTGTGGAAGAAGTTTTAGAAGCTTGGATCGTGCGGGCCAAAAGGCGGCCACTCTTGTTCCCATGCTCGTAGAAGACTTTTTGGCCCAGGACGTAGCGTCGTCTAGACTGCTTGCCTAATTCCTCTAAGAGGAGTGTGCGTGAGTGTAGTAGGTCATGTAGGGTGGATTGGGCCTGCGTCTGCTTGTGAGTGGCTTCTAGATTTTTAATTTTTCTTATGAGGGCAGAGATATTTTCCTGGTGTGCCTTTTTGGCCTTCCCCGCTAATGAAATGAGTTCCCCCCGAATGACGCACTTGTGTGCTTCCCAAAGGGACACGGGCGAGATGTCTGGGGTAGTGTTTTCTTTAAAGTAAAAATCAATACACTTTTTTAAATGCTCTAAAGCCGTAGGGTCATTGAGAAGGGAGGGGTTCAGTCTCCATGTTTTGGTGCTGGTGTTCAGAACAGGGTAGGTGAGAGTGATCGTGATGGGGTGATGATCGGAAAGGAACATCGGTTCTATGGTGGTTTGTTGAAGTAAGGGCAAGTCTGTCTGGGAGATGAAGAAATAATCTATTCTCGAGTATTTACTGTGGGGTGCAGAATAAAAGGTATAGTCTTTCTCGGAGGGGTGCATAGTGCGCCAGGTGTCATGAAGTGTCAGGTTTTGGAGCTGTAATTTTATTTGTCTGAGGGCTCGGTATGGCAGGGTGGAGGTTCCCGACGAGGTGTCCAGTACAGGGTTCAGTGGGGCATTGAAGTCCCCACCTAAAAGGACCAGTCCAGATTGAAACGATGAGAGCAGGTCACCTATTTTCCTGAAGAAGGAGACATGGCGTTCGTTGGGACAATAGATGTTGGCTAATGTTATGGGTTTTGAAGCATATGTGCCTTTGATAAAGACAAACCTGCCCTCTGGATCTATGAGCGAGTCCGTCTGGTGGAAGTTGGCATGTCTGGAAATTAGTATGGAGACACCTTTCGTCTTAGCTTCCGGGTTGGTAGCATGTATTGCAGTGCGATAAATGTGGTTAGATAGCTTGGGCACCGCATTAGAGCGGAAGTGTGTTTCTTGAAGGAAGAGGAAGTGCGCTTTGTACTTGGAAAGGGAGGACATAATTTGCGATCTTTTTTCAGGGAGGTTAAGTCCCTTCACGTTCAATGACACGCATTTCAACGTGAGGGGTAAGGCGGGAGCCTTGTTCTGCTTCATGGTAGTGGCAGGAAGTGTCTGGGCTGGGGGTATCAAGTAGTTGTTAGATGGCGTGAGGTCCGCGCGGGCCGCGAGGGGGGGGGGATTTACAGTGGGGAGGAGCGGGCCACTCCCAACAAGCAAGACAGAAAAGGATAGAACAGAAGGGCAGAGAATAAAGAGGGAAGACTTTGAGTAGGGTGGGGAAGAAGGGCTGGATAGAGAATGCCGGGGAATACAGATGGGGTTAGGGGGAGAGAGGGATCGGGTCTAAGGGTCTACCAGAGGTGGAAATAGAAGTACTAATCCACCTAAAAAGGAGAGGGCTGGGGGGGTCAGCGAGAGTCTCCCAAAAAAAGAAAATAAAGGGGACTCGCTGTGTGGAGACGTAAGTATAGACGGGAGAACCATAGGTGGTCCTACAGTCCGGAGACCGCAAAAAGGTTTCAGTACTGGAAGTGGAGCAGTCTGGCGTTAGGGAGCCAGTGCAGGGTCTGGGGTCAGAAGGTAACCAAGTGAGCAAACCCAAAACACATATATGATATATAACCATTGGCAACATATTTAACTAGTAAGACACAGGGTGAGCCTCACCACAACATGTAGGAGGTTCCCTTCCCTTTTCTAATAAACTTATACATGAATAACTCTCTGTCTGCAGTTTCCAACTTACATTGGTATTAAGGTGTTCACAGTAATGGCACAGTAATCCTCTTACGTCACGATAACATTCTCAGGGAGGGGAGTCAATGAACAAACAATAAATGAATAAATAAATAAAAAATAAAAATAAAATAAAATAAAATAAAATAAAAAAAATAAAAAAAATTGGGGGGGCCGGAAAGAGGGGAAGGGAGGGGGATGGACGAGGAATATTTGAGTGGGGGCCGTGGGAGATGAACTCCATCTGGTGGACCATTATGCTTAGAGTCTCTAGGGGTCTGTCTGCCTGTTTTCCAGAGCGGAAATGTTGGGTCTGATTGTCTTCTTCAGCCCTCAGTTTGGGGCATATTATTTGCCCGCAAAGATTATGGAAGCTACATCACGTGCTATTGATTCTAATGAGGAGGGAGGAGCCCCACACGCACTTTCCAAGGACATAAGCACAGTGGGGAGGCAAAATCAAGGAGCGCTTTCCCCAGGGGGGGGGGGGGGGGAAGGGCCATGATGCCCACTAAGTTAAGGAACCTGTATAGAGATGGGGATCAGCATAGAGCAAGTTGGCCTTAACATCAGGCTGATGCTAATTTCCCGGGTTAGAAAGAGCACAGATTCGGCTAGTCTTAGTGGACCAGCAAATCAGGAGTATGGTGGGTACCGAGGAGAGTGCGTGTGTTGCCTTAATACAAAAATTGCAGTTAGGGGAAAAATACAGACAGTGGGTATGCGGTTGAGTGTACACAAACCCTTGTGGAGACCGACTCCACTCTACATTGTGCACACAGCCATGTGCGTGAAGCATGTTCCAGTGAACTCAGTCTCGTGCTTGCTTGCTGTTGGTAGGCAGCGCCTGCATATCTATGTACCACTAGAGGTGAAAACACTGCATAGTCCAGCGATCTTGTGGTGTTGGGCTAGAGTCACAGGGTGAGGTAAAAAGTGCGTAACGCAGGGGTCTCTCAAGGCGTAGCTAATAGCATAAAGGCCCTATATTCGGGCAGACGCCCTGAGAGTCCGCAAAGACCATCCTCTTGCTCGGGGAGAGTGCAAAGTCAGACCAGGGGGTAAGTGCGGGACAAGGGACTATCGTGCAAGGCCAGTTATTTCCTTGTGCTAGCATGTTCCATAACTGGCAAGCGGGCCGGGCACTACTCAAGAATGCTTGTAGATAGGGTCGGTATGTGCACAGGGTGTATCAGAGCTTACCTTCCCAAAGAGATTGCACAACGTGGAAGGAGAGCGTAGCATAACCGTGCAGGACTAGGCGTCCGTTATGTCCTTGGTTGTTGGTAGATTCGTAGGCGGGTCGTCCAGAGGTTCCGCTGGCGGGAATTCCATCTTTTCTGGTCTGGTTGTACCGGTGATGATAGATATGCAGGGGGGTAGCTGAAAATAATGAGAAAGAAAAAGAAGGGGGGGGGGGGGAACAAGGCAGAGGGCAGAGAGGAAAAAAAATAAATAAATAAATAAAATAATAATAATAAAAAAAATAAATAAATAGGTATATGAAAAAGAAAAAAAAAAAAAAAAAAAAAAATTTTATAAGTCAGACCAGCAAAAAAAGAGAAATGGGTGCGGATATCATGCAGGGTTCAGTCAGGTGAGTGGAGACACTCATGTTGGAGAGGTTACTGCAGAGCGGAGGTGGAGTGAGAGTGTTAGGCCTCCATGCGATCTCTCCTGGCTGATGGGGACAGTGGAGAGCCAGGGTTCTGGTGGTAGAGGTCTCGGCGTGATGATCGGTTGTTTGGAGAGAGTGGGGCCTCCCGATGTCTCCTGGATCTCTGTCGCTGGGCTTTCGGTGAGTGGTTGATAGAGACTGGCAGCCACGGCTCTGTCGGGTAGTAGAAAGAGTACCAATCAGGAAGCTCAATGCGGGGGATGTCAAGCTGGTCGCAGAAGGCATGTAGGTCTTCCGGCGTACGGAGCAAGGCTGTGCGCCCCCTCGCGGTCGCAGACAGCCCAAACGGGAATTTCCATCGGTACTGAATGTTACGGGATCTTAGGGCTTCCAGCAGGGGGCGCAGTGCTCTCCTGTTCTGGAGGGTTATCTGGGATAAGTCTTGGAACAGTTTGATTTCTGCACCATTGTGAATGATCCGATTTCTCTCTCGTGCTTTTCTGAGGATTTCCTCTTTCAGGGGGAAATTCACAATGCAGCAGATTACATCCCTGGGTGGCTCATTGTCCCTGGGTTGGGGACGCAGTGCACGGTGAATTCTCTCCATCTCTATCGGCGAGTCAGCAGGGCGGCCAATCAGGTCATTGAATATGTTACTCACGGTTTGTTGAAGGATACCTGGGTCATTGTTTTCAGGCACTCCGCGGACTCTGATGTTGTGCCTGCGTCCGCGGTTGTCCAAGTCCTCGACATGTCTGTGGAGTTCTAGAAGGTGGGTTAGCTGGGCATCATATGTCCCCTGGACTTGGCGGATAGCTGCAGCTTGTGTTTGTGTAGTTTCCTCCACTTCGCTGATGCGGTGGGCAACAGCCTGGATGTCAGAGCGGAGGTCAGCTACGGCCGCCATTACTGTGCTCTTGATGTCTGTGGCAAACTTCTCCAGGTCCAGCAGGCTGGGCGGTTGGGATCGCGGGAGGAAGGGAGGCTCCGTGTCTGACGCCTGCATCGCGGAAGTCATTCCAGGCGAGTCCGGTGCTTGGGCCTGCAAGGCAGCGTGCGCGGCCGCGTGTGAGGCCGCGAGTGAGGCCTGTGTTTGGCGCTGGGTCCGGAACAGCTCCGGGATATTTCGGCTGAGCTGCGTCCCAGGCTCTGCTGATGTGCGAGAGGCAGAGGAGCTTCTGGTGGATCTGCTCATGTTGGATCGTGCTTTGGGCTCCCTAAACAGCACTATACGGTCTCCGGATCGCAGGAGCTCTAGTCTCAGGCAGCCATCTAGGTCTCCGTCCAGGCCACGCCCTCGGAAATTAAATTCTTATCTTATAATGTAAAAGGTTTAAACTCTCCCGGCAAGTGCCTCAAAGTACTGGAGGAAGTAGAGAGATATGGGGCGGGAATAGTGTTCTTGCAGGAGACCCACCTGGCACATACCTCCAATATTAGATTGTTTTCTCCAGCTTTCCCAAATTGGTTTTATGGAGATACTATCTCAAGCAGGGCAAGAGGAGTGGCCATTGGGATTGCGAGGGATATAGACTTCATGGTGGAGGGGAGAATGACGGACCCCGAGGGGAGATTCCTGTTTCTTAAGGGATCTCTCCTGGGGGTTGATCTCACACTGGCCAATGTTTACGCCCCCAACACTAAATCTATCCCATACCTCGAAGCAATTTTGCGCAAATTGAGGGTCTTTAAAAAAGGGTTTCTGATCCTGATGGGGGATCTCAATTTCGTGATGGACCCTGCTCTGGACAGTACGTCTGGTGGAACGGGGAGGGGAAATGTACAATTAAAACGGATTAAAAAAAAACTTTCGGAGGATCAACTGCTGGATGTATGGAGGATCCAGCACCCGCAGACAAGAGACTATTCGTTCTTCTCCCCCGTCCACCAGACGTATTCCCGCTTGGATCATATTCTAATAGAACACGGCATACTTGAGAGGATCAATGATTCAGACATAGGAATAGCCTCCCTCTCGGACCACGCGCCGGTTTCCATGAGGCTAAGGTTCCCCGAATATAAACAATCCCCTAGTGGATGGAAACTCAATCCAGAATTATTACATGATAAAGAAATCAGGGACCATATTAAAAAGGAACTAGAATGGTTCTTTCAAATCAACGACAACGGGGAGGTCTCAGAGGCTCAACTATGGGATGCCCATAAAGCGTTCATAAGGGGGCTCCTGATAGCAAAAGCCTCATGGAAAAAAAAGGAGAGGTTGAAAAAAACGCAGGCTCTGACGGCAGAGATTAAAACTCTCGAGCAAAAGCATAAGTTGGGGGGGGCACTCACTCAGAGCACATACATTGAGCTCACGGATAGGAGAGAAGAATTAAAAGATTTAGCCGAGCAGGAAGTCAGACAGAAGTTCAACAAGATGGCCAGGGAACAGTACGCATGGGGTAACAAACCAGGGAAATACCTAGCAAGGAAATTACAAAAAAAAATGAAAACCAGAAATTTTATTGAAAAAATCCAAACAAGAAATGGGGAGATGAAGTTTATTCCTAGAGAAATAGCATCTACATTCAGAGAATACTATAAAGAACTTTATGAGGTGAAAGCCAAGGGAAACAACGACAGAGAGGAAAATAGTCGGAAAATCATGGAGTTCCTAGGGAGGGTAGGGCTAACTGCACTAGGCGGGGAAGAGAGAGAGGAGCTTGAGAGACCAATAACGGAGGAGGAGATCCTAGCAGCCATCAATAATTCACCAACAGGGAAGAGCCCGGGCCCGGATGGGTTCACGGCCTCATATTATAAAACGTACAAGGATATCCTCATACCGAGAATGCAGCGATACATGAACGGTCTGGGAATAGACTATGACATGAGTGAGGAGGCCCTAAAAGCCACGATCACTCTCTTGAGGAGGATGGGAAGGATGGATCGGTGTGCTCGAATTATAGACCTATTTCTTTATTAAATTTCGACACAAAATTATACGCCAAGATATTGGCGGATCGAATAAAGGGGCATTTGGGCACACTGGTCCATCCGGACCAAGTAGGTTTCGTCCCGGGTAGAGAGGGGAGGGACAATGGGATCCGGACACTGCTAGCCATACAAAAGATGAGAGACTCGAGAACCCCCAGTCTACTTCTCTCAATAGATGCGGAAAAAGCATTTGACAGGGTAGACTGGGGGTTCTTGTTTAAAACTTTGCAGAGGATGGGTTTCGGCCCTAGGATTATTCAAAAAATGAAAACCCTATATACCCACCTGAAAGCAAACATCAAAGTCAACGGAACGATTTCCGCCGAGTTCGAACTGTTCAACGGTACCAGGCAGGGCTGCCCGCTCTCCCCCCTCCTCTTCATCCTATCCTTGGAACCGCTGTTAGTTACAATTCGCGGAAACCCAGAGGTGGAGGGCTGTAGAGTCGGCAGCGAAGAGCACAAACTCGCGGCCTTCGCGGACGATGTCCTCTTCTATGTCAGCTCACCCCAGAAGTCAGTCCCTATCCTCCTTAGGACTCTAAAGGAATATGGGGAATTAACAAACTTTAGAATTAACGCCACAAAAACGTTTATTCTTAATATTAATCTTAATAAAATAGAGAAACAGAATTTTCAGAAAACAGTCAGTTTTGTTTGGAAAAAAAGGATAAAATACTTAGGAATAGAACTGGCCAATAACCCGAGGAAAATGTATAAAATAAATTACATCCCGCTCCTAGAAGACATAAAAAAAAAATGCCAAGAGTTTAAGGGTAAAATCCTGTCCTGGACAGGTAGGATCAACACGGTAAAAATGATGATCTTACCAGTCATCACATACAAATTCCAGATGCTCCCCCTTCCTCTCCCAAAGCATTACCTCGGAAAGCTAAGGGCCATTATAATGAATTTCATATGGAATTACAAAAAACATAGAATCTCTCTCCAAGTCTTAAAACAAGATAAAAATCAGGGTGGTCTGGCGGTCCCAGACATAGAAAGTTACTACCATGCTATAGCACTTTTGAGAATCGCAGAATGGGGTAAAACAGGTAACACTAAAAGATGGGTTAGCTTGGAAGAAGCACTGAGTGAAGCTAAGTTGGGGAGGATTGTGTGGAACCCCCCGAAATTTCGGTCACTGGGAGAGAAAACGCACATAATCACAATCACGACTTTAAAAATTTGGGATAAGATTTATAAAATATTCAATAAGAAATATAACTCTCCACTAATAGCACTTAAAGAAAACCCTATTTTCCCGCCAGGGTTAAAGGAAATAGGAGGTGAATGGATCAGAAAGGATAGCACGAGTTTAGGGGAAGTTATTAGCAAGGGGAAAGTTATGACACTGCACGAGTTACAGAAGAATGAGGCTCTCTCCATAGATGGTTGGCGGTATCGTCAGCTAACCCACTTTGTGGGCTCCCTCCCGGGCCCATTAAGGGAGGCTAAGGATCTAACAAAACTAGAGAAAATCTTTACGGCAGAATGCTCTAAAAAATGAATTTCTAGAATCTATAAACTGTTATTAGAAAAAGACAGAGCGGAGGTGCCGCCATACCTTATCAAATGGGAGAGCGATTTAGGAACACAATTAGAAATAGGCACATGTAAGAGAATTTTAAAATTAGCGCACGGGTCGGCCGTAGATGCGAAAACGGCAGAAACAAATTTTAAGTGCATGGCCAGGTGGTATAGAACCCCTGACAGGGTCAGCAATTTTCAGGCGGATACTTCAGCGAACTGTTGGAGGGGGTGCGAGCAAAGGGGTACAATGGGCCATCTATGGTGGGAGTGTCATAAAATCAAAAAATTTTGGGAGACCATCCTAAAATTTATAAAAGAAATAACAACGATTGAGGTAAAAAACGACCCTTGGGTCGTATTGATGCATGCTACATCAAATGAAATTAGGCAATATAAAGACTCATTGATCCCCCATCTGCTTAATGCGGCCAAAAAGGTAATCCCAAGGAGGTGGAAGGACAGGGAAAGCCCACCCTTATGGGAATGGGTAGATGCGGTCGAATCTACATATATGATGGAATGTGTGCTTAACATTAGGGAAGAGGACAGAGAGGACACGAGGGCCAGATGGGAGAGCTGGAGAAAATTTAAGAGGTCTTGGAGCTACAGGGAGGCCCTACGAGCTCAGCCTTGACAATCGACGAACCTCGGGGGTAGGAAGCTTTAGAGAGGCCCAGCCGCGGAAAGGTAGACCCCACGGGTATGTAAAGACACGGGCGAGAAAGGGTTAACACAAAAAAAAAAAAGAGAGAGGTAGTGTCACAGCAGCGGATGGGGAGGGGGGGTGCAGGGCGGGTAGAGAAAAATAATAAAGCTCTTTAGGGGGGCGAACCGGAACAGAATCGGAAAGGGACCCAGGATAAAGGAGTTGGAAGGGCAGAGGAGGTCTAGCTGGATCTTAGATGTATGATTGTGTGCTCAGTTCTGTAAACCTCACCTATGACTGATCTGATATAACTGGAAAAAAAAAAAAACATTCCACAAATGATGCTAAGACAGTAAGAGGGGATGGAGATGCGGGCACAGCTGACACTCACCCACAAATGTTCTTTCTGAAGTGGATAAAAAAAAAAAAAAAAAGTATATTCTAAACGCTGATGCTCTGTCATAGCCGTCGCCATATCAACTGTGGTCTTCCGTGTCTGTATTCTGATTTACTTCTGCCCGCATTCCATTTTCCTCTCTGTAATCCCACGCATCTAAGCATCTTCGTAGTTTTCGGTTACTATGGAAACGAACGTCGAGCGAATCAGAGGCTATCCTATTGCTGGCATTGCGGGATGTCGGGGCTGATGTCGACAATAGGAAATTATGAAGCCCCGGCATAGACCTTGCATTTTTCTGGCAGGGTCTCTGCTTGCCGGAAAGTTTGGACAAACGGCGCATGCACGGGCTATGTCATTAGCCACAATTATACAGATATCTCATAAGGAAGGCAGATAAGGAGACATTATTCTGAAGCAAATGATTATAAAACCTGCAAATGTCCACATAAAGAAAAGCCATCAGAATGGGTATACAACCGCATTAAGAGCAAATAAAAGTACTGGGTGGTTGAACTCCAACGTAAGAATGCATATAAAAGCAAAGGAGAAGGACTTCAAAAAAATACAAGGCTGAGGGTTCATCATCATCATTCCAACTTTACAAAGAATGCAACAAGAAATGTAAGGGTGCAATCAGGGCAGCTAAGATAGAACTCAAAAGGCACATAGTGCAGGAGAGTGAAAAAAAATCCCCAAAAATTCTTTAAGTACATAAATTGTAAGAAAGGGAGGTCAGATCGTATTGGTCCCATAAAGAATGATGGAGGGATTCTGGTTACTAAGGATGGAGAGATGGCAAAGGTATTGAAATTATTCTTCTCCTCTTCACAAGCAAATCGGGGGGGCGGTGCAAGCCCAAAAACTTTGGGAAAGGAAACTCAGGCTGGAGCTATCCCGGTGAGCAGGGGTGGGGCAGAAGGGGAAATCAACAACTCCAGAGCGGACCTCACAATGGAGACCGAGATCGATCTTAGCCGGGGGGAAGACCAACAGGCAGGAGCCCACATCCCCAATAAACTTGAAATGGAGGCGATGTTATTACGCCTGGAAAACGTAATCAAACTAGAAATTAATTCCCTGCGTGAGGACATGGGCCATCTGTTGTCCAGGGTGGAAGCGGTGGAAGGGAGAGCGGACACTATAGATCTGGAAATATAGAGGCTAAAAACGCAATTGAAAAGCACTTACCTTGCTCAGAGAGATACTCTCTATAAGATAGAGGACCAAGAGAACAGGGACAGGAGGCAAAATCTGAGACTGCGTGCCGTCCCGGAACAAAGAGGGGAAGACTTAGAAAAAAAAACTATGGGCAATCCTGGGCCCAATAAGTGGCAAGGACTCAGACCACCTCCCCGACACAGAAAGGATACATTGAGTAGGAAGAACCGAAAGGCGTGACTCGGAGCGGGCACGGGACATAATCGTCAGATTTGGCCACTTTAAAGAAAAAGAGGATCTGTGGGCTAAAATAAGAAATAAGTCTCCTTTAATGTATGAGGACGTTGAAATTCAAGTTTATGCAGATCTATCGGCCCGTACCCTTGAAAGACGAAGACATCAAAAACCTCTGCTGGAAATCCTTAGAAAGGAAAATATAAGATACAACTGGGGCTTCCCTTCATGCTTAATAGGGTCAAAAGAGGGGTGCACGGCCAGGTTGAGGTACCCGGAAGAAGTCCAAAGCTTTTGTGCGAAACTTGGGATTCCAGTCCCGGACCTGCAGGGCTGGAATGAAATGGAAGGCCTGGGGGATCCCATGAGGGGGAGTGGGGGAGGGGAGGGAGGAGGGGTGATTCCCCACCTGAAGTAGTAAAACAACCCTGTTCAAGTCGGCCCTGCCCCCCCCCCTTTGGCGGCCTGGGTTCCGGGCCGTGGAGGGGGAGGGGAGGGCTAAACAAACTCCACCTCACCAGGAATCTGGAGTCTGAGGGAAGCCACAAAGGATGGCCCCCAAGGACCCAGGGACCCTAGTTGGGGTAAGAGAGGGGGGGGGAGTTGGGAGGGGGGGGAGAGAGGGGGGGGGGAGGAGGAGGAGGAGGGGGGGGGGGGGAGGGGGAGGGGGGGAGGAAGGAGAGGAAGGGAGGGGGGCACAGGGTAGAAAGGGGGAGGGAGACCCCATCCGCTGCTAGGCCGTCATTAACATTAATACCTCAGGGGGAAAAAAAAAAAAGAGGAAGTGAAAACCCAAAAAATAAATGAAGGACACTGAAATTAAATTCTTATCTTATAATGTAAAAGGTTTAAACTCTCCCGGCAAGCGCCTCAAAGTACTGGAGGAAGTAGAGAGATATGGGGCGGGAATAGTGTTCTTGCAGGAGACCCACCTGGCACATACCTCTAATATTAGATTGTTTTCTCCAGCTTTCCCAAATTGGTTTTATGGATATACTATCTCAAGCAGGGCAAGAGGAGTGGCCATTGGGATTGCGAGGGATATAGACTTCACGGTAGAGGGGAGAATGACGGACCCCGAGGGGAGATTCCTGTTTCTTAGGGGATCTCTCCTGGGGGTAGACCTCACACTGGCCAATGTTTACGCCCCCAACACTAAATCTATCCCATACCTCGAAGTAATTCTGCGCAAATTGAGGGTCTTTAAAAAAGGGTTTTTGATCCTGATGGGGGATCTCAATTTCGTAATGGACCCAGCTCTGGACAGTATGTCTGGTGGAACGGGGAGGGGAAATGTACAACTAAAACGGATTAAAAAAAAACTCTCGGAGGATCAACTGCTGGATGTATGGAGGATCCAGCACCCGCAGATAAGAGACTATTCGTTCTTCTCCCCCGTCCACCAGACGTATTCCCGCTTGGATCACATTCTAATAGAGCACGGCATACTTGAAAGGATCAATGAGTCAGACATAGGAATAGCCTCCCTCTCGGACCACGCGCCGGTTTCCATGAGGCTAAGGTTCCCCGAATATAAACAATCCCCTAGTGGATGGAAACTCAATCCAGAATTATTACATGATAAAGAAATCAGGGACCATATTAAAAAGGAACTAGAATGGTTCTTTCAAATCAACGATAACGGGGAGGTCTCAGAGGCTCAACTATGGGATGCCCATAAAGCGTTCATAAGGGGGCTCCTGATAGCAAAAGCCTCATGGAAAAAAAAGGAGAGGTTGAGAAAAACGCAGGCTCTGACGGCAGAGATTAAAACTCTCGAGCAAAAGCATAAGTCGGGGGGGGGGGCACTCACTCAGAGCACATACATAGAGCTCACGGATAAGAGAGAAGAATTAAAAGATTTAGCCGAGCAGGAAGTCAGACAGAAGTTCAACAAGATGGCCAGGGAACAGTACGTATGGGGTAACAAGCCAGGGAAATACCTAGCAAGGAAATTACAAAAAAAGAAAACCAGAAATTTTATTGAAAAAATCCAAACAAGAAATGGGGAGATGAAATGTATCCCTAGAGAAATAGCATCTACATTCAGAGAATACTATAAAGAACTGTATGAGGTGAAAACCAAGGGAAACAACGACAGAGATGAAAACAGTCGGAAAATCATGGAGTTCCTAGGGAGGGTAGGGCTAACTGCACTAGGCGGGGAAGAGAGAGAGGAGCTTGAGAGACCAATATCGGAGGAGGAGATCCTAGCAGCCATCAATAATTCACCAACAGGGAAGAGCCCGGGCCCGGATGGATTCACGGCCTCATATTATAAAACGTACAAGGATATCCTCATACCGAGAATGCAGCGATACATGAACGGTCTGGGAATAGACTATGACATGAGTGAGGAGGCCCTAAAAGCCACGATCACTCTCTTGAGGAAGGATGGGAAGGATGGATCGGTGTGCTCGAATTATAGACCTATTTCTTTATTAAATTTCGACACAAAATGATACGCCAAGATATTGGCGGATCGAATAAAGGGGCATCTGGGCACACTGATCCATCCGGACCAAGTAGGTTTCGTCCCGGGTAGAGAGGGGAGGGACAATGGGATCCGGACACTGCTAGCCATACAGAAGATGAGAGACTCGAGAACCCCCAGTCTACTTCTCTCAATAGATGCGGAAAAAGCATTTGACAGGGTAGACTGGGGGTTCATGTTTAAAACTTTGCAGAGGATGGGTTTCGGCCTTAGGATTATTCAAAAAATTAAAACCCTATATACCCACCCGAAAGCAAACATCAAGGTCAACGGAACGATTTCCGCCGAGTTCGAACTGTTCAACGGTACCAGGCAGGGCTGCCCGCTCTCCCCCCTCCTCTTCATTCTATCCTTGGAACCGCTGTTAGCCACAATTCGCGGAAACCCAGAGGTGGAGGGCTGTAGAGCCGGCAGCGAAGAGCACAAACTCGCGGCCTTCGCGGACGATGTCCTCTTCTATGTCAGCTCACCCCAGAAGTCAGTCCCTATCCTCCTTAAAACTCTAAAGGAATATGGGGAATTAACAAACTTTAGAATTAACGCCACAAAAACGTTTATTCTTAACATTAATCTTAATAAAATAGAGAAACAGAATTTTCAGAAAACAGTCAGTTTTGTTTGGAAAAAAAGGATAAAATACTTAGGAATAGAACTGGCCAATAACCCGAGGAAAATGTATAAAATAAATTACATCCCGCTCCTAGAAGACATAAAAAAAAAATGCCAAGAGTTTAAGGGTAAAATCCTGTCCTGGACAGGTAGGATCAACACGGTAAAAATGATGATCTTACCAGTCATCACATACAAATTCCAGATGCTCCCCCTTCCTCTCCCAAAGCATTACCTCGGAAAGCTAAGAGCCATTATAATGAATTTCATATGGAACTACAAAAAACATAGAATCTCTCTCCAAGTTTTAAAACAAGATAAAAATCAGGGTGGTCTGGCGGTCCCAGACATAGAAAGTTACTACTATGCTATAGCACTTTTGAGAATCGCAGAATGGGGTAAAACAGGTAACACTAAAAGATGGGTTAGCTTGGAAGAAGCACTGAGTGAAGCTAAGTTGGGGAGGATTGTGTGGAATCCCCCGAAATTTCGGTCACTGGGAGACAAAACGCACATAATCACAATCACGACTTTAAAAATTTGGGATAAGATTTATAAAATATTCAATAAGAAATATAACTCTCCACTAATAGCACTTAAAGAAAACCCTATTTTCCCGCCAGGGTTAAAGGAAATAGGAGGTGAATGGATCAGAAAGGATAGCACGAGTTTAGGGGAAGTTATTAGCAAGGGGAAAGTTATGACACTGCACGAGTTACAGAAGAATGAGGCTCTCTCCATAGATGGTTGGCGGTATCGTCAGCTAACCCACTTTGTGGGCTCCCTCCCGGGCCCATTAAGGGAGGCTAAGGATCTAACAAAACTAGAGAAAATCTTCACGGCAGAATGTTCTAAAAAAAGAATTTCCAGAATCTATAAACTGTTATTAGAAAAAGACAGAGCGGAGGTGCCGCCATACCTTATCAAATGGGAGAGCGAATTAGGAACACAATTAGAAATAGGCACAAGTAAAAGAATTTTAAAATTAGCGCACGGGTCGGCCGTAGATGCGAAAACGGCGGAAACAAATTTTAAGTGCATGGCCAGGTGGTATAGAACCCCTGACAGGGTCAGCAATTATCAGGCGGATACTTCAGCGAACTGTTGGAGGGGGTGCGATCAAAGGGGTACAATGGGCCATCTATGGTGGGAGTGTCATAAAATCAAAAAATTCTGGGAGACCATCCTAAAATTTATAAAAGAAATAACAACGATTGAGGTAAAAAACGACCCTTGGGTTGTATTGATGCATGCTACATCAAAAGAAATTAGGCAATATAAAGACTCATTGATCCCCCATTTGCTTAATGCGGCCAAAAAGGTAATCCCAAGGAGGTGGAAGGACAGGGAAAGCCCACCCTTATGGGAATGGGTAGATGCGGTCGAATCTACATATATGATGGAATGTGTGCTTAACATTAGGGAAGAGGACAGAGAGGCCACGAGGGCCAGATGGGAGAGCTGGAGAAAATTTAAGAGGTCTTGGAGCTACAGGGAGGCCCTACGAGCTCAGCCTTGACAATCGACGAACCTCGGGGGTAGGAAGCTTGAGAGAGGCCCAGCCGCGGAAAGGTAGACCCTACGGGTATGTAAAGACACGGGCGAGAAAGGGTTAACACAAAAAAAAAAAAAAAAAGAGAGAGGTAGTGCCACAGCAGCAGATGGGGAGGGGGGTGTAGGGCGGGTAGAGAAAAATAATAAAGCTCTTTAGGGGGGCGAACCGGAACAGAATCGGAAAGGGACCCAGGATAAAGGAGTTGGAAGGGCAGAGGAGGCCTTGCTGGATCTTAGATGTATGATTGTGTGTTCAGTTCTGTAAACCTCACCTATGACTGATCTGATATAACTGAAAAAAAAAAAAAAAAAAACATTCCACAAATGATGCTAAGACAATAAGAGGGGATGGAGATGCGGGCACAGCTGACACTCACCCACGAATGTTCTTTCTGAAGTGGAAAAAAAAGAAACTGCAAAGGATTCACAAAAAATGCAAACTGAATACAGTGATATAGTGATGCCTAACATATTGAAAAAGAAAAAAAAATATATATATATATATAGCCTTGTCCTATTTTTTATTTTGTAATTTGAACAGGTATAACAAAATGCTTGCAATTGTATGTTTAATAGAGCAAACGGGAGGAAAAATTTGAAAAAAGAGAATTTAACCGGTTCCCGACCGGCGCACAACGATATATGTCGGCAGAATGGTACGGACAGGCAGGAGGGCGTATATATAAGTCCTTCCTTAATGTCGTCCGTGCCATCGGGAGCGCGCCGGGAGCAGTGTGCTCCCGCGCCAGTCGGGACCCCCGTGAGGCCGGTCGCGGGTCCCGCGGACTCGATCGCCGCGGGGACACCCGCGATCGTCTCACGGGAAGGCAGAACGGGGAGATGCGGAAATAGACAGCATCTCCCTGTTCTGCCTAGCAACTAGTGAAGCCTAGCAACCTGTGATTGGAGCAGAGATCAGCATTCACTAGCTGACAGCCACGCCCCCCCCACAGTAATAAACACACCCCTAGTCATACTTAACCCCTACACTGCTCCCTTGTGGTTAACCCCTTCACTGCCAGTGTCAATTATACAGGAATCAATGCATTTAAATAGCATTGATTGCTGTATAAATGACAATGGTCCCAAAAATGTGTCAAAAATGTCCGATGTGTCCGCCATAATGTTGTAGTCACAATAAAAATCGCTGATCGCCGCCATTACTAATAAAAAAAAATATTAATAAAAATGCTATAAAACTATCCCCTATCTTGTAAACGCTATAACTTCTGCGCAAACCAATCAATAATCGCTTATTGCGATTTTTTTAACAAAAATATGTAGAAGAATACGTATCGGCCTGAACTGAGGAAAAAAAAGTTTTTTAATATATTTTTGGGGGATATTTATTAGAGCAAAAAATAAAAACCAAAAAAATCAAAATTGTCGCTCTTTTTTGTTTATAGCGCAAAAAATAAAAAACGCAGGGGCGATCAAATACCACCAAAAGAAAGCTCTATTTATAGGAAAAAAAGGACGTCAATTTTGTTTGGGAGCCACGTCGCACGACCGCGCAATTGTCAGTTAAAGCGACGCAGTGCCGAATCGCAAAAAGGGGCCTGGTCCTTTGGCTGCAAATTGGTCCGGTCTGAAAGTGGTTAATTCTTACAGTTAACATGCATGTTAACTATTTTAACCTGGAGGGGCAGAAGTCATTCACCATGGAGAGCCCCATAGTCTATGAGGAAGAGTAAGAAATAATCCCTAAAATTATTTTACTTTCTTTTTTTAACCACGTCCTGCCCGCACTATAGATGGCTACAGCGCAGGCTTACTTTGCTGGGAGGGCATCCATGGACATCCTCCTGGGATTATCCTCTGTGATCACTGAGTCCATGGCACTCAGATGATCATAGATCGGGGTAAAGGGCCAATCACAGTGGCCCTTTACCATGTGCTCAGCTGAGTTCAATGACAGCTGATCACAGGATGTAAACACAAGCTGGTTATGGGCTTTTCTTTCCTCATGCTGACATTGTGAAGAAAGAAGAAGAAAGACAATAACCGGCTTGTGTTAAAGAGGCATCAGCACTGATAATCAGGGCTGTCAACCAGTGCCCAACAGTGCTGCCAATCAATGCTCATCAGTGCTTCAAATCAGTGCCCATCAGTGCTGTCAATCAATGCTCATCAGTGCTGCCAATCAGTGCTGTCAGTCAGTGCCCATCAGTGCCTCCTCATCAATGTCACTCATCAGTGCTGCCAATCAGTGCCCATCAGTGCCTCCTCATCAGTGCTGCCTATCAGTGCCCATCAGTGCCACCTCATCAGTGCTCATCAATGCCACCTATCAGTGCCCATCAGTGCCTCCTCATCAGTGTCACTTATCAGTGCTACCTATCAGTGCCCATCAGTGCCGCCTCATCAGTGCTCATCAATGCCACCTATCAGTGCCCATCAGTGCCTCCTCATCAGTGTCACTTATCAGTGCTGCCTATCAGTGCCTCCTCATCAGTGTCACTTATCAGTGCTGCCTATCAGTGCCCATCAGTGCTGCCTACCAGTGCCTATCAGTGCCAATCAGTGCCACCTACCAGTGCCCATCAGTGCCACCTCATCAGTGCCCATCAGTGGCACCTATCAGAGCCCATCAGTGCCGCTTACCAGTGCTGCTATATTGGTGTCTGTCAGTGCCACCCATTAGTGCCCATCAGTGTAGCCTCATCAGCACACATCAGTGAAGGAGAAAAATTACCTGTTTGCAAAATTTTATAACAAACTATGAAAATGTTTTTTTTGTTTTGTTTGTTTTCAAATGTTTTATTTTTTTTGTTTATTTAGCAAAAAATAAAATCCCAGTGGTGATTAAATACCACCAAAAGAAAGCTATATTTGTATGAAAAAAAATTATAACATCTTCATATGGGTACAGTGTAGCATGACCGCACAATTGTCATTCAAAATGTGACAGCGCTGAAAGCTGAAAAATGGCCTGGGCAGGAGGGGGTAAAAGTGTCTAGTAGGCAAGTAGTTAATGTCTGTGTTATTTATACTTATATGTGAAGGGCAGATAAGGCTTATATAATATTTGAAGCAATAAGGTTATGAAATGTCATTGAATGACTGTAATTGTTACACATCTGGTGAGAAAACTGTACAATGGGCGGCCAATGTCATGAAAAGTGAGAGCCACGTGTTCTCCTCCTCACCGTATTATTGTCTTTATTCCATGTTATATTGTTGGGGTCAATATGAAGTTGGTCTTCCTCTTTAGCCCATGGTGTGTACGAACCAACATTAGTAGACTTTACTCTAAAATAGCTGTTAGACTTCATCCAATTTACTATTTTGTAGTGGAATGGAAATTCACCATTTTCATCAAAGAAGGTCATTCTGTCTGCCGTCTTATGTGGATTTTTTATTTGTTTCACATATTTATGCAACTGGAGGACAGAAAAACCTCAAACAAGTTAAAACTGAAGTTTAAACTATTTATATGTTGCTTTCCCTTGTTTCTCCATCTCCCTTTATCAACGCAATATACAGTATATATACAGGCATACCCCACTTTTAATTACACAATGTTTATTTACTAAAGCTGAAAAGTGCAAAATCAGGCTCACTGTTGCATAGAAACCAATGAACTTCTAACCCCAGCTTGTTCAATTAAGCTTTGGTAATAAAACCTAGACAGAAGTGAGCCTGATTTTGCACTTTCCAGCTTTAGTAAATAAACACCATTGTGTACTTAAAAGTGGGGTATGCCTGTATATATATATATATATATATATATATATATTTTTTTTTTGTAATATATATATATATATATACAAACCTTTTCTGTTTTTATTATGTACTAGACATGTGTAATTCGTTTCATTCCAAATTCATTTCTTAACGCTATTTCGTAAATATCCGAATTTGCAAATTGTCGAATTTCCGAATTTTTTCGAATATTCATAAATTCGAATATTCGGAAATTCCAAAAATTCAGAAATTGGGATATTTGAAATTCGAAAATTTTTAAATTCGAAAATTCTAAATTTTGGAAATTCAGAGATTCGGAAATGTGAAAAATTGGAATTTCCGAATTTTGAAAATTCTGAAATTAAGAAATTCTGAATTCAAAAATCCAGAAAATTGAAAATTCGGAAATTCGCAAATCTAAAAATAAGAATGAAAATCCGAAAAATTCTAAAGAACAAAAATCAGAAAAAATATCAAAAATCAGAAACTTCAAAAACCAATAAACTCGAAAATCTGAAATAATAACTAACTAATAGTAACTTAACTATTAAATTATAGGTATTGGAATTTCCTTTCAAATTTGGCTGTTACAAATTTATGCAAAGTTACGAATCATGCAGAGTAAATAGCTAGAGAAACAGCTATCCATGTGATCTATGGATCAAGGGTGAACACTAGACAGAAGGGGACATTTTGATGTTAAGTTGTGGGATGAATTTGGGGTCAGGCACTACAACTAGTAAAGTCAAAACAGAGAAATGAGGGTTAAAACAGAATACTTTATATGTTGTCAGAGAGGGAAGATGGGATGAGCACTATGGCTGCCCGTTTGATCAAAGAATCATAGAAGCTAGAGTATGTGAAGTATGGGATTACAATACCTGGGATGCAAAGGACATCTGAACAAAATAAGGAAAGCAGAATTTAAGCAGGGAAATATTAAAGAGTTATGCCCTGTACACACGTTCCGATCGGATGATAAAAATCGCTTTCGGATCGATCGTTCGATTATCTCATTGTTAGTACACAGCTTTCTACAGCCGATCACGACAGTCCGTCCAACCAAATCCGAAGGGGAAAACTTTGCTCGGACGACAGCCCATCGTACGACAATCGTGTAATCAGTACAGTATGCGTATGCTAAAAGTCGATAGACAAACACCACGCATGATCAGAAACACGAAAATAACCCAGAAGGAGATGTTTGTATATATGTTCGTAATAGATTCCCGCATTGGTGTATCCTTTTTGATGATCAATGGTGTGACAGCTTGCAGCAGATTTTGGAAAATGTCATCATTCATCCTTAAAAAATGTATATAATCCTCTGGATTGTTCTCTTGCAACTCTTTGAGAAGAGACATATGGGAGTATTTCTGACGGTCCTGTAGCCATTGCTTGGACCATGTCCTCCTTTTTTTTTTTTCATTTTCATAACATTATGTACAGCCAATATCCCCAACATGGCAATTGGAAGTTCTGGGTCCTGCATTACTTCTGTCCATTCGTTCAGAGAACAAGCGTGTGTAAAGAGAGCAAATACACGAATATGCCTGTACACTACGAACGGAGAGCCGAAAGGCTTGGCAGACACAGGGGGCACACATATTTGATATCATTTCCGATACGTAGCTACACACACCGGAAGGTTTTTCCGGAATCGTACGACAAAAATCGTAACTAAATAGAGCACATTTTGCACTGTTGTATTTAATATTAGTTTTATAGGATGGATCCATGCTTTCATGTTGTTTACGCCAAATTATGACCCTACCATTTGAATGTTGCAGCTGAAATGGAGACTCATCAGACCAGGCAACGTTTTTAAAATCTCCAACCAGTCTGTCTATTCTCTACTAACATCAACAAGGAATTTTCCTCCAAACAACTGCTGCTCATCGGATATTTTCTCTTTTTCAGGCCATTCTCTGTAAACCCCAGAGATGGTTGTGCGTGAAACCCCTAGTAGATCAGCAGTTTTTGAAATACTCAAGTCTGCCTGTCTGGCACCAACAACCACATCACATTCAAACGCACTTAAATCCCCTTTCTTCCCCATTCTGAAGCTCAGTTTGAACTTCAGCAAGTCATCTTCACCACGTCTAAATGCCTAAATACATTGAGTTGCTGCCATGTGATTGGCTGATTGGCAATTTGTGTTACCAAGCAATTGAACAGGTGTACCTAATAAAGTGGCCTGTGGTGTATACTTGGCTAAGTATTAGCATATAAAGGTTAATTTCGCATTACCCTAATTTCTACACAAATTAAGGATAGGGTTGAAGCACAGTTACACTGGTTACCTTGGTAGTCATGTATGTACTGTACAAAGATATGGTTTAATGACTGTTAAACATTGATTTCTAAGTAAAATATTAAAATATAGAAAAAACTTACAGTGCCTTGAAAAAGTTTTCGAAAACCTTGACATTTTCCACATTTTGTCATGTTACAACCAAAAACGTAAATGTATTTGATTGGGATGTTATGTGATAGACCAACACACAGTGGCACATAATTGTAAAGTGGATTGAAAATGATAACAGGTTTTGCGTTTAGACCAAAAAGTTAAATGTTGGTCTCATCTGACCAGAGCACCTTCTTCCACATGGTGTGAAATATAATATAATGCGGGGCTAGAGACTATGAATGATATTCAAGTCAACTGACAATCTAAAGTGAAAATTAAATTGTGATGACTACAATAGTAGTCATTGAAATGATATATAACAACTTGTATCTCCTAATATATGACTATATATCAAATACAGTTGAAAAACATGAAAATATATGTCACCACTGTGCCAATAATATATCCACTGAATGAAAATGAAAAAATGAAAACAGTGCAATATAAATCATATACAATGTAAATCAGATATTGACATAGGTCTGACTCACAGACATGTTAAAGTCCATAAACATCAAAATAAGTGACAAAGTGAAGTGTCCTGAAACAAATGAAGTGACTGGTGTAATTTGACTGTAGAAATCCACCACCATATGGAGAGAGGCTTACCAGATACTTTAGACTCAGTTAGGCTAATGCCAACTTCTGAACTCCAATATACACCTGAACGAACAGAGTATAACCGGGACTGGATGCTGTGGATATCCACCATGTAGGATAGCTAAAAGGACGGTAGTTCTTCCCAGTATAGTATAGACCAAGGAGAGAAAAAAAGAGCCTTGTAGTGTGATACCGTCTTAAAAACATTTATTTAAAAAACATAAAAGTGTTCACATGTGAGAAAACATACGAAAGCATAAAATAGTAAGCTGGTAACGCAGTGGCATCAGCAAGCCCTTCCGCCGCGTTTCTCCTAAACAGGCATCATCTGTTTGGCACATGTTTGCTGTGTCCCCCACATGGCTTCCCACAAACTGCAAACTGGACTTCTTATAGCTTTCTTTCAACAATGACTTTCTTCTTGCCACTCTTCCATAAAGGCCAGATTTGTGGAGAGCACGACTAATAGTTGTCCTGTGGACAGACTCCTCCACCTGAGCTGTGGATCTCTGCAGCTCCTCTAGCTACTTCTCTGTTGAATGCTCTCCTTGCCCGACCTGTCAGTTTAGGTGGACGGCCATGTCTTGGTAGGTTTGCAGTTGTGCCATACTCTTTCCATTTTCGGATGATGGATTGAACAGTCATCCGTGAGATGTTCAAAGCTTGTTTTTTTTTTTATAACCTAATCCTGCTTTAAACTTCTCCACAACTTTATTCCTGACCTGTCTGGTGTGTTATTTGGCCTTCATGATGCTGTTTGTTCACTAAGGTTCGCTAACAAACCTCTGAGGTCTTCACAGAACATCTGTATTTATACTGAGATTAAATGACACACAGGTGGATTCTATTACTAATTAGGTGAATTGGTTCCACTAGATTTTAGTTAGGGGTATCAGAGTAAAGGGGGCTGAATACAAATGCACGCCACACTTTTCACATATTTGTAAATAAATTTGAAAAACATTTATGATTTTCCTTCCACTTCACAATTACGTGCCACTTTGTATTGGTCTATCACATAAAATCCCAATACAATAAATTTAAGTTTTTGGTTGTAACATGATAAATTATGTGGTATATGTCAAGGGGTATGAATACTTTTTCAAGGCACTGTATGATATGTGTGAATACATGAGCAGATCTATCTACCTCAAAAGTTTGGATAAAAAAGTATAATTCTTTGTATTTTGCTAATGATTAAATAACATTACAGTGAACAAAAGGTAATGTTAGATTGTTTTGAAGAAAGATGTTAGAACACATGGTTCTTCTCTAGATTCTTAGAACGCGTTTTGTTTGTAACATGGAAACAGTTAATCTTCTTGTTCTGCAATAAGGGATATAAAAAAGGAGATCTCTCATAGTGAGCAATGGGGTTGGTTTACTAAAATTGGAGAGTGCAAAATCCAGCAGCTCTGCATAGAAACCCACCAGCTTCCATTTTTTTTTGTCAAAGCTATAATTGAAGAAGCTGGACTTAGAAACTGATTGGCTACCATGCACAGCTGCACCAGATTTTACACGCTTGTGCAAATTCTTAAGTGTATACTTTAATGTGTACAATGTTCTTAGAAAACCTTTTATGTGGATCATGGAGCAAGTTAATCTTCTTGTTCTACAATAAGGGATTTGGAAAAGCTGATAAGTTGTTCCAAGATAACAGGAATGCATGTCTATAATAGTGAACAATGTGTCGCTTGTGCAAATTCTTAAAGAGGAAGTAAAGCCTCTTAAAAAAAAAAAAGACACCCTGCAAGGCAAAGGCATAATGAGCTAGTATGCATAGCATACTAGCTCATTATGAAAAACTTACCTGAAAACGAAAGCCCCCGAAGCCGTCCTTATCCTCGATCTTCTTCGCCGCCATCCAGGGCCGGAGTGACTTCTGGGTCTCGCCGCTCCAGCGCTATCATTCGCTGGAGCTGCAAGACGTCACTCCCGCGCATGCGCACGAGATCGGCATATAGCCGTGATCTCGGCATCTTCAGTGCGCCCTCAGTGCGCCTGCGCGCCGCTGTCTACGGCGCATGCGCCGTAGACAGCGATGCCTTTTCATTGCTAAATATCTCCTAAACCATGTAGGTTTAGGAGATATTTATTGGACCTACAGGTAAGCCTTAATCTAGGCTTACCTGTAGGCCAAAGTCATATGGAAGGGTTTACTTCCACTTTAAGTGTATGCTTTAATGTGTAAAATGTTTATGTTTGAGAGGGCCCTACATGTCCGCCAGCCAGAACTGGAGCGTAAAAGCATAGACCTAAAGACCACGTTCTGGAAACTGTCGTCATCTGGGATCCTCTAATCTTTTATTTTCTGTATACATGCACAAATTTACACTCTAAACAGTATGAATGGATGAATCTACAATGACAGCTACTATAATTGACAGCCGTGCATGCTTTGGCTGTCTGAATCCAATAACCAGCAGTATAGATTCAGTGTAGAGAAATCTATGCATGAACAATTGGTCATTTACCTTTTTTGTTTCTGTAGAAGTTTGTCAAGCTGCTGGCAGGGTCACTCACAGCTCAAAATTAAGCCTATTCCTGCTCTGGTGTATGACCAACTTAACTCTTCTACTAAAAAAATACAGTTTGTTTTGTTGGGGCCCTCAGTAAAGCTACTATTCAGACAGTGGCCAAAGTGGGACCTGCACAAATATGATGAAAATTATACCTTTTCCCTGTTCAGACATGAGATCACAAAGTCTGGCAGAGGGAAGTCTCAGAACCAATTCCCTTTGCAGCCCTCAGATATGGTCAGATGCTAAAAGTTGCAAAAAACGTATACTTCCTTCGACCATGTCCCCTCCCCAAACTTTTCCTTCAAGATGAATGACTAGGGATGGGCTTTATGTTCGGGTCGAACATGAGTCGAATAGCGAACAATTTGGGGTGTTCGCGGCAAATTTGAAAGCCACGGAAAACCCTTTAAAGTCTATGGGAGAAAGCAAAAATGCTAATTTTAAAGGTTAATATGCAAGTTATTGTCATAAAAAGTGTTTGGGGACCTGGGTCCTTCCCCCAGGGACATGTATCAATGCAAAAAAAAGTTTTAAAAACTGACATTTTTCGGGAGCAGTGAGTTTAATAATGCTTAAAGTGAAACAATAAAAGTGAAATATTCCTTAAAATGTCATACCTTAAATTTCGTACCTATAGTATGCCTGTAAAGTGGCGCATGTTTCCCATGTTTATAACAGTCCGAGAGCAAAATGACATTTCTAAAGGAAAGAAAGTAATTTAAAAGTACTTGCAGCTATTAATGAATTGTCAGTCCCGGCAATACACATAAAAGTCATTGAAAAAAAGGCATGGGATTCCCCCACATTCCATTACCAGGCCCTTTGGGTCTGGTATGAATATTAAGGGGAACCCTGAACCGAAATTAAAAAAAAAATGCATGAGGGTCCCCCCAAATTCCATACCCTTTAGGTCTGGTATGGATATTAAGGGGAACCCTGCGCCAAAATGTAAAAGGGCAGAACAAGATGGAGGAAGAAAACTAAAGGAAGACCAGAAGAAGATGGAAGAAGAAGCAGGGAAAGAAGAAGACATTAACCCCCCTGGCGGTATTCCCGAGTCTGGCTCGGGGTGGAACTTCAGTACCATAAGCGGTAACCCCGAGCCAGACTCGGGATCGCATTGCAGGATACAGGGAGACTTACTTACCTTGTCCCCTGGATCCTGCAATGTCTCCCCATTGTGTGTGCGAGCTCCTCCGCTCGATTCACACAGTGCCCGAGTGCCACTGAGCTCCATTCCCTGCGACGTTACGACGCACGGGAGCGGAGATCAGTGCCAAATTCAAAAAAGTAAAAACACACAAAACACATACAGTACTTTAATCTTACAGATTACAGTACTGTATAAAAAAAAATACACATCCCATTTGTCGCTAGTGGTCTGTCCAGTGCCCTGCATGTAGTTTTATATTATAAATACATTTTTTTCTGCCTGGAATTCGGAGATTGTCCATAGCAACCAAAAAGTGTCCCTTTATGTCAAAAGTGGTTTTAGACCAGCTAGAAAACAGCGATAATTAATTAGAATCACTTGCAGAATTGAGCGAGATCGAATTTTGGGGGAATTCGTCATAAAACACTAAATCTAATGACAGCGACAATTCTGCAAACGGGGACATTTCAGTGTTTTTGATTTTATTACATTATTGAATCATTTTTATAGTTATTTATTATATTATAATTTAGGATTTTGTGTTTATCATACCCGGGAACGCCAAATTTCCATGCAAAATAATTGTACCGCTTTTGGTACAAAATTCCTGACATAATCATACCGCCAGGGAGGTTAATAAAGGAATTGTCAAAAACCAGCTATTTTATTTTTTTAACTTTTTGACACTTTTATTGTGAAATGGTAGGGGTACATTTGTATCCCATTACCAATTCACTCAGGAGGGGCGGGATCTGGGGTCCGCTTGTTAAAGGGGGCTTCCAGATTCCGATAATCCCCCCACCCGCATACCCCCACAACCACTGGGCAAGGGTTGTGGGTATGAGGCCCTTGTCCCCATCAACATGGGGACATCCTCCCCATGTTGAGGGCATGTGGCCTGGTATGGTTCAGGAGGGGGGGCACGCTCTCATCCCACCCTCTTTTCCTGCGGCCGGCCAGGTTGCGTGCTCGAATAAGGGTCTGGTATGGATTTTTGGGGGGACCCCATGCCATTTTTTTTTATTTGGCGGGGGTTCCCCTTAAAATCCATACCAGACATGAAGGGTCTGGTATGAATTTTGAGGGGGACGCCCACGCCATTTAAAAAAAAAGTGGCGCAGGGTTCCCCTTTAATATCCACACCAGACCTGAAGGGCCTGGTATGGAATTTGGGGGGACCCCCACGCATTTTTTTTTCATTTTGGTTCTGGGTTCCCCTTAATATTCATACCAGACCCAAAGGGCCTGGTAATGGACTGTGGGGGAATCCCATGCCGTTTTTACAATGACTTTTATGTGTATTGTCGGGACCGACAATTCATTAATAGCCGCAAGTACTTTTAAATGACTTTTTTTCCTTTAGAAATTTAATTTTTCTCTCGGACTGTTATAAACACGGGAAAAATGCGCCGCTTTTCAGGCATACTATGGACACCCACCAGGTACGACATTTAAAGGAAAATTTCACTTTTATTGTTTCACTTTAAGAATTATTAAAATCACTGCTCCCGGGTCCCGAAAAAAACATCTGTTTTTAAAACTTTTTTTTGCATTGATACATGATCCGGGTCCCCAAACACTTTTTATGACAATAACTTGCGTATAAGCCTTTAAAATTTGCACTTTTGATTATTCATGTTCGTGTCCCATAGACTATAACGGTGTTCGAACAAATTTTTTGCCTGTTCGCATGTTCTGCTGCAAACAGAACAGGGGGGTGTTCGGCCCATCCCTATAAATGACACAATCATTAGTCCATCCCCTCATGTTAGCATGCAAGGTGTAATCCTGGACTCTGACCTCTCCTTTTGATTCCACAGCCAATCACTGTCGAAATCTTGCTACCTTAATCTCCATAATATCTCCAAAATGCACTCCTTCTTGCCAATGACACCACCAACATACAAATTCACTCTCTTAGTATCCCTCACCTTGACTATAACACCTTCCCCCTCATTGGCCTACCGCTACACAGGTTATCCCAGCTATAGTGCTGCTGCCGCTAGATGTATGCACCTAACCAACAGCTCATTAACCACCAACCCTCTTTACCAATTTCTCCACTGGCTTGCACTTATCTAACAACTAAAATTCTAACTACTAACAAGAGCCCTGCCTTGAGGAGCTACATCAACAACCTCATCTCAAAATATTATTCCAACCATCCTCTCGGCTCCCGCAAGACCTCCTGCTCTCTAACTTCCTCAACACCTTCTCCTATGAGCTCCTCCAAGACTACTTCAGGTGCTCTTTCATCCTTTGAAACATTCTAATGCAATCTGTCTGGCTAGCTCCTGCTCTGTCCGCCTTCAGGCAATCCCTGACAACTCATCTGTTCAGGGAAGCCTACCCTGCCAGCACCTAAAACCTATACTTATATTTTCTCATTAGCTCATCCAATACAGTATCACTTGCAGCTCCTTTTAGATTGTGAGCTCCCATGAGCAAGGCCCTCCTATCCCTCTTGCATTGAATTATATTGTAACTGTACTGTTTCCCTTTATTTTGTAAAGCACTGTGCAAACAGTTGGCACTATATAAATCCTGTAGAATAATTATAACAAACCCAAAATGTTTGATCAAAATACCCTCTTACATTTCTATACAAAAAGAAATTCTAAAAAATTATTTACAGACTATTGCACTATACGGTTTTACCTGCTTAAATCGGTTAATATTAAAACTGTGATTAAACTTGTTGAAAAAATGTATAGCTTCAGCCATAGCTTCTACTGCAATATACACTCGTAGAGATTCTCCGCAAAGCATACTTCCTTTAATTTGTGGAAAAATGACTTTTATGAAACTCTGACTAAAAATAGTAAAATTTTGGAAATAAATATTTTTCCCATTTTGAGTTGATGTTATATTGTAAAATTTAATGATCAGATTATCCAGCAACGGTCCAATTTGTGAATGTCTTGACAATAGATTGTCATCAAACTGACTTTCATCAATAAGAATTTGTGGATCAAACAACTGTAAAGATAAACTTGTTATACAATTTATGAAAAAGGTCATCATCTTGATTTCACCTGAAGTCCAGCCTGGGGGAAGGATAAGCATATTGTTTCCATTGACCTGAGTGTATTTATAAAGGTATCCCCGAGCATTGCTTGTGAAGGAACCACAAAGTATTAAAACTTTACAAGGCACTTTACTAACTGTGTCTCTCCACTGATCCATTGTAGCGGAATTCACGGTCATTCTTTTTTCAAAAGCCACACAAATCTCCTGGGAAGCCAAATTTCTCTTCAGAATTTGCACTTCATTCTCTCCGGTATCATTGTCTGAAAAAAGTATTCCAACCCAATTCCAGCCAAAATGTTTCACTAGTTTGGCAATTGCTAAATAATAGACATAATCATTCTGAACGGTCCTGAATACATGCGGGTAAAGGAGTCTGTCACTTAAAGAGTAATCGGTGGCTCCATAGCTGATCTGAAAGGAGGAGGATTAACTATTAACAGGGCTTGCACCAGCATAAGGCTACTTAGACAGCCGCTTTAGGGCATCAGAATGGGGAGTGGCGCTGGTGGAGCTTTGATGGTCGCAATGGTGACCCTGTCTATGCTCTAGGGGACTGTGAGGCCTTCTTTTCACATTAGGTTTTACACTTTAGCATTCACTGGAACAGATCCCTGTATTTTCCTCCTGCAGCCTCTGAAAGACTGCTTCTCCTCCTTTCCCTCCCGTCGGAATTCTGCAGCTTCTGGAGGAAAATACAGGGGATCTGTTCCAGTATATGCTGCCCCTCCCACTCCTCCTATCCAGGTTCTACTTCCTTCTTCAGCTCGGGCCACTTACTGTATGTGCTCCCCTGGTACCCCCTCCCACAGTGCTTCCGGCTTCACCTCTTCTCCCGCCAGCTGCGGCGCAGGATTGCTTCAGGATGTAGAACAGGGAAGGGGCTGGTAAATTCATAGTTTACTGGCCCCTACCCTTTCTGAATGAAAACAGCAAATGATGATCACTTACTGTGTTCATTTATAACTGTGTTTACTATGCTTTGGTTTGTGAATGAATGTACTCTTCCTGTTCATTCATTCTGTGTAGCTAAGGCTGCAGTGATGGAGATTGACGACTGTGTCCTCAAGCTAATTTCTCTGTCTCAAAAATGAGACATCAGGGGTCTGTTTATATTCCTGATATTTCACCAAAGCTCCTTAACCGCTTCAATACAGGGCATTTTCATCCCCTTCCTTCCCAGACCAATTTTTAGTTTTCAGCGCTGTCGCACTTTGAATGACAATTGCGCGGTCATGCAACATTTTTTCCCCACAAATAGAGCTTTCTTTTGGTGGTATTTGATCACCTCTGCGGTTTTTATTTTTTTGTGCTATAAACAGAAGAGAGAAAATTTTAGAAAAAACACAATATTTTTTACTTTTTGCTATAATAAATATCTCCATTATTAAAAAAAAATTAATTCCTCAGTTTAGGTCGATATTTATTCTTCTACATATTTTTTGGTAGAATCCACGGTCCTGCTCGGTTAACGGGCAATTGCGGGTGCCCGGCCGACATCGTGGCCACCGGGCACACGCACCGGGTCCCAGGCAACACGGCGGGCGAGCATAGCTGGTGTCGGGCATGCATGAGCTTTGCCGGTGGCAGGCGCGTGCGCCCTAGATGGCTGGGGAGCTGATGACGTCATATGACGTCCACCCAGGACGGGAGATCCCATCTGTGGTTGTCATATGACTATGGGCGGGTAGGGAAGTGGTTAAAGGGCTGATGAATTTTTTTAGAAAAAAAAATAACAAAGTTAAAAACAACTGATACTGTCCACTGCCCTATTGACACCATCCACTGTTCTACTGACCCCGCTCTCTGCCCTACTGACAAAGTCCACAGCCATACTGACACTGTGCATTTTTCTACTGACTGACACCTTCCACTACCCTTCTGACACCATCCACTGTGGGATGGTCAGAGCAGAAGACATGGGGTATGCATTGTGGAGAA